>LR738711.1:234144656-234163014 GCA_902687465.1 Secale cereale | reverse complement strand
CCCCCCCATCTCTAGACCTGCTGACGGACCGCGTGCGCAGGACAAGGCAGCGGTCACCACCCCCTCGATTCCAGACGTGGGGGAGGACCTCGATGACACCATACATGACACCTCCATCGACACGGAAACCTGGGAGAAGCTGGGAACTTTAACTACAGAGGCTGGGGCCATAGGGCTGGCGACCCAAGATACGGCTGTCAGCGTTCCTCCTTTGGCTAGGTCGTTGGACACCTCCTTCAACGAATACGGCTCCAATCTGGTGGTAGCGACGCTTCCCCTGACGGGCAAAGAGGGGGCTAGTGCGACTCCTCTGGCACCTTCCTCCCCCTCGGACAAGAACGCAGATCTTGAGATGGTGGTTCTGAGCGACGGTGAGCTGACTCCGGGTCCTCGTCGTGGCTCGAACAGCTCGGGTCGTCAGCCTAAGAAGACGGCGGGAAGGAAGCCAGCCACCAAGCAGGCACAGATGGCGGCGGCGGGGGTTTCTTCTGAGCTTGGTGGCGAGCTGGGGGCGGCGTTAGGGGCAACCGGGGCAAACAGCAAGGCCAAGCGCTCCAAGGCGACGCCGGTGGCGCAGCGAGCCCCAAGTGCACGAGCCAAGGCCAAGCTGGGCGAGCTGTCTTCCATGGAGAGCGCTAAGCTGCGCATCGCCGACAAGAATCTGGAGGCCACAGGTAACCCTCCCCCTTCATATCGTATTCTCAATGCATTCTCCGATGAGCATCTCGCTTGCATTCTTGACGATTCGGGAGTTAATGTTCCCACTCCCCCTTGCGACCTCATTTCCTTAGTGCGTGCGAGGGAAGAGGCACAAGCTGCCCTGGCTGAGGCTGCGTCGCGCTGTGCGGCTGCGGACCAGCTTGCCATCGTTCCAGCAGGGGCTAGTGACGAGGTGGCGCCCGTTGAAGAATCACAGGCTGGGGAAGTCAGTGTTCTTCCTTCTTCCAGTTGGGTCTCGAAGAGGCTTGGCCCGACAAAGAAGAGAGTGGCTAAGGCGGTAACCTCTAGAGGTGTCCGCCTTCGTAACCGCGTTATTTAGATGTGTTATCTGTTTTGGAACATTCGTGGTTGCGGGCACGTAGGTCGCCGCACTCAACTTAAGGAATATATTGCTAAGGAGCGGATAGACTGTATTGCGCTACAAGAAACGATTAAAGCAGATTTCTCACACCGAGAATTACTAGCTTATGATCTTTTACAATGTTTCGATTGGCACTGGTTGCCCTCATCGGGCCACTCTGGTGGCATTCTTATGGGTTGTAATAGAGATATTTGCGAGGTGCTGCTTTGGGATGTAGGTGCTTTCTTTCTGTCTGCTACCATTAAACATAAGGGGCCTGGGCTGATGTGGGTTGCCATTTGTGTGTATGGCCTAGTTGACCACACTCGGTCCCATAACTTTTTGCTTGAGCTCACTTCAGTGGTCGGAGCAAAGAGGGCCCTTAACTTGCCAGTGGTGGTTGGAGGTGATTTCAACTTGATCCGCTCGGGTGCGGACAAGAGCAATGATAATATTGACTGGACTAGGGTGTCCATGTTCAATCAGGCCATTGCCGCGGCGGTGCTCAGGGAGGCAGCCCGTACTGGGGCTAGATTTACGTGGACCAACAAACAGACCCAACCGGTTCAGAGTGTACTTGACAGAGTGTTTTTTACACCCGAATGGGAAGTGTTGTTTCCCCTGTGCTCTCTAGTGGTGGAGACGCGCATTGGGTCAGAACACGTACCCCTCATTTTCTCCTCTGGGGAGGAGTCAATCAGTCGTAGCCAACATTTCTATTTTGAAACGGCTTGGTTCGAGACTGAGGGCTTTGAACAATTGGTTAGGGAGCGATGGGACGCAATCCGTGACCACCTCGGCCCCCAACGGGGTCCTGCAGAACTATGGACTGCAGCGGCGGGCAAGCTGAAGGCGTTCCTTCGTGGATGGGGAGCGAACCATGGCAGTAATTCTAAGAGAGAACACGCTCGAATTACTGACGAAATCTCCAGACTCGACCAAGAAGTTGATTTACGGCCCTTCTCGGAAACTGAGTGGGCTCATAGATATGCTTTGGAAGATCAAGTTCTAGCTATATTGAGTGCTGAGGAGGAATATTGGCGCCGTAGGGGCGGCGTCAAATGGGTGACGAAGGGTGATGCGAACACTGGATACTTCCACGCATATGCCAATGGAAGGAAAAGGAAAAACACTATCCTACGCCTCCAATCTGATTCGGGCCTGCTGTTAACCCAAGACCAAATTACGGCCCATATCTATGAGTTTTTTATAGGCCTGTTGGGGATGGCTCACGAAAAACCTCTCTACCTGCGCGAGGATTTGTGGGATCCCACAGAAAGGGTTTCTCAGGCAGAGAATGATAGCCTTGCCCTCTCTTTCCTCCCGGAGGAGATTGACAAGGCGCTCAAGGACATGAAGAACGACACGGCGCCTGGACCTGACGGCTGGCCCGTGGAATTCTTCAAGCGTTTTTGGCCCTGCCTCAAACACCTGTTCTATGGGATCGTGAACGGTTTTGCCTTGGGCACGGTTGACCTTTCGCGTCTTAACTACGGGGCAATTAGCCTTATCCCTAAGGTCAAAGGGGCAGATAACATCAAACTTTTTCGGCCAATTACCCTGATTAATGTCCCCTCCAAGATCTGCGCAAAGGCTTACGCCTCGCACCTGGCTCCGATTGCTCAGTGCATTATTAGTCCTAGCCAAACGGGTTTTCTCAAGCATAGAAACATTCTGGAGGGACCAATTGGGTTGTTAGAAATAGTTCACAAGCTCAAACGTACCAAAGCGAAGGGAGTGCTCCTCAAACTAGACTTTGAGAAAGCCTACGGTCGGGTGAACTGGGATTTTGTGCAAGAGGTCTTCCTCAAAAAGGGTTTTGAGGCAGGCTTTGCTCACCGTATAATGCATCTTGTGTGTAGTGGACACACGGCTGTTACCATTAACGGTGTGATGGGTAAGTTTTTTTGCAATAAACGGGGACTAAGGCAGGGAGACCCGAGCTCCCCTCTGATTTTCAACTTTGTTGCCGATGCCTTGGCAGCAATGATCAACCGTGCCTGGGCAGCGGGCCACATTCGAGGTTTGGTCCCTCACCTCATTCCTGGAGGAGTGACCCACCTCCAATACGCGGACGATACAATGTTGCTTTTCGAACCAAATGATCATAGCATTGCTTCAGTTAAACTCCTACTTCTCGCTTTCGAGATCCTCTTGGGTCTCAAGATCAATTTCCTCAAAAGTGAAGTGATCACCATAGGGATGGATGACCACTCGAGTGTTAGGATCGCTAATCTACTGAATTGTAAACGCGGGCGTTTCCCGATCAAATACCTGGGACTGCCCATCTCGACTAAAGGCCTAATGAAAGAATCGATATGGTTGACTAGAGGGGGGGGTGAATAGGCAACTAACAATTTTTAACTTTTCTTAACCACTTTAAATTAAACAACAAAGTAAGTTGTCTAGAAATTCTACTAAGATGACAACTAAAGGAAAGAAGGACAACAACTACACATGCATGCTATAGGAGTTGAACAAGTAAAGCATGCACAAGTAAAGGTAAGAAATAACCACAAGTGGAACCGGTGGAGACGAGGATGTGTTGCCGAAGTTCCTTCCCTTTGAGGGGAAGTACGTCTCCGTTGGAGCGGTGTGGAGGCACAATGCTCCCCAAGAAGCCACTAGGGCCACCGTATTCTCCTCACGCCCTCACACGATGCAAGGTGCCGTGATTCCACTAGTGGTGCCCTTGAAGGCGGCAACCGAACCTTTACAAACAAGGTTGGGGCTATCTCCACAACTTGGAGGCTCCCAACAAAACCACGAAGCTTCACCACAATGGAATATGGCTTCGAGGTGACCTCAACCGTCTAGGGTGCTCAAACACCCAAGAGTAACAAGATCCGCAAGGGATTAGTGGGGAGAATCAAATATCTCTTGGTGGAAGTGTAGATCGATGCCTCCTCAAGCAATCCCGAGCAAATCAACAAGTTTGATTGGCTAGGGAGAGAGATCGGGCGGAAATGGAGCTTTTGGAGCAACAATGGAGTAGTGGGGGAAGAGGTAAGTCTTCTTGGAGAAGAAGACCCCCTATATATAGTGGGAGAGCAAATCCAACCGTTATGTGCGTTTTCAGCCCGCAGAGAGCGGTAGTACCGCACGTAAGTTGCGGTACTACCGCTGGCTGAGCGGTACTACCGCTCTGGGAGCGGTACTACCGCTAGGCAAAAATATGCGACATGATTGATGACCACGGATGAAATAAATTACATCCGCGGCTACATCCGCAGGGAAAACGGTAGTAGCAAAATGCGACACGGTACTACCGCTTGGACTAAGCGGTACTACCGCATTGGATGCGGAAGTAAAAAATTACTTCCGCACCTACTTCTGCATTTAGAATCAGCGCCGGGCCAGATACACGGTACTACCGCTCTGGAGACGTGGTACTACCGTGGGAGCGGTACTACCGTGTCGGCAGGCGGTACTACCGTGTGTCTGCGCGGTACTACCGCTTGCCAGGCAGATGATTTAGTTAAGAAGTCACAGTTTGCATATACGATAATAACCGGTTGGAACTCCAGAGAAGCAAAGGAAAGGTGGTGCGAGAGTAAGATGTGTATGTGTTGATTCCACCCAAACCTTTCCGAAGCGGACCCCCTCTTAATAGTACGGCTTTCCTATTACTCAAAGCCACCGACAGGGAGCAAAAATAAAACACCGTCTTCCATCGAATCCGAGGGGCAATCAATCGTCTTGTGCCTAAGTGAGATATACCTGTAGGAGCTTAGAGCACACGATTAGTCCACAAATGCATTGTCATCAATCACCAAAACTACTTAGGGAGAAATATGCCCTTACAATCTCCCCCTTTTTGGTGTATTGATGACAATATGGGATTTGCACAGGGATAAAATAAGAGAGTATGCAATCCAAACCCTAGAGTATAGGTGAGCTCCCCCTGGATGTGTGCCTACACAAGATTGTGCTTTGGACTGCACAACACACATACTAGGTACAATGCTCCCCCTATATTCTACACATAAGATACTCTATATATAAATACCACAGAGCACATAAACAAGGGAAAGTAAACTAACTGCTCTTGATATAAAATTAAAGACATGGAGCATATGTCTTACACCATACGATAGTCTCACGCACACGACACAAACACGCAAATAAACAGAGTTCAACCAACGAAAAGAAACAACTGGCACAAGAGCACAAGACGCAAATCACTCTCCCCCTTTGTCATCGAGACACCACAAAGGGGAAAGAGGACACTAAGACGGGTGGCAGCCCTGGAGAAACTCAGTCGTCGTACTCATCATCAGATCCCGGCTGCTCCTCCTGATACTCCTCGTCAGACTCTGACCACTTGTACCCCTGGCGGGCCATCCAAGTTGCCTCAGGGGTGATGTTATCCTCTGACCCATTTGACACGTCCTCTCCATAGACCGCCAAAAGCTTCTTGTCACGCTGGCGCGTCTTCTTGTCAGTAACATGAGCCCGGTATTGACCCTTAGCCTGCATGCAGAAGAGGGCCTTCATCTTTTGCTTAAGCTTTTTAGCCCAAGAAGGCTCCTCCACAGCAGAGGAGGAAGAAGGAGCAAATCTTCCAGGGCCCTCATCATCAGCCTCCTCCACAGGCTCCTCATCAGTGCCCATCTGGGCTGCAGTAGCTTGCGCACGAGTGGTGGTGTTGGCCCATCGAGTCTTGACGCGAAGACGGATGGGATCATGGCGGAAGCAGTCGGCCTCGAACTCCTCATCAGGGTATAGCTTCTCCCAAGTCTTGGAGATCAGCAGAAACAAGTATGGACCATAGATGGGTACCTTGCAAGAGTAGATGGCAAAACGGAGCTCATTCCACATGATATGGGATATGTCAAGTGGTGCAGTCTGGGTCGTGCGAGCCTCTTGACACATCAGCAGCATGTCAACCAGGTAGGCATGGACCTTGTCCTTATCTCCAACGCGAGGGAACAGAGTGTTGCGAAAGATCCGATACATGATGTCCAAAAAGGGGTTCAACACCCATGCCTTCTTTCCACTAGCAAGAGTCTTCTCCTCATAAAATGGAAGCAGCTTGTCTTTGTTGGCAGATTCAGGATTGGCGTGAGGCCGAAATCCAATTGGGTTGTGGAGACCCTCGTCAGGTATCTGAAGAAGATCCATGAACTCCTTCCAAGAAGAATTCATCTTGTGACCATTGGTCATCCATGTCATTGGGCGATCCTCCTTGGTGTGGAAATTGACAAAGGCATAGAACTGAGCAATAATCTCTGGATCAAAATCATTCTGGAAGGTCATGATGTGCTCAAGTCCCAACTGCTCGATCAGATCAAGAGCCTCGGCAAAGTAGGCCCGGTTGGTGTCCTTCCTCATGTGAGCCACGTCCACCCAGTGAGCATCCACGTACAGGTTGGTCTTGGTCTTGAGCACCGCATGGTAGATGTGAAACTGCTGCTTGGTCCAGAAAATCTCATCTCCAGGAAAGTGCTCACGGGGTTCTCCATATGGGTTTTGCTTCCTTCGTGACATGAACTCAGTAGCGGGCATCTCCTCCATAGACATTGAGGATTCCTTACGCTTGTTGGCGACAGTCTTGTACCTGCGTTGGGGATTGGAGCCCTCTGGCACATCACTGGGGTTGCGCAGACGCTTGGATCCGGTGTCGCGGACAGGGTTGGAACGACGAGCATCGAAACCGGAGCCACCACCTAAAGCACAAACACAAGAACACGACAAGAACACAAAGAGAATCAATGCAAAAGCCTCAAAAAGCACAAGAAACCAGTAGAAAAAGGAATGTGTACATGCTACGAAGACAATATGACACAAGCGGTAGTACTGCTGTCCCTACGCAGAAGTAAAAAATTAGTACCACAGAGTAAGCGGTAGTACCGCATGGTGGATGCGGTAGTACCGCATACACTGCGGTAGTAAAAATGTGCTTCCGCGTACAGGAGCGGAAGTAAAAACTTAGTGCTGCTTGCGGAGCGGTAGTACCGCGTTGGGGCACGGTAGTACCGCTCGGCAAGCGGTAGTAAAATTTTACTTCCGCTAGAGCGGTAGTACCGCTGAGGACAGCGGTAGTACCGCTCTAGTCAGATCGGATCTGGACCAGATCGTGCGGTAGTACCGCGGTTCTCCAGCGGTAGTACCGCACGAAAACAGATCTGAGATGAACAGATCTAGAGAAGGCCATATAGATCGACTAGCGGTACTACGGCTGATCATAGTACCTTGGTAGCAACATGCATATTCGTATTTCTAGTGCAAAAACACTCTCCTACATCCTAAACTTCCATGGATAAGAACACGAAGAACACAAGAACACTAAGCATCTCCCCTAACCCTAAAAACAACAACAAGGCAACAAGAAGAGGGGAAAAGGGGAGAAACCTTCATCCATGGCAAGAGGGCGCGGTGGGGATCAATCCCACCGGTCGGAATGCGAGGAGAGTGGCCGAGGGAGGAGATCCGGCGAGGTCCTCCGGCGGCGTTCTTGAGAGGGAGAGATAGGGACGACGTGGGGGTTAGGAATGAATGGGTATGGGGGAGTTGGAACTCCCCCTGCCTGCTTATAACCCCCACCCGTTCGAATATGTGCGGTAGTACCGTGGTCATCGCGGTAGTACTGCTTGCGCGGTAGTACCGCTCTCCAAGCGGTAGTACCGCCCTACCAGCGGCAGTAAATAAATACTGCCGTGCTGGATGTGCGGTAGTACCGTAACTCCTTTGCGGTAGTACCGTAAACGATCACGGTAGTACCGCTCCTCCAAGAGCATGCACGTTTTGACAAGAGGCTTTAAGCACAGAAAGAGAGAAAAACATACGCACGCACAAGCAAAACAAATAACACAACTCCTCAGAGGAGGGCGGTGGCCGAGGCTACCTATGTTTGAGTTTATAGATATGGCACCGCGAAGAATTATCCTTGGGCCCATGACCAATACTCGACTTGAAGCATTTAAACCAACTATGTATGACAAATGATAAAGACTTGATTAGTTTATGCATAATGGGGGGAGGAATAGTTCATTGAGAGAACAATACTCCCCCTATGTCCATGCCTACATCTAGACAAGATAGCTATATTGAGTGTGAGGGGTGTGTGGGCACAGACTCAAACCACATTGCTCAAATCGATGATATTTAGCTCATGCCTTAACTCGCGAAATCTTGCTTCGTCCAAAGGCTTCGTGAAGATATCTGCAAGGTTATCATGAGTGTTGACGTAGTGAAGCTCGATCTCTCCTTGCCTTATGTGATCCCGGATGAAGTGATACCGAATCTCAATATGCTTCGTCTTGAAGTGTAGCACCGGGTTGAGAGAAATCTTGATGGCACTTTCATTGTCACACCAAAGAGGCACTTTGTCACAAGTGACACCGTAATCCTTTAAAGTTTGCCTCATCCATAAGAGTTGAGCACAACAACTGCCAGCAGCCACATATTCTGCTTCGGTGGACGAGAGAGATACACAACTTTGCTTTTTGGAAAACCAACTAACAAGAGAGCAACCAAGAAATTGGCACCCTCCCGAAGTGGACTTCCTATCCACTTTGTCTCCCGCCCAGTCAGAATCAGAGAAACCTACAAGGTTGAAATTTGCTCCTCTCGGGTACCATAAGCCAAAGTTTGGGGTATGAGCCAAATATCGAAAGATTCGCTTGACAGCCACAAAGTGACTCTCCTTAGGTGAGGCTTGAAACCGTGCACAAATTCCTACACTCAACATAATATCCGGTCTAGATGCACAAAGGTAAAGCAAGGATCCAATCATAGAGCGATATACCTTTTGATCCACCGCTTTATCATTGGGATCAATGTCAAGTTGGCATTTGGTTGGCATTGGAGTAGTAGCCGGCTTGACATCACTTAGATTGAATCTCTTGAGCATGTCTTGAGTATACTTGGATTGTTTGAAGAAGATGCCTTCTCTTCTTTGTTTGATCTCAAATCCAAGGAAGTACTTCAACTCTCCCATCATGGACATCTCAAAATGTGTGGTCATGAGTGCGGCGAACTCATCATTGAAAGCTTTGTTAGGAGAACCAAAGATAATATCATTAACATATAGTTGGCATACAAGCAACTCCCCTTTGACCTTCTTAGTAAAAAGAGTGGGGTCGATTTTCCCAATTTCAAACCCACGATCTTGTAACAACTCGGTAAGGTGCTCATACCACGCACGTGGGGCTTGTTTAAGGCCATAGAGTGCCTTATCGAGTTGATACACATGATTGGGGAACTTAGGATCCTCGAACCCCGGGGGTTGTTTAACATACACCAGCTCATTAATAGGACCATTAAGAAATGCACTTTTCACATCCATTTGTTGTAATTTAAAGTTATTATGGGAAGCATAGGCAAGCAACAAACGAATGGATTCAAGACAAGCAACGGGGGCAAAGGTTTCACCGTAGTCGATACCCTCGACTTGGGAGTAGCCTTGAGCCACCAGGCGCGCCTTGTTGCGGATGACAATGCCATGAGCATCTTGCTTGTTCTTAAAGATCCATTTGGTTCCAATGACATTATGGTTCTCCTTTGGTCTTGGCACCAGACGCCACACTTTGTTGCGCTCGAAGTTATGGAGTTCTTCATGCATGGCATTGAGCCAATCAGGGTCTTCGAGCGCCTCATAAACCTTCTGAGGTTCAACACAGGAGACAAAAGCTTGACGAGCATAATAGTTTGCTAATTGTCTACGAGTGCTTACCCCCCTTTTGATGCTTCCTAGAATGTTCTCGATGTGATGCTCGTTGGAAGCAAGCCTGGAGGCAACTTTTGCAGCACGACGCTCTAATTGCTCTTCAAGTGTTAACTGAGGAGCACTGAGTTGATCATCTTGAGCGTCGTCGGGAGCTAGATCTTGATCTTGAGCCCTCTTGATCTTGATCTTGCTCGGGGGACAGAACTTGGCCTTGTGCATCATTTGGTGGCTCTCCACCAACTTGAGATTGATCTTGCACTTGGCCTTGTTCATCAGGTTGAGGGCCTTCACTTTGTTCTTCGGAAGCGTGTGGGTCTTGGGTTGGTGATGGTTCCACTTGAGTGGAACATTGTCCTTCTCCTTCGGCCACAAGGGGTTCCTCAATGGGTAGGATATATCCAACACCCATTCTTCTTATGGCTTGAGGAGGAATTTCATCACACCCGAATACCCGGAAGTACTTGAGATTGGGCTTGTTACCAGTAAGAATCTCATACGGAGTTTTGTTCAAGCCTTTGCGGAGATAGAGACGATTTGATGCATGGCAAGCGGTGTTGATGGCTTCGGCCCAAAAGTTGTATGGAGATTTGAATTCAGCCATCATGGTTCTTGCAGCATCCATTAGAGTTCGGTTCTTTCTCTCCGCTACACCATTTTGTTGAGGGGTATATGGGGCTGCATATTGATGTTTGATCCCCTCATCACCAAGAAACTCATCCAAGGTGTAGTTCTTGAACTCGGTGCCGTTGTCACTTCTGATCATCAAAATCTTTGCTTCATGTTGTCGTTGAGCTTCATTTGCAAAGTTGATGACGGTTTGTTGGGTCTCACTCTTCTTCTTGAAGAAGTATACCCAGGTGTATCTTGAGTAATCTTCCACAATCACCAAGCAATACTTCCTACCCCCAAGACTATCAAAAGATGGAGGCCCAAAGAGGTCCATGTGGAGGAGCTCTAGGGGTCTCTTGGAATAGATGATAGTCGTGGGAGGGTGAGCCTTCTCATGTAATTTCCCTTCAATGCACGCCCTGCAAGCACGATCTTTGGCAAAGCTAACATTTGTTAGTCCTCGGACATGGTCCCCCTTGAGAAGACTTTGCAAAGATCTCATATTGACGTGGGCCAAACGGCGATGCCAAAGCCATCCCACATCAACTTTAGCCATTAGGCATATCGCGACCTTAGTGGGTTGCTTCGAGAAGTTAACCACATAAAGGCCGTTCTCAACATGCCCAACATAGGCTACTTTAAGAGTCTTGCTCCACAAGAGGGCCACAGTATCAATATCAAAGAATGTAGCAAAGCCCATGAGTGCAAGCTGGCGAACAGAAAGTAAATTGTATGCAAGGGACTCAACAAGCATGACTTTCTCGATCGTGAGATCATGAGAGACAACAACCTTGCCAAGTCCCAATACCTTAGAAGATGAAGCATCACCCCATTCGACGTTGGTGGCCATAGATGAGCCGAGATGCACGTCCACCACCAAGTCTTTGCTTCCGGTCATATGATTTGTGGCTCCGCTATCGAGCAACCATGATCCCCCACCGGAAGCAAACTCCTACAATAGATCAATGCTTGGATTTAGGTACCCATTTGGTAATGGGTCCTTTGAGGTTAGTAACAAGGGTCTTAGGAACCCAAATGGACCATTCAATGTACTCATAAGACGAACCAACAAATTTAGCAAACACATGACCATCACTAGCACGGCATAAAACATATGAAGGATTAAAATCGCCGGCCATGTTTGATGGTATGGTAGAGTTTTTCTTGACACCACCACTTTGCTTCTTCGTGGACGTGCCCTCTCCTTATTTCACAAAAGATTGTCGGAGAGGGGGTGGTTGCTTGGTCTTGTCATTCTTCTTCTTATTGGGCTTAGGAACAAACCCAATTCCTTCCTTTGCCACAACTTCCTTTTGATTGCTCAAAAGGGTGTTGAGGTTCTTCTCACCTTGTATGCAGGTCACAAGGCCTTTCTCAAGTTGCTTCTTCAACTCGGCATTCTCTTCAACAAGATGCACATGCTCGCAACATGGGTTAGTAGCATTTGCATTATCAATTAAAACCATGCGAGGAAAGATAGCCTTTTCCTTGGTTAGCGAAACTTGGAGTTGATCATGAGACTCCTTGAGAGTAGTATGCATACTTTTCAAGGCCTTGTGAGCCTTGTCAAGTATGTCAAACTCCTCTTTGAGTTTAGCATGGTCAACCTCAAGTTTTGCCTTCTCGGAGTTAAGGACGCGAGAGACAACTAAAGCATGATCAAGATCTTTCTTTAATTTAGCATGACCATCGTTGTGTGACTCCTCAAGAGCCAAACGAAGACCACGCTCTTCCTCTAGGGCGTTAGAGAGATCCGATATCTCATCGGCATAGTCTCGACTATGTCCTTCCATTTTAGTAATGGTTTCCTCGTGAGCCTCGATCATGTCATTGGCCTCACCGAGTTGTTCCAAGAGAGCAACAAAGTGCTTCTTGGGTTTTCCCTTGAGATTTTTCATGAACAACTCAAATTCATTTTCTCCCTCCTTAACACCCTCACCCTCATCAATACAATTGGTCAGTGAAGGATTAGACGAGATAGTAGTATTGATGTTTGGGGTTACCTTGTTGGTGGCCTTGGCCATGAGACACTTGGCGGTGATGTTCTCGTTTGGTGAGTCGAAGAGAGATGAGTGCGGAGTAGTTGCAATTGCAATTGTGGCCATAGTGGTCACCTCATCGTCTTCATCATTATCATCATCCTCCACATATTCTTCTTGGGCCACCAACACTTTCGGAGGAGTCTTCTTGATGAAGTTGTTCTTGTTGGGATAGGACTTTGACTTGTACTTCCGAATAAGCTTGCCTCCAAAGTCTTCTCTCTTCTCATATGGGCAATCCACAACGAAGTGACTTACATTTCCACAGTTGAAGCATGTCCTTACTCGTTGCTTCCCCTTGTTTCCACTAGAGTTGTTCCTGTTGAAGTTGGATCTTGTGTTCTTCTTGCCCCAGAATTGCCTTGAAGCAAGAGCCATGTGCTCATGATAGGCATATTTGGTGTCCTCGGGGCAACACTCATCATCATCTTCCACTTCCTCCTCTTCCACACATGACTTGGCCTTCAGAGCAAGATTAGGCTTCTTGGATCGTTGAGCTCTTAAGACCGCATTGTCGGCGGTCACGTCCAAGATCCTCATGGCAACAAATTCATCCAACACTTCATTTGAGGATAACGTGTGGACGTCCAGTCTCTGACGTATGATAGAGGACATGGCCTTATGATAGGGCATCATGGCCTTGAGGAACTTGCGCTTGATCCAATTATCATCCGTATCCTTACTGCCATGATCTCGAAGAGAAACCGCAAGGATAGTTAATCTTCGATAAAGTTCATGAGGATCTTCATCTTCGATCATAGCAAACTCATCAGCTTCATCTTGTACCACTTCATAGTTGGAGCGTTGAATACTGGTGCTTCCCTTATACATCGTGCCAACATGCTCCCAAGCTTCCTTGGCCACAGTGAAGGGTCGAAGGTGTGCAATGTCTTCAGGAGGGATGGAATCTTGAAGAATGCAGAGAGCGGACTCGTTGAACTGATGATCTGCAGTTTCTCTTGGAGTCATGTTGTCGGGATCATACGGATAAAAACCTTGCTCAATGATTCTCCAAAGGTTAGTGGAACAATGATTAATATGACGTTTGAAACAAAACACCCAAGTAGCGAAATCAGTATTTTTGATAAACTTGGGAGGGGGCCCAACAGAATTTAAATGCGGTGTGGGAATGGGTCCTCCATAGTGAGTAGGAGGAGCGGATTGGGCAAATTTCCCACTCCCATTCTTAGTGACCGGGGCTTGCTCACTACTAGCTTCTCCCTTGTCGGGATTAGCCTCCGACACGTTGGTAGCGGGACGAGCCACTTCCAACGGTGTGGTGGATAATTTAAGCCCCTCAAGCAAATCTTTAAACATGCCTTTGACCTCGCTCGCTAGTGATTCTTTCAATGTGGTCAAGGCCACATTGAACTCCTCACGAGAGACCGAGGCTCCCCCATCTGACGTAGGCAAGGACGGGGTTCCACCGGAATGGTCCTCCGTCTCGACTACGTTGTCACCCATACTCTTTGGACGGTAAAGTCCTTAAAAAGAGACGAGGCTCTGATACCAATTGAAAGGATCGATATGGTTGACTAGAGGGGGGGGGTGAATAGGCAACTAACAATTTTTAACTTTTCTTAACCACTTTAAATTAAACGACAAAGTAAGTTGTCTAGAAATTCTACTAAGATGACAACTAAAGGAAAGAAGGACAACAACTACACATGCATGCTATAGGAGTTGAACAAGTAAAGCATGCACAAGTAAAGGTAAGAAATAACCACAAGTGGAACCGGTGGAGACGAGGATGTGTTGCCGAAGTTCCTTCCCTTTGAGGGGAAGTACGTCTCCGTTGGAGCGGTGTGGAGGCACAATGCTCCCCAAGAAGCCACTAGGGCCACCGTATTCTCCTCACGCCCTCACACGACGCAAGGTGCCGTGATTCCACTAGTGGTGCCCTTGAAGGCGGCAAGCGAACCTTTACAAACAAGGTTGGGGCTATCTCCACAACTTGGAGGCTCCCAACAAAACCACGAAGCTTCACCATAATGGAATATGGCTTCGAGGTGACCTCAACCGTCTAGGGTGCTCAAACACCCAAGAGTAACAAGATCCGCAAGGGATTAGTGGGGAGAATCAAATATCTCTTGGTGGAAGTGTAGATCGATGCGTCCTCAAGCAATCCCGAGCAAATCAATAAGTTTGATTGGCTAGGGAGAGAGATCGGGCGGAAATGGAGCTTTTGGAGCAACAATGGAGTAGTGGGGGGAAGAGGTAAGTCTTCTTGGAGAAGAAGACCCCCTATATATAGTGGGAGAGCAAATCCAACCGTTATGTGCGTTTTCAGCCCGCAGAGAGTGATAGTACCGCACGTAAGTTGCGGTACTACCGCTCTGGGAGCGGTACTACCGCTAGGCAAAAATATGCGACATGATTGATGACCACGGATGAAATAAATTACATCCGCGGCTACATCCGCAGGGAAAACGGTAGTAGCAAAATGCGACACGGTACTACCGCTTGGACTAAGCGGTACTACCGCATTGGATGCGGAAGTAAAAAATTACTTCCGCACCTACTTCTGCATTTAGAATCAGCGCCGGGCCAGATACACGATACTACCGCTCTGGAGACGCGGTACTACCGTGGGAGCGGTACTACCGTGTCGGCAGGCGGTACTACCGTGTGTCTGCGCGGTACTACCGCTTAGTAGAGCGGTACTACCGCTTGCCAGGCAGATGATTTAGTTAAGAAGTCACAGTTTGCATATACGATAATAACCGGTTGGAACTCCAGAGAAGCAAAGGAAAGGTGGTGCGAGAGTAAGATGTGTACGTGTTGATTCCACCCAAACCTTTCCGAAGCGGACCCCCTCTTAATAGTACGGCTTTCCTATTACTCAAAGCCACCGACAGGGAGCAAAAAGAAAACACCATCTTCCATCGAATCCGAGGGGCAATCAATCGTCTTGTGCCTAAGTGAGATATACCTGTAGGAGCTTAGAGCACATGATTAGTCCGCAAATGCATTGTCATCAATCACCAAAACTACTTAGGGAGAAATATGACCTTACACCTAACCATAGCGGAATGGGAGCCGCTTTACAGGAAAGTGGCCAACAGGGTTAGTCCATGGAGGGGAAGATTCATGTCCTCGGCGGCAAGACTCATTTTGACCAACTCGAGTCTTTCCTCCCTCCCAATCTTCACTATGGGGATGTATCTGTTGGCTGATGGGGTTCATGCCAAAACTTGACACACCTCGGTCTCGATTCTTTTGGGAAGGAGTTGGAACCAAATGCAAATACCACCTAGTTAAATGGGCGGCCGTCTGCCGTCCTAAAAAGATGGGAGGGCTAGGTGTCACAAACTCCAAACTAATGAACGTGGCTCTATTAGCCAAATGGTGGTGGAGGCTAGCTCATAACGAGTCGGGACTCTGGGCTACCATTCTACGGGCCAAATATTTCCCGGACGGTAACGTCTTCAAGGCCCAAACCACTGGATCTGCATTTTGGAAAGGGATCCAAGCAGTTCGTCCGGCCTTTACTCTTGGTGCCCAGTTCGGCGTCAACAATGGAGAGTCCACGCGTTTTTGGCTAGATCATTGGTGGGATAGTTCACCGTTGTGGCAGTCTCACCCTGATCTTTACCATCTTGCCACGGACACCAATATTTTGGTTGCCGATGCCCTTAGAGTCCAGCCGCCGGCGATCGTTTTTATCAGAACCTTGGGGCCGGACGAGGCCGCTCGATGGGATAACCTAGTGATGGCCTGGGGTGACCTTAGTCTATCCAATGAGACTGATTCCATCACTTGGAAACTTACGTCATCTAAACAATTCACGGTAAAATCCCTTTACACCAAGATGACCGAAGGACACTCGCTGGATATGGCCAGGGGGCTATGGAAGGCGGGCTTGCCGCTGAAAATCAAGATTTTCATGTGGCAGTTGTTTCGGAACCGGTTACCGACCTCGGATAACGTGGCAAAACGCAACGGGCCTGCCGATGGCACCTGTACTATTTGCGGATTAGGGGAAGACGCAAATCATGTGTTTTTCCGATGTGCGATGGCCAAGTTTGCCTGGAGCGCGGTCCGTGAGACCTTCTCGCAAACTTGGAACCCTCAATCTGGCGTTGAACTCCTCTGTATACTTAAAGCTCAAAAAGGGACCAATGCATGTATTCTTTGGAGATGCGTTGGGGCGCTGTTATGGTCCCTTTGGACGATTAGGAACAAGATTACAATTGAGCATAAGTTCCCGAACCATCCGGCTGATATCTTCTTCAAATGTCACTTATTCCTACAGGTCTGGATGCCATTGGGGAAAACGCGTGATGAACCGTGCATGACAGCGGTGATGGAGCAGATCAAGACGGTGACGGTGAAGGCGCGACATACTTGAGGCTCAACGCACCGATCCACCTAGCTGCTGATGTCTTTTGGGACCCAAGACCCTCTCATTGTATTCGGCTATATCTCTCTTGAGGGCTTATTTTGTTGCAAGCTACTTTGTCGCGTAAACTTTATTTTGGGTCTGTAATATTCACTTAAACGATGTGACGATGTTGCCAATGTGGCTTTATTAATTTAAAGCCGGACGCTTCTAGCGTCTACGTTCCAAAAAAAAGTCGCGGGATGACTTGGACATATTTTCGTTAGATATTCCTTGAAGCCACACGGTGCTTGAAGAACTGTATTTTAGATAGATATTTTTAGAAGATAAATTGTATTTTATACGAAATGCACTCAGTGCCACACCAACTGTATGTTCGAAGCATGTATGCTAATAGTTGAAGTGGGAATGAGTAATGGTGTGCTGCACGCCTGCACCAGCATGCACTTGCTTTCATGTTTTTTTGAGATCGCGTATGGTACTGCCATTTCTGTCCAGAGCCCTGCACTTAGCTTTCCTATGGGTTTGCCCTTCAGTTTGAGGGCTATATGTGGGAAATCATATGACTCATTTATTTTATAATTGTTCATATAGAAGCGGGTTTGCTAAATCTCAGTCGACTAGGACTTAATCAAGTCTCAGGTAATATTATATTTAAGATCCTACATGGAGATCTATGAAAAAAACTTTCTTTTTCTATATGTTCTATCACGTGATTGAGACTTGAGAGCTAGCCACACCCATATAGAAATTCAAGAACAATTGTTCTGATCAAATCCATGTCAAGTCAATGCCAAGTTTGATTTGTATTGCTAAAAAGGAAAAAAAAATCAAACGATTAAATTCCAGACTTTCAGTATACATTTAACTGTTCGCAAAAAGGGAGATCCAGAGAATATTTTAAATTGGAAAATATAATGCATAGAAATACAATTTGAAAGAGAGGTTAGACACATGATGAGAATGAAGGTTGAGGGGAAGAGTCGTGGGGAGAAAAATGTTGCTTTGTCTTCTTGCAAGTAGTTTTTTTGCGGGTCATTTGATACTAAAATCAAGCTTAACAAATCCTAACCTATCATAACCTATATTCTAAGATACAACTTTAACTCCTTCTGAAATCTCGTCTTGAGCATCTGCAATTGCTTGTCACTCAAGCGCTTCTTGGAGGGTTCACCTCCTAAGATAAACCCTACACAAAAACCAGTTTTTGTGTAGGGTTTCTCTTAGAAAATACTAACTATAGTTAGTGCCGCAGCATGCACAGGAGTTTGCACTCCCTCAAAACACACATAGCTCCGCACTGATTATAGAAAATGGTTTGTCCACACACGAATTAAGATCTACTCGATGTCCATGCCTGATTTGTGGAGTTACGGAGAGAAAAGGGTTTCTTGCTCCATATGCTCTAGGAAGTCTTCCCTCGGAGAGGAACAAGCAGATGTGCATGCTGCTCCATGAGAGAGAAAGGATTGTGGGGTTGAGCCCGTAAAATAAGGAGCCAGACAGCTAGTGCTAAACTCTAAA
This sequence comes from Secale cereale, assembly GCA_902687465.1. Lineage (NCBI taxonomy): Eukaryota > Viridiplantae > Streptophyta > Magnoliopsida > Poales > Poaceae > Secale > Secale cereale. The sequence goes on along the minus strand of LR738711.1, from coordinate 234,144,769 downwards.
ATGAGGTCTATCCTTTACCGAAAAAAGCTTTCGCCCCGCTTTATATTATAAAGCAAATGCCTCCCTAGACGGAGTTATGTGTGTTTTGGGGAGGGCATGTGCCCTCCCCCCCC
>LR738711.1:234126670-234136710 GCA_902687465.1 Secale cereale | reverse complement strand
CCCGGCCCCGGTTGACGACGCGCTGGCCCCGGACACGCCCTCTCCTCAGGCGGAGTCTGGTGCCCGTCTGATCCCTCCGGCGCCTGCTTCCCCGACTCGTCTACTGCTGATGGCCTCCGAGGAGGTGGTCACCCCCGTCGCCCCCCACCCGCCTCGGTCGGTGTCCTACGTCCATCGGGCTCGGGCCTCGTCGACCCCGGTGACGGCTTCCCGCCGCAGCGCCCGGCTCGACGCGGATCGCCCGACCGGCCTCCCGACGCCGTCCATCTCCGAGTGGGCTGAGATCCGGGCTGCGGCCCGGAACCTCGAGACAGGTGCGACCAACATCCCTTCCAGTTCTTCCAGCTGCTCTTTTTCTGCTCTCGAAGCTGTCCCGCTCGGCTGCCTTGCCAAGGTGGCCCTAGACTCGGCCGTAGTTTTCCGGGGGGAGGTTGGCCCTCCCTTGGAGCAGATTGCGGCTATCCAGGCCCGCGAGATCCTTGACGGGAAACTCGCCGAGACTCGAGCCCGCCTCCTGCGCACCCCGACACCCCAGGCCACTGGGACGCCGGTCGAGGAGATTCGTGGCCGCACTCGCTCCCGCACTGCCGCTCTTCGAGCCCACAGTGCTTCCACCGTCCTGGGGTCAAGCAACCCCTCAATGGCGGTTTAGATGCGCGCCCTTTTCTGGAACATTCACAGCTTCGGCCATGACGGCCGCCGCCGCCAGCTAGTTGAGTACATCCGGGACGAGCACATCGACATCATCGCCATCCAAGAAACCATGCGCACGGATTTCTGTCTCCCCGAGCTTGACAGCCTTAGCTCCCACCTGTTCGCCTGGCATTGGCTCCCTTCTAGTGGGAACAATGGCCACTCGGGTGGCATCCTCTTAGGTGTTAAGGACGCCACCTTTGAGGTGGGAGGTATGGATCGGGGTGAATTCTTCGTTAGTATGGAGATCTTCGAGCGTGCGCTAAACTTCAAATGGGAGGTCATCATCGTCTACGGACCGGCGGATCACAGCCGCTCCCCGACCTTCCTCGCCGAGCTGCAGCAGAAGATCTCCGCTCCCCCCCTACCTGTTGTGGTGGGTGGTGACTTTAACCTCATCCGCTCCCCGGATGAGAAGAACAATGACCGGGTTAATCGCCCCCGGATGCAGATGTTTAACGACTGCATCGCGGAGCTTGGCCTCCATGAGCTCGAGCGCACGGGGGCCTGGTTCACCTGGACTAACCGCCAGGCAAACCCGACGCAGTCTGTCCTGGACCGCGTCTTAGTTTCCCCGGAATGGGAACTCAGATGCCCCCTGGCCTCGGTTCAGGCTATTACCAGGATCGGCTCTGATCATGTCCCTCTCCTCCTCTCCTCTGCTGATGAACGCCCCCCCATTCCCCCCCGGTTTCGGTTCAAGCTCTTCTGGCTTAACCAAGCCAGGTTCCGCGAGGCTGTTACGGCTAAGTGGACCGCCGCGCGCGACTCCCCCCACCGCGCCATGTCCGCGGTCGACTCCAGTTTTGCGCCAAGCTAGCCCGCCAGTTTATGAAGGGCTGGGGCGCGAATCTCGGCCGTGATATCCGTGACCGCAAGAAGGCCCTCTTGAGCGCCATCCAGGCCCTGGACGCCCGTGCTGACTCGTCCGGGATCTCCCCGGATGAGTGGATGTTGAGATATGATCTCGAGGACCAGCTTTCGATCATTTACGCCGACGAGGAGGCCTACTGGCGGTTGCACGGCACCCAACGGTGGGTGCTCCAGGGCGACGCCAACACGGCCTACTTCCAGGCGATTGCCAACGGCCACGTTGTCGCAACTCCATTCACTCCCTGTGGGCAAGTGATACTCAGCTTGTTCGACCCTCGGACATCCGCGCCCACGTTGATGGCTTCTATAAAGCCCTTTTCACCCCACCCCTCGGGGTGGGGCTGCGCTGGCCCCCGATACCTGGTCGGGTGCCCAGCTTGTTTTCGCCGAGGCCAATGCCGCTTTAGTGGCGCCTTTCTCGGAGGAGGAGGTCCTTGCGGCGATCAAAGGAATGAACCCCTCCTCGGCTCCGGGCCCGGATGGATTGCCAGTATTGTTCTTTAAAACATTCTGGCAAACCATCAAACCAAAGGTCATGGCCCTCTTCGATGAGTTCTTCTCTGGGACCATGGATCTTGGGCGCCTGAACTATGGGATCATTACCCTCATCCCAAAGGTTCCTGGGGCCTCAGACATCCGCCAGTTCCGCCCGATCACCATGATTAACGTGATCTTCAGGATCCTGGCCAAAGGGTATGCCAATAGGGTGACCCTTCTTGCGGACTCTGTCACCCACCCCAACCAATCCGCCTTCATCCAAGGCCGATTTATTCTGGATGGGGTGTTGGTCTTTCACGAAGTCCTCCACGAAGTTCGATCCAAGCACCACCGCGCAGTGTTCCTTAAGCTCGACTTTCATAAGGCCTACGACATGGTCCACTGGCCCTTCCTTCGTGAAGTATTGCTTCGGAAAGGCTTCGACGACCGCTGGGTGAAACGGGTTATGCAACTCGTCACCTGCGGCCGGACGGCGGTCAACATTAACAGCGAGATCGGGCCCTACTTCCCCACCTTATGTGGGGTTCGCCAGGGTGACCCGTTCTCCCCGTTCCTCTTTAACATGGTTGTCGATGCCCTTGCGGTCATCCTGGATAAGGCCAAAGCCTGCGGCCATATCCGGGGCGTCGTCCCCCACCTTGTGGACGGAGGAGGGGTCTCCCTCCTCCAATATGCGGACGACACCATTGTCATGGTGGAGGGCTCCGCGTCCGACATCGCCAACCTGAAGTTCCTCCTCCTGTGTTTCCAACAGATGTCGGGACTCACCATCAACTTCGATAAGAGCGAAGTGATGGTCCTCGGCTACCCCCCGACGAAGCTTTGTCCATTGCGTACCGGCTTAACTGCCTCCTGGGCACCTTCCCCACTACTTACTTGGGGGTGCCCATTAGTGACTCCAGACTCACCGTCGCGGATCTTCGCCCGACGGTGACTAGGATGCAGCACAGGGTTGAACCCTGGAGGGGACGCTGGCTGTCGAAAGCGGCTAGGGTGATCCTAATCAACTCCTCGCTTGCTAGCCTTCTCTGGTTTCTCATGAGCTTCTACAGCCTGCATGAGACCCTCCACCGGGAGGTGGCCAAATACCAGTCGAGGTTCTTTTGGGCTGGCGAGGGCGACAAGCAGAAGTACAATATGGTGAGCTGGCCCGACATCTGCAAGCCCAAAGACCAGGGGGGCCTTGGGATCCTGTCTTCCCGACGCATGAACATTGCCCTCCTGACCCGATGGCTGTGGCGTATTGCCAATGGGGAGGGAGGCCTCTGGCTCACCATCATCCGTAATAAGTACCTCCGTGGCCAACCTCTTGCCTTTTGCCAACGTACGGGTGGTTCCCAGTTCTGCAGTCCGTGATCCAGCTTCTGCCAGTACTACGCATCGGCACATCCATCTCAGTTGGCTCCGAAGCCTCGACCTTGTTTTGGTTCGACCGCTGGCTAGGGGACGCCCCCCTAGCGGCGTGTTTCCCAGAACTTTTTGCCATTGCGGTTGACCCTCGGGTCTCTGTCGAGACGGCCCTTATTGACTTAGGGCGTCTCGCCTTCCGGCGCCCCTTTGGCCCCCTTGAGGTGGCCGCCTAGGATTCCCTCCTCCAAGACATCGCACTTTTACCGATGGACATGGCGGAGGACCGGGATGTTCTGTCCTGGCGCCTCGAGCCCTCTGGACGTTTCTCCACGAAGTCCCTCTACGGCGCCATTGCGCCCTCGACGGCCCCGGAGCCATTTAGCCTAATCTGGGACATCCGCCTCCCGCTGAAGATCAGGATCTTCCTGTGGCAATGGATCCGTGGACGCCTCCCCTCTGGGGTTGAGGTCCTCAAGCGTAATGGCCCGGGTGATGGGATGTGCCCCATCCGTGGCACGATTGAGGATGCTAACCACATCTTTTTCTCGTGCCACTCTGCCCAGTTCCTTTGGGCCTGCTTCCGCGAAACGGTTGGCGGACAGTGGTGTAATACCAACTTCCCCGACCTGCTTGCCGAGCTTAACGCCTACCCTGCTCGCTACCGCCATATTAGATGGCTGTGCGTTGGGGTTCTCGCCTGGACGCTTTGGAACATTCGAAATAAGATTGTTATTGATGCCCCTCCGTCGTGCGACTGGCGCAATCTTCAAATTGTGTGGTTACCTGCAGCTTTGGCGGCCGCTTAGCCGCCCGCAGGACCGGGACGTCATCACCGCCCTCCTCTCCGATCTCCGCTCGATGGCGCTCCGTGTGGCTCCCCCGCTGCCGCCTCCTCCACCTGAGCCTGACTAGACCGCCTGGCGGCTTTGTGGTTTGTGGCGTGTGTGTTTTAGTGTTAGGGCTTGTTGTGTTGTGCCCTCAGCATTGACCCTTTCTTGTACTATTTGTCCCTGTGGACCTCCGTGTGTGTGTGCGTGTTTGTGTGTTGGACCTTGTTGGATGCTTGTTGTGCGGTTAGCTTTATATATAAAGCGGGGTGAAAGCCTTTTTCGGTAAAGAGGGTAGTGCAGAATCACTGAATTGTTCGTGTTGATGCAGACTACAGCCCTGGACCTATGACCTATCATAATTCAGATAGCCTATTTATTTGGGAGTCTGGTCTGTTTCATAAGCACGTACATCAGAGCGGCAAAGTCATATTATACATATACTAACATATCTTGTTTCAGGATTCAGGTCAGAAGTGGATTATGTTTGTTTAATTTTGCAACAAGAATGGTTAACTCTTGTCTATACTCGAGGTGATTCACAACCGAGGTTCGATCATTCTCATAAAGTAGTGGCTGATCCTACATTTCCTTGTGCTACAGATTCTCCTGCCAACTTGCAGAATTGTGCATGGCAACACACTCTCTACTCAGGATGACATGCTTCTCAACTGCCATGTCTCAGCTGAGATGTACTAGCATCCTGATGAAAGGTAAACGGGACAGCGACCCCCTAACTTGCGCATCAATTTCTTCCAGAAGTCATCCATTTCGTACCAGATTCCCCAACCCTACGCAAGAAGCGACACGCCAACGGAACAAATCGAAGGATGGAAATCACAAAAAATAAAAAGAACACGAGGATTACAAATCAACAGCCCCTAAATCGAAGGATGATAGGATTGCATCGAGACAGACTGCTTACTGCAATCAATCAATCAATCAGGTGATTCCGAAACGATCCAAGCAAGATCGTGGGGGCGATGAGAAGCGTGTCACCTGTGGAAGCCGAGCTTGGTGGCGACGTGGAAAGATATGTCGTCGGAGGGGGCGGACATCCAGACGGTGTCGCGGTAGTGCCGCACCTCGAAGTCCAACTCCGCGTGCACCGTCGCGTACTGCGGCGACTCCGAGCCGCGGGCGGCCGGCGAGAGCAGCGTGAGGAGGAGGAGGATGGGGAGCAAGGGCACCGCCGGATGCTGCCGCTCCATGGTCTTCGCCTCGCCGGCAGCTGCGGCGTCAGTCTTCGCTCTCGCCTTGCCGAGACCAGGGGGGAAATGGGCAGCGGATGCGCGCACAGTGCCCTCCAAGATGGGAAATCGGGACTGTGTTCGAAAGAAATCATTCGGTTTAAAATCAGACGTTTTTTCGGTTGTAAGGCCAATCCAAAGCACCACCCCAAATGGTTCACCCGTGTCCGTTTCAAGGTAAACGAACAAAGCTCAAACTCGCGCGATCATAAACGGATCGTTGTTCGTTTTCTGTCTGCTTTTGACTTATTTCCGATTCAACTTTGGATCGAATTTGCGGTTGAACGGACACGCACGAACGCGAGCGGCGCGTGCCCTTGTCCTGCCCTGGCCGGCTCGTCGGAGAGACAACCCTCCTTCTCTTTCTCTACCTCCCTCCGTCCCCCGGCATTGCCGCCGTCACCATCCTCCCCGACCGCATCATCTTCCACAAGGGTCGTCCCAACCAACACCATGTCATGCCATAGCTATCTCCGCACCCGCGTTCCGGAAAGCATTTGGCCGGCATTCTCCTTGGTCGCCGGTGGGAGAGATAATACGGCCGATGGCGTCGCCCGTCGTCCCCAACCTCCTCCGGCCGGACGTTCGTTACCGCATGGCGCCCTCCAGCACCACCTCCTCCGGTCGGCCATTCGTTATCTGCAAGGGGAGCAGGACGTGCACTATCCGGCCGCACCTCCAGCACGACCGCAAGGCGTTTGGTGGATTGCTCACAAGATACAATTGATAGCGGTGATAAGTTTTTTCTTTCACAACTTCATTTGCTCATCAGATGATTCATCCTCGCATGATGAAGAGCTGGCTACTATGTTGGTCGTACATGAACACATTAGTAGGAAGCGGCCTCAGTACAGGGGATCAATCCCCGGCCATGCTCCGGCCTTGAACCGCAATAGGGAGAAAGGCCACACCCTTCTCTATGTCGATTACTTGAAGGACGGTGCACTCTTCAGGCCACATCAATTTCATCGTCGATTCCAAATGAGAAGGCATGTGTTCAATCGTATTCGCAAGGGAGTGGTCGCGCATGACCCATACTTTGAGTGCAAAGAGGATGCCCTAGGAAAGCTTGGTTTCTCTTCATACCAGAAATGCACTGCGGCTATCCGCATGCTTGCATATGGAATTTTTGTGATCTTGGATAAGTATGTTTGTATGAGTGAGTCCGCATGTCTCCTCTCAATGTAGAGTTTTTGCACGGCCGTGGTGGAAGTGTTCGGCCCTGAGTACCTCAGAGAGCATGGCCAGCGCATCCATAAATTCGGACGGACACGACTATGGTGGAAGTGTTCGGCCCTGAGTACCTCAGAGAGCATGCCCCGAGTACAAATTTCAGTTGGATTGTAATAAGACTATCTGATATTATTTTTATTTTTATTGGGCTGTAATAAGACTATTTCGGATGTGCGACAATTGCCCGTTTAATTTCAGATATTTCTTACATATTCTTGAATGGACAAGATGTGGCCAAAATGTGGTCGTGCATTGAGCGTACGGCCGGCGCATCCACAAATCCTGACGGACACGGCCCCATTGCTGAAGAAAATATGCCCTAGAGGCAATAATAAAGTTGTTATTTTATATTTCCTTATTCATGATAAATGTTTATTATTCATGCTAGAATCGTATTAATCGGAAACCTTGATACATGTGTGAATACAGAGATAAACACTGTGTCCCTAGTAACCCTCTACTAGACTAGCTCGTTGATCAAAGATGGTTAAGGTTTCCTAACCATGGAAATGAGTTGTCATCTGATAACGGCGTCACATCATTAGGAGAATGATGTGATGGACATGACCCACCCGTTAGCTTAGCATAATGATCATTCCGTTTTACTGCTATTACTTTCTTCATGTCAAATACATATTTCTCCGACTATGAGATTATGCAACTCCCAGATACCGGAGGAATGCCTTATGTGCTATCAAACGTCACAACGTAACTCGATGATTATAAAGATGCTCTACAAGTATCTCCGAAGGTGTTTGTTGAGTTAGCATAGATTGAGATTAGGATTTGTCACTCCGAGTATCGGAGAGGTATCTCTGGGCCCTCTCGGTAATACACATCATAAGAAGCCTTGCAAGCAAAGTGAAAGAACATGCGGTGCCCCCATGTTTGGTTTTGCTAATTGATGACAATCTCTATGGACTAATGGTTGCCTTGAGTTATATTTGAAAGTTTTGTCCATATGCTTTTCTTGGAGTACATGTGTTGGTTTCAAGGAGAGTTTGTGTCGGCCAAGGTGCTATTCAAGGAATTATCTAAATATTGGTCATGTGAGTGGTTGATCAAGACTAAGTAAAAGAGTGAATCAAGTTGATCAACACACAAAGCGTAGAAGATGTACCGAGAGGGATCAAGTGATCCCATGGTATGGTAATGATTGTCCATTACGCTTTGTGTACTAACCCATGGTCTACGTGAGAGTTCTATGTGGGGTTAAGTATGTTTCCATGGGCTTGCGTCAAGAGTAAGATATTATACAACCCATGGAGGATGACATCAAGTGGTGATCGTCATCAAGTTTGTTGTGTGCAAGTTCAAGTGGAGCATCACAAAGAGATCAAGTGTTTGAAGCTTGCCGTCCATTGTGGTGACAATGGACTTGTGAAGATATGTCAAAAAGTGGCTCGCCCATAGTGGATTATGGGTGAGCAATCAACTAGTCTTCATCGAGCCAACGAAATCAAGAATGGTGGTCCAACTTGAGGAAGTCAAGATCGTCATCATCTAGCTCAAGTGGACTATGTGCAAGGAAAAGGTTTGCCCTTGATAGGTTTCCTATTTTACCGGTCTCATGGTAGTTGCGGGAGACCGGGTTTTATAGGATCGTTTGACGTACTATCAAGGGGGGCTCTCGATGAATAGCTTGATCGTATCGTTCACAGAGAGCTCAAACCATTGCATGCCTGCATCATCTCTCTTGGTTCTTGTTTGGTTTTTATCCTTGTGACATTTGGAGCTTATGGTCATCTTGACGACAAGCTCGAGTTCATCGAAAACGAAGTTCACTCATGCATTTTTATGATGTTTTCAATGTTGGAGGTTATGCAGTTGGTCTCTGATGGAGGGTTCACACCTCCATATCCTGGCATACCTCCTCTGCCTCTTCTTACTATAACCAGCCGTTGTTTTGATAGTACTCATCTTCTTCTTTCAAACAAGCTTGAGTTTGCTCAATTCGGAGCTCATTTGCAGAAGTTATTGCAGTTATGGGCTTTCTTGTTGCTCCTGCGGTAGTACCGCTGGGCCGGAGCGGTAGTACCGCTGGTTACGGCGGTAGTACTGCCCATGGCTATATGTGGTAGTACGGCTCAGGTTCCATGCTACTGCCGCCTCGATTCGAGATCGTCGCTTCTCGTGTCGGGTTGAGCGGCAGTAGGAGCGGCAGTGGGAGCGGTAGTACCGCTTATAAGCGGTAGTACCACCCTACCACCGCTTCTAGTACCGCTCCGGGGCTATCTCTCTTTGTTCTTCTCCCTTTGGCGTTGTGGGAGGTCCCAGCGGTAGTACCGCTGGGCCGAGTGGCAGTACCGCTGAGGCCAGCGGTAGTACCACTCCCTAAAGCGGTTGTACCGCTCGCTGCGGGCTGTGAATGGGGATAATGGTTGGATTTTCTCCCCTCCTATAAAAGGGGGTCTTCTTCCCCATTGAGCCTCATCCTTTGAGCTCGTGTTCTTCCCCCATTTATGTTGTGAGAAAGTGAAGCAAGTGAAGAGTAGACGTTGCTACTTATGTCGTGAGAAATGTCACGTCGCTTCTTCATGCACTAGTGGTAACTTATCCAACCCAATTATTATTGATGATGTCTATTCTCTTGGGAAGGATAAGGTTGGCAATGTGTTTGCCAAATTTTTTGGTACTCAAAGTGGTGTCAAGAAAAGAACCATTTGGGTTGCCAAGCCTATTGTGACTAACCTCTTAGGAGCCAACTTGGTTGGGGACCAACAAGCTTAAACTTGATCAATATGTGTTATTGGAGGACATTGGGGACTTGGCTACATTATGAAGAATTAAGGGATCTTCATCATTCATATTGTGTCAAGACAAGTCATTCGGATTATCAAGTTTCTATTTTATATCCACCTCCTTGCGGTAACTCACACTTAAATGGTTTACATTGAAAGTTACTTGCCCCTTAGCATGTTGTGGTTTTGTACCTTGCATGTGCTTGTATATGTTGTGGTTCTAATTTGCTTATCTTGAGAAATCAAGTATGTGTATGTTGGTTTGCACATCATGTACGTGTGTGTCATGTGTTGAGCCTTTTTGCATCATGTTTGTATCTTAGTTGGCTCTTGTGAGAGATTAATGAAACATCCCATTTTGGGGGAGCGATGTGCTTTGTGCACCTCACAATCCTATAAGTGTGTCTACATGAGGAATACCATCTAGTATTGATATTACAAGATTATCTAGTCTCTATGTGGTATGTCTTCTCATGAGAAATTTAAATTTTATGTGATCCATTAATTATCTCTTGTTGGTTCTCTTTTGCATCTTGTTAAGTTTTTCATTGGTATCACATTATGGGGGGGGGGGG
>LR738711.1:234053645-234126506 GCA_902687465.1 Secale cereale | reverse complement strand
GGGTAATATGCTATGTGTATATTACAAGCCTAGAAATGTGTACATTTGAGATATTGTCGCCTAGAGTTGATATTGTAAATTATCTTGTTCCTAAGTGACATGTTAGCTCTACAAGTTGCAATTTATTTGTGTTTGGTGTAAAGAGATGTTGGATATCATTCTATCTACCACCGGGAATTATTTCCAAATACTTCTTGTCTCTTGACAATTTGTAATCATTTATGTGGTAGAAATAATTGATCATATTTACCTTGGCTTTTGTTTTTATTTGCCCTTATCTCTTGCCAAGGATTGTGTCAACTCCCTTGTCTTCCATACCACTTGTGGATCTTGTTATTTCCTTGATTTTGTCTAGTGTTTTTATAGATGTAGTGAATGCGATGATCCGATCTTGTGCATTTTGTATTCAAATGTAATTTTTTTATAATGCACAACTCGTGGGGGGCTATCCTATTTTATTTACAACACTCTCCTTGTGATCCTTATCAAGTGTGTGTTGGTGGAACGCAAACCGTTTCATTTTGGTACTGTGTGCCATCATGAAACTTTGTAGAGGGCTTGGTTTGTTTGGAACCATTCTCTTTTGGGAGTTCGATATCATTTGTTTTTGCATGTTTCAATGGATGCTCGCTGTTTTGATGGTACTCGTCTTCTTCTTTCAAACAAGTTTGAGTTTGCTCAATTCAGAGCTCACTTGCAGAAGTTATTGCAGTTCTGGGCTTTCTTGTTGCTCCTGCGGTAGTACCGCTGGGCTGGAGCGGTAGTACCGCTGGTTCACAGCGGTAGTACCGCCCATGGTTATATGCGGTAGTACGGCTCAGGTTCCGTGCTAGTGTCGCCTTGATTTGAGACCGTCACTTCTCGTGTCGGGTTGAGCGGCAGTAGGAGCGGCAGTGGGAGCGGTAGTACCCCTTATAAGCGGCAGTACCACCCTACCACTGCTTCTAGTACCACTCCGGGTCTCTCTCTCTCTCTCTCTCTCTCTCTCTCTCTCTCTCTCTCTCTCTCTCTCTCTCTTTGTTCTTCTCCCTTTGGCACTATGTGAGGTCCCAGCGGTAATACCGCTGGGCCGAGCGGCAGTACCACTGCGTCCAACGGTAGCACCGCTCGCTGCGGGCTGTTGATATGTCTCCAACGTATCTATAATTTTTGATTGTTCCATGCTGTTATATTATCATTCTTGGATGTTTTACAATCATTTTATAGTTATTTTATATCATTTTTTGGTACTAACCTATTGACATAGTGCCAAGTACCAGTTGCTGTTTTCTGCATGTTTTTTACATCGCACGAAATCAATATCAAACGAAGTCCAAACGCAGCAAAACTTTTTGGAGATTTTTTTGGACCAGAAGGAACCCACTGGGCCAAAGCAACACCTAGGGGGTGCTCCGAGGGGAGCACAACCCACCAAGGGCGCCAGGAGGCCCAGGCACGCCCTAGTGGGTTGTGCCCACCTCGGGTGCCCCCCGGACTGCCTCTTTGCTCTATAAATACCCAAATATTCCAGAAACCCTAGGGGAGCAGACGGAATTTCGATCCAGCCGCCGCAGAGTCCAGAACCACCAGATCCAATCTAGACACCATCACGGAGGGGTTCACCACTCCCATTGGTGCCTCTCCGATGATGCTGAGTAGTTCCTTGTAGACCTTTGGGTCCGTAGTCAGTAGCTAGATGGCTTCATCTCTCTCTTTTGATTATCAATACAATGGTCTCTTGGAGATCCGTATGATGTAACTCTTTTGCGGTGTGTTTGTTGGGATCCGATGAACTTTGAGTTTATGATCAGATCTATCTTTTTATATCCATGAAAGTTATTTGAGTCTTCTTTTGATCTCTTATATGCATGATTGCTTATAGCCTCGTATTTCTTCTCTAATATTGTTTTTTTTGACAACTTGATCTCTTTATCTTTGTAATGCCCCGGATGTAATACTTTCCCTTTTGGGCATATAATATATCTCCGGCTTCATCTATTCCATTTCGGGTTCTTGTCTATTGGGTTTTCGTCGTTTTGTTGTGTGCGTGTGTGGCTTTCATTCATATCATATAGTCTTGTGCATCGCATTGCATTTGTGTTGTCGGTTGCATCCGGTTCCACGCGTTCCTTCCCGTTGTCCGTTTCGCGTTCCGGAGCTCCCTCACATGTCCGCTCCGTCCCGTAGGCCTACTTTGGTGTTTGACCGTGTAACGTTACTGGTGTGGCGCGAGACTTGTCGTGTGTTGTTGTTTTGTTGTGTGTAACCCGCCTGTCAAATCTCGTCGCGTTTGGAGTCCGTTTGCTCCTCCAACAGTTATTCGTGTGAGCCCAAAGTGCCTCTACTTTGTGGCCCAAGACATCCCTCCAACAGCCCACTTCCCTCCCCTAGGCCCATCCTAACTCCCCTCGCGATCGGATCCGTCGGATCGCGAACGGAGGGCTCTAAAACACCCCAAACCCCTCAAACCCTAGCACCTACCCTATATAATCATCCCCCATGCCATTTTTGGCAGCCTACACTCCCTCCACCTACCTCTAGTCCCTCCTCTCCTCAATTTTCGTGCTAATCCAGTTCCCAGCCGCCACTTGGCCGTCTCTTCCCTGAATCCCGCCGGCCGGTCGAAGGAAGCCGACCGCCGCCGCATATCTCGCTGGATCGGGAGGAGTCCCGATCCGGGATCGCCCGGGGTCAACGCACCGCACCAGATCCATCGATCCCTCCAGGCGAGCCAGCTGGCCCGCCCCATCATCTCAGATCGCCAGCGTCCGCCTGGACCACATCACCGCATCAACCGCCTGGGCTGGCCTCGCCGCCGCCAGGCCCAGCGCCCCGCCTCCCGCTCCATCCGGCCGGGGCCGAAGCCTCCGAGCCAGCCGCATCGCCCCGCTGGGCCAGGCCCCTTCCGCACCGGCCCGTCCCGCCTTCGTCTCGCATCGCCGCTCGCCGAGCCAGATCCCCGCTCCTCCCGCGCAGGCCAGCCGCCTCTACCCCGAGCCGGCGCCGCGACCCAGCTTCGGCCGCCCCGCCACTTCGCCAGGCCGGCTCCCGCTCACCCCGCGCGGCCCAGATCCCGCCGGATCCGCCGGGCCGCCTCCCTCCAGGCCCATCCGGCGCCTCCTCCCGCGCCGAGGCTGTTCGTCTTAGCGGGCCTCGCCGCCGCCCGAAGGCCCATCCGGCGCTAGATCCGCCTCCACTCAGGCTGCGGGCCGAGTCCCTCCTCCCGCCGGGCCAGATCCGCTCCTGTTCAGATCTGAAGGTTGCCCCCTTTTATCCTCCAAGTCCCAGTTTTTGTGCTGCTGATGTTATTTTTCAAACTGCAATAACTTCTTGTGTGTTGCTCCGTTTTGCGCAAATGAGATGTCCAGACGTTCGTGGTGATTAGCACTACGTTTCATTCATTTGTGCCATGCATGTTAGAGATCATCTAGATGCTTATTTTTCTGTTGCAAGAGTGCATCCCGATATAAACTGCTGATATGTGATGTTTTTATGCCATCTTTGCTATGTGATATCTTTTAGCTCGTTTATCCGAATGATGCAAATGACATGTCCACGTGTTCGTCTTGCCATGCTCTACATGTTGTTTGTGTTAGGTTGCATGATAGATTTATTCTTGCCATGTATATCTTCGTTGCAAAGTGCCATGTGGCTGTGATGTTGTTTCACTTGTTATGAAATGCCATCTTGTTGAGCTCATTGCTATCGTTGTGTTTATCTCCATGATGCATGCTTGTGTGTTTCGGAATCACCATCATGTATACTTTGATGTGGTGCTTACCACTTGCCATGTTTAGTTTCGAGGTGACTTAAACTTGATCTTTTAGATGCCATGATGAAACTGCTGTTTTAACACTTAGTGGATTTTTCACTAAGTCTGAAATCTGTAACGTTCCGATGCCATGTTTGCTTGCTGCTCTAGGACAAACCATGATAGTTTCGGGGTGGATCTTGATGGTTCCTTGTAGTAGATATTGTTGGCTGTCCATTCATGTTCTCACATGCTTATTTAAGTGGCGGTAGCATGTTTAACTTTTGCTCCAAAGTTTCAATAAAATTCTGCTGTCAGAATTTTATTGTCAAGTTCAATATGTCCAAGCTTGTTGCTATTGAACCGTGGCTCCTTTGGGGGTGCACCTTTGGACTTATTTGCTGTAGGATATGTCTAGTTTATGTTCATGCTCTTTGCCATGTTGTTTGAGTGCTGTAGCTTATTTTTCTAGTGCTCCGAATTTGCTATGTTGCTGTAATTTTCAGCTTTCGCCTATTTCTTGTTTCGGGCATAACTTTTAGCCAGTAGCTCCGATTTCAGCGAGTCTTATATGAAACTTGATTGATTTTCCGTGTAGATTCATAATCTCCTATTGTTATCATGTTTTGAGGTGTTTTGCTTGAGTGCTATTTTTCCGTGCTCCGTGTGCATCCTTAGTGCATCCATCATGCATCCATCATTTTGGTGTGCGCATTGCATCTTGTTGATTCGTGCCTTGTGTGATTGTATTGTTTAGAGCCGGAAGCTGAGTCCGAGTACGAGTACGAGCACGAGGTTACCAATGAGGTTGAGCACGAGGACCCTTCTTATGATCCGAACGACTACACTTCAGGCAAGATGACCGAACCCCGATAACATTACTATCTTTGCCTATTGCTAGTAGTTCCGCTCTATAGTTTTGCCTCGATGCCCATGTCTTTCTTGTCAGCCTCCTACTTGTAACCATTACCATGTTTAACCACCCTACCTATGCAAACCGTTGCTTGGCTAAGTACGCTTCGCTCAGCCCTTCTTATAGCATTGCTAGTTGTAGGTGAAGATTGAAGATGCTTGCTTCATGTTGAAGTTTGTTGGGTTATATCACACTATATAAATTCTTAAAAATGAAATCATCTATATATTGGCAAGGGTGGAAGGCTAAGCCTTTTGCTTGGTGATTTGTTCCACTCATGCCGTTAGGAACCGTATAAACCGGTGTTATGTTCCTTGATTATGCGTTCCTAACACGGTTGGGGTGTATGGGACCCCCTCGATAAACCGCTAAATGCTAAGTCTTTTCCAGTAAGTCCCAACATTGGTACTATTTGCCTAATAACAAATTAAACTTGCATAGGGAGTAATTAACCCTCTTTCTTAATTCTACAACCCCGGGCCAGTGCTCCACATGAGTGTTGGTCCGAAAGGGGGAGCCTGCGGGGCCGCCTTGGGGCAACCCGAGGTATCTGGCATACACCCGTAGCCTCGCCCATCCGGTCGTGTCCTGAGACTTAGATACGCGCGGCTACTATTAGGGTGTCTACACACCGGGAGGATTTGCTGGATTAGCCTTACCTTAGTTCGGAGTATCTTGAGCACGGGATTCCGAGAATACTCGGGTCTTCCCACTTTGGAGTTGCGACTCCGCGGATTGTGGGCTTGTAATGGGCCAAGTTGGAACACCCCTGCAGGGTTATGAACTTTCGAAAGCCGTGCCCGCGGTTATGTGGAAGATGGGAGCTTGTTAATATCCGGTTGTAGATAACTTGACACAATGTTTCAATACACTACCAGCGTGTGTACCGTGACTGTCAATTTCCGAAGAGGGATTCGGGAGTTGAACACGGTGGGGTTATGTTTGACGTGTTGTAGCTAGGATCACTTCGTGATCACCTCTCGACCGAGGCCTTCTCTTCTCGCACTCGTTCATGTAAGCTAGTGCTAGTTGCTGCTGCAGACACTTATTCTTTTCTTCAGCCTTATCCTCTCCCAAGGCTTAAATAGTCTTGTTACCCGGGAACGGGATTGCTGAGTCCTCTGTGGCTCACAGTTACTTCACCACACCAGATGCAGGTCCGATGGTGAGCTATCCAGGTGATGGCACCGAGTTAGACTGGGAGTATGACGAGGAGCGTAGTCGATACTATGTTCGTTATCCTGATGATCAGTAGTGGAGACTTCTACTAGGATTCGATCCGACCTGTGGTTTTGCTTTAAGTTTGGTATCTTGTCATTTGGATTTTACCCTTAGAGGGCTGTGATGTTTTATTGTATGATGATTGAGACATGTATTGTATTTGTGTGACGTGGCGAGTGTAAGCCAACTATGTTTATGTTTTCCATCCCCCTTTTTACATGAGTTGTGCAAAGATACCAGACTTGCGATCATTCCAGCATGGGGTTATGTCTCTAAGTCGTGCCTCGACACGTAGGAGATATAGCTCCATCCTGGGCATTAGAATCTTGCAATGGGAAGAGGTGCTTTGTAGTGGGTTCGATCTTACGGTTCTTGATCCTAGTGATAGAAGGGGAACTGACACGTATGTATCGTTGCTAGTAAGGATAAAACGATGGGGTCTATTTCTACATAAATAGATCTTATCTACATCATGTCATCGTTCTTATTGCATTACTCTGTTTCTCCGTGAACTTAATACACTAGATGCATGTTGTATAGCGGTCGATGTGTGGAGTAATAGTAGTAGATGCAGGCAGGAGTCGGTCTACTAATCTTGGACGTGATGCCTATATAATGATCATTGCCTGGATATCGTCATGATTATTTGAAGTTCTATCAATTACCCAACAGTAATTGTTTTCCCACCGTTTGCTATTTTTCTCGAGAGAATCCACTAGTGAAATCTACACCCCCCCCGTGTCTCTTCCTCATATTATTTGCCTTTGCGATCTATTTTTCCGTTGCTTTTATTTCAGATCTATTAATAAAAAAAACAAAAATAACTTGCTGCAATTTATCTTATTTACCGTCCGAACTATCAATATTTATATCTCTCTCACGTCGGTTACCTAAAAGGGATTGACAACCCCTTTTACATGTCGGACTGCGAGTATTTGTCATTTGTGTGCAGGTGTTGTTTACGTTGTGTTGCTTGGTTCTCCTATTGGTTCGATAACCTTGGTTTCATCACTAAGGAAATACATACCGCTGCTATACTGCATCATCCCTTCCTCTTTGGGGAAAAAACCTACGTAGCTTTAGCAGCCATCAAAAGGAATTTTCTGGCGCCGTTGTTGGGGAGCACCTTCAACATATACCAGGTTCCTAATCACAAATCTCATCTCCTCGCAATTTACATTATTTGCGATTTGCCACACGTTTTCATCTTCCCCACTTCATAAAAAATTGTCATTTTATTCGCCCTCCTTTTCGTTCGCCGTTTTTCTTGCCGGGTCTATTTGAAGCTCTTGTCACCATGGCAGACCTTAAGAAAACTAAGGGTTTTCTCCCAAGTTTTAGTGATTTGGATAGCCGCTCTATCCTCTCTAAGCTCATAAACAATGATGCTATGGAAAGGCTTACCGGGGTTGGTAAAGAACATTCTAGAAATTTTGATGAAGATGATCCCGGAATTTTTCGTATTTTCTTGATGAATCTTTGACAGATGCTTGAGATAGGTTGTTGAGAATCCGAGCTAGTTATGTGCCCCAATATATACCAGATAGAGATCTACCTAAAAAGTTTTTATGATGGTTTGCCTTCTTCGTTTAAACAAGTTTTGGATTCTATATTTTAAAATGGTTTCCTTGAAGGGGATGCCATTGATATTTATGAAAAGATGAAAACCATATTTGGGCATCCTAAGGAAAAAATGTTGAATCCACTACCCTCATGTGCTTTTACCAAAATAAAATAATCAAGGAAATGAAGACTAATATAGATGTCAATTTTTGCAACGTTCTTAATCTTTCATCTACTATTAATGGTCATGTGCTTTCACAAAATAGAAAAATAAATGCCATTGATAAGAAATTTTCTCTTTGCTTTCAAAAGGGGTGGATGACAAAACTTAGATCCTTGTATTATTTCTAGTTAAGGGCGTAAAACGATAGCGCTTGTTGGGAGGCAACCCAACTTGTATCTTTTTTTGCTTTTTATTTCATTTTTGTTTTCAACAAAAAAACCTTTAATATCACTGTTGAGATGTGTTTTTGTGGTTTGAATAAAGGTTTGTGCCAAGCAAAGGCTTAGGAACACGTTGGGTGTTAGTAGATTTGATCTTGCTGAAAAAATAGAAACTCTTGCGCTCACGAGAAAAATTCTCATTTTCAACAGAAGAGGACTTTTTGGTTGATTCTTTTTGCAGAAGATGAATATACAAATTGCCCATGTGGCCCTATGTTTTTCAAGATTTTTACAGTTACAGAAGTATTCGAAACATCCATATTACTACAGACTGTTCTGTTTTTGATAGATTTTATTTTTATTGTGTTATGTGCGTGTTTTGATGATTCTATGGTTTTCTTTGATGAGTTTTTGCCATAGAAAAGTTGGAATACCTAATGCTCGTAGTAGAACCTGGGTATTTGATACTGGTTCGGTTGCTAATATTTGTAACTCGAAACAGGGGCTACGGATTAAACGAAGAATAGCTAAGGACAAGGTGACGATGCGCGTGGGAAATGGTTCTAAAGTTGATGTGATCGCCGTCAGCACGCTACCTCTACATCTACCTTCGGGGTTAGTTTTAGACCTGAATAATTGTTATTTGGTGCCAGCGTTGAGCATGAACATTATATCTGGATCTTGTTTGTTGCGAGACGGTTATTCATTTAAATCAGAGAATAATGGTTGTTCTTTTTTTATGAGTAATGTCTTTTATGGTCATGCACCCTTAAAGAGTGGTCTATTCTTATTGGATCTCGATCATTGTGATACACATATTCATAATATTGAAGCCAAAAGATGCAAAGTTGATAATGATAGTGCAACGTATTTGTGACACTGCCGTTTAGGTCATATTGGTGTAAAGTGCATGAAGAAACTCCATGCTGATGTACTTTTGGAGTCACTTGATTATGAATCACTTGGTGCTTGCGAACCATGCCTCATGGGCAAGATGACTAAAACTCCATTCTCCAGAACAATGGAGCGAGCAATAGATTTGTTGGAAATCATACATACTGATGTATGTGGACCGATGAGTGTTGATGCTCGCGACGGGCATCGTTATTTTCTGACCTTCACTGATGATTTGAGCAGATATGGGTATATCTACTTGATGAAGCACAAGTCTGAAACATTTGAAAAGTTCAAAGAATTTTAGAGTGAAGTAGAGAATCATCATAACAAGAAAATAAAGTTTCTACGATCTGATCGCGGAGGTGAATATTTGAGTTAAGAGTTTGGTCTTCATTTAAAACAATGTGGAATAGTTTCACAGCTCACGCCACCCGGAACACCACAGCGTAATGGTGTGTCCGAACGTCATAACCGTACTTTATTAGATATGGTGCGATATATGATGTCTCTTACCGATTTACCAGTATCGTTTTGGGGTTATGCTTTAGAGACAGCTGCATTCACGTTAAATAGGACACCATCTAAATCCATTGAGACAACACCTTAGGAACTATGGTTTGGCAAGAAACCAAAGTTGTCATTTCTTAAAGTTTGGGGCTGCGATGCTTATGTGAAAAAGCTTCAACCTGATAAGATCGAACCCAAGTCGGAGAAATGTGTCTTCATAGGATACCCAAAGGAAATTGTTGGGTACACCTTCTATCACAGATCCGAAGGCAAGATATTTGTTGCTTAGAATGGATCCTTTCTAGAGAAGGAGTTTCTCTCGAAAGAAGTGAGTGGGAGGAAAGTATAACTTGATGAGGTAATTGTACCTTCTCCCGAATTGGAAAGTAGTACATCACAAAAACTAGTTCCAGTGATTCCTACACCAATCAGCGAGGAAGCTAATGATGATGATCATGAAACTTTAGATCAAGTTACTACTGAACCTCGTAGGTCAACCAGAGTATGTTCCACGCCAGAGTGGTACGGTAACCCAATTCTGGAAGTCATGTTACTAGACCATGATGAACCTATGAACTATGAGGAAGCGATGATGAGCCCAAATTCCGCAAAATGGCTTGAAGCCATGATATCTGAGATGGGATCCATGTATGAGAACAATGTGTGGACTTTGGTTGACTTGCTCGATGATCGGCAAGCCATTGCAAATAAATGGATCTTTAAGAGGAAGACACACGCCGATGGTAATGTTACTGTCTACAAAGCTCAACTTGTTGCGAAAGGTTTTTGACAAGTTGAAGGAGTTGACTACAATGAGACTTTCTCTCCCGTAGGGATGCTTAAGTCAGTCCGAATCATGTTAGCAATTGCCGCATTTTATGATTATGAAATCTGGCAAATGAATGTCAAAACTGCATTCCTTAATGGATACCTAAAAGAGGAGTTGTATATGATGCAACCAGAAGGTTTTGTCGATCCTAAAGGTGCTAACAAAGTGTGCAAGCTCCAGCGATCCATCTATCGACTGGTGCAAGCATCTCGGAGTTGGAATATATGCTTTGATGAGGTGATCAAGCATGTGGTTTTATACAGACTTTTGGAGAAACCTGTATTTACAAGAAAGTGAGTGGGAGCTCTGTAGCATTTCTGATATTATATGTAGATGACATATTATTGATTGGAAACGATACAGAATTTCTGGATGGCATAAAAGGGTACTTGAATAAGAATTTTTCAATGAAAGACCTCGGTGAAGCTGCTTATATATTAGGCATCAAGATCTATAGAGATAGATCAAGACGCTTAATTGGACTTTCACAAAGCACATACCTTGATAAAGTTTTGAAGAAGTTCAAAATGGATCAGTCAAAGAAAAGGTTCTTGCCTGTGTTACAAGGTGTGAAGTTGAGTAAGACTCAATGCCGGACCACTGCAGAAGAGAGAGAGAAAATGAAAGTCATTCGTTATGCCTCGACCATATGATCTATCATGTATGCAATGTTGTGTACCAGACCTGATGTGTGCCTTGCTATAAGTTTAGAAGGGAGGTACCAAAGTAATCCAAGAGTGTATCACTGGACAGCGGTCAAGAACATCCTGAAGTACCTGAAAAGGACAAAGGATATGTTTCTCGTTTATGGAGGTGACAAAGAGCTCGTCGTAAACGGTTACGTCGATTCTAGCTTTGACACTGATCCGGATGACTCTAAGTCACAAACCAGATATGTATTTTTATTGAACGGTGGAGCTGTCAGTTGGTGCAGTTCCAAGTAGAGCGTCGTGGCGGGATCTACGTGTGAAGCGGAGTACATAGCTGCTTTGGAAGCAGCAAATGAAGGAGTTCATATCCCATCTAGGTGTAATACCTAGTGCATCGGGTCCAATGAAAATCTTTTGTGACAACACTAGAGCAATAGCCTTGGCGAAGGAATCCAGGTTTCACAAGAGAACCAAGCACATCAAAGACGCTTCAATTCCATCCTCGATCAAGTCAAGGAGGGATACATATAAATTTGCAAGATACATACGGATCTGAATGTCGCAGACCCGTTGACTAAGCCTCTTCCACGAGCAAAACATGATCAGCACCAATACTCCATGGGTGTTAGAATCATTACTATGT
Source organism: Secale cereale (assembly GCA_902687465.1). Taxonomy (NCBI): domain Eukaryota; kingdom Viridiplantae; phylum Streptophyta; class Magnoliopsida; order Poales; family Poaceae; genus Secale; species Secale cereale. The sequence continues at coordinate 234,115,169 of LR738711.1, read as the reverse complement.
AATCTAGATTATTGACTCTAGTTCAAGTGGGAGACTGAAGTAAATATGCCCTAGAGGCAATAATAATAAGTTGTTATTTGTATTTCCTTATATCATGATAACTATTTATTATTCATGCTAGAATTGTATTAATCGGAAACTTAGTACATGTGGGAATACATAGACAAAACAGAGTGTCCCTAGTATGCCTCTACTAGACTAGCTCATTGATCGAAGATGGTTATGTTTCCTAACCATAGACATGAGTTGTCATTTGATCAATGGGATCACATCATTAGGAGAATGATGTGATGGACAAGACACATCTGATAGCTTAGCAACTTGATCATTTAGTTTTACTGCTATTGCTTTCTTCATGACTTATACATGTTCCTATGACTATGAGATTATGCAACTCCTGAATACCGTAGGAACACCTTGTGTGATATCAAACGTCACAATGTAACTGGGTGACTATAAAGATGCTCTATAGGTGTCTCCGAAGGTGTTTGTGGTGTTGGCATAGATCAAGAATAGGATTTGTCACTCCAAGTGTCGGAGAGGTATCTCTGGGCCCTCTCGGTAATACACATCATAATAAGCCTTGCAAGCAAATGACTAATGAGTTAGTCACGAGATGATATATTATGAAACGAGTAAAGAGACTTGTCGGTAACAAGATTGAACTAGGTATGATGATACCGACGATCGAATCTCGGGCAAGTAACATACCGATGACAAAGAGAACACCATATGTTGTTATGCGGTTTGACCGATAAAGATCTTCGTAGAATATGTAGGAACCAATATGAGCATCTAGGTTCCACTATTGGTTATTGACCGGAGATGAGTCTTGGTCATGTCTACCTAGTTCTCGAACCCGTAGGGTCCGCACGCTTAACGTTCGACGACGATCAGTATTATGAGTTTATGTGTTTTGATGTACCGAAGGTAGTTCGGAGTCTTGGATGTGATCACGGACATGACGAAGAGTCTCAGAATGTTTGAGACATAAAGATTCATATATTGGAAGGTTATATTCGGACACTGGATGAGTTCCGGGGGTATTCGGATAAATACCGGAGTACTGGGAGGTTACCAAAACCTCCCGAGGGGTTATTGGGCCACATAGGCCCAAGTGGAGGAATAGGAGGTGCAGCCAGCTAGGGGCGCACGGCCTCCTTATCCCAAACCAAATTGGACTAGGGGGCCGCCCCCCTTTCCTTCTTCTTCTCCTTCCCTTCCTTCCCCCTCTCCTACTAGGACTAGGAAAGGGGGGGATCCTACTTGGAGTAGGATTGCCCCCCCTAGGGCGCGCCTCCTCCTCCTTGGCTGCCTCCTCCTCCCCTCCCTCCTTTATATATGTGGGGAGGGGGCACCCCATAGACACAAGTTGATTTTAGCCGTGTGCGGTGCCCCTCCCCACAATTACACACCTCAGTCATATCGTTGCAGTGCTTAGGCGAAGCCCTGCGCCAGTAGCTTCATCATCACCATCACCACGCCGTCGTGCTGACGAAACTCTCACGTGACGCTCAACTGGATCAAGAGCTTGTGGGACGTCATCGAGCTGAACGTGTGCTGAACATGGAGGTGCTGTACGTTCGGTGCTTGGATCGGTTGGATCGCGAAGACGTTCGACTACATCAACCGCGTCACTAGACGCTTCCGCTTTCGGTCTATGAGGGTACGTAGACACACTCTTCCCGCTCGTTGATATGTTTCTCCTAGATAGATCTTGCATGATCGTAGGATTTTTTTTGAAATACTACGTTCCCCAACATTTACTACAGTACTTATAGTAGTGATTTGTTTTCTTATACTAACGGATCTCACGGAAGTTTTGTTTGAGTTTTGTGCGATTGAAGTTTTCAAGTTTTGGGTTATCTTACGATGGATGAAGGAATAAGGAGTAAGAAGAGCCTAAGCTTGGGGATGCCCCGGCATCCCAAGCTATTATTTAAAAGAGAAGCAAGCAACTAAGCTTGGGGATGCCCCCGAGTGGCATCCCCTCTTTCTTCTAGCGACCATCGGTATTTTACTCGAAACTATATTTTTATTCGTCACATGATATGTGTTTTCCTTGGAGCGTCTTGTATGATATGAGTCTTTGATTATTTCCTTTTTCTTTTTGATCCTTGCTGTCCACACCTATTAGAGAGAGCCAAAATTATGCCATGACTTCTTATATCTTTTTGAGCACGGTGTGCTTCATCATTTTTGAAGAAATACTCTCTTGCTTCACTTAAATTATTTTGAGAGAAAGAAACAAAAATATGCTCATGATCTTCACTTATATTTGTTTGAGCTTATCAAAAGCAACACATGAAATTTAGTTCCAAAGTGATAGATATCCAAGAAGGATATAATAAAAACTTTCATGAAGATCATTGGACAAAATAAACTTGATTCCTTGTAATAGTTTTGAGACATGATGATATGATATGTGAGTCATGTTAATGAGTAATTATGCTTTAGTAAGAATATTAGTGTTAAAGTTGGTGATTCCCTATGCAAGCACGGAAGTCAATAATCATGCAATGAAATTACATCCTACTTGTGGTGCATTATTCTGTGTTATTTATGCTCAATGTTCGCTTATGAGATTATTCGTTTCATGGTTGGTCGCTTCCCAGTCTTTTGCTAGCCTTCATTTTGCACCAAGTATGATCACTACTTGTGCATCCAAAATCCTTTGTCCTGGTTTTGCCACATGAGTCTACCGTACCTACCAATATGCGGTATTCCCTTGCTGTTCTAAGCAAATTTGTATGTGCCATCTCTAATTTTCAAAATAAATTTCCCTTTTGTGTGCCCGTACCGCTCGTGAGGCGGTGAGGGGTGGCCAATATTTTCCATGCTAGATGTGATATTCTCATGATGAGTGTTTATTTGCTTGTCATTGCACGAGAGTAAGGCAAAGGTATTAGGGATGTCCCGAAATGAAAAAAAAAATTACTTTATGTTGTCAAATAATAAATTCCTTGGGAAGTGTTGGTATGGAAGGCAACCGTGGATTCAGCTAGCCATGGCTTCTGAAAGTTTGGTGGAAAGGGAATACACTTTATTTTATGTTTGGGAACCGCCTATGATTCGGCTAGCCATTATCTCTCAGTTTAAGCTTTGAGCTCTAGCACCTCTACAAATCTCTACTTCCCTCTGCGAAGGGCCTTTCTTTTACTTATGCAATTTTTATTTTTGAATTTGAGTCTCCATCTTCTCTTATAAAGCACCAACTAGGAAACACTGTGATCGTACTTGAGCATTGGGTGTAACTAATATGCGAATGTGTTTCATGAATGGGTCAATGGTTGAGCATGATGGGCTAGGGATAGCTTATTTTAGCATTGATATTTTCAAAGACATGGTTGCTTGTTGACATGCTGGAGTATTTAAATGTCATGTCAAAACTAGACTGTTGCTTTGAACCATATAAAAGTCCAATTGTACATGCTATAAAGAAAAGAATATATGACATGATATGCAGCATTCCACATCAAAAATTCTGTTTTTATCATTTACCTACTCGAGGACGAGTAGGAATTAAGCTTGGGGATGCTAATACGTCTCCAACATATCAATGATTTTTGATTGTTCCATGCTATTATATTATCATTATTGGATGTTTTACAATCATTTTATAGTCATTTTATATCATTTTTTGGTACTGACCTATTGACATAGTGCCTAGTGCCAGTTGTTGTTTTTTGCATGTTTTTTACATCGCAGGAAATCAATATCAAACGGAGCCCAAATACCGCGAAACTTTTTGTAGAATTTTTATGGGCCAGAAGACACCTGATGGGCCAGAGCTGCACCTGGGGATGTGCCCCGAGGGGGGCACAACCCTCCAGACCTGGGGCACCCAGGTGGGTTGTGCCTACCTCGGTGGCCTCCCGCACAGATATTCCAGAAACCCTAGAGGAGTCGACGAAATTCTATTCCAGCCGCCGCAAAGTCTAGAACCACCAGATCCAATCTAGACACCATCATGGAGGGGTTCATCACCTCCATTGGTGCCTCTCCAATAATGTGTGAGTAGTTCCTTGTAGACCTACGGGTCCGTAGTCAGTAGCTAGATGGCTTCCTCTCTCTCTTTTGATCATCAATACAATGGTCTCTTGGAGATCCATATGATGTAACTCTTTTTGTGGTGTGTTTGTTGGGATCCGATGAACTTTGAGTTTATGATCAGATCTATCTTTTTATATCCATGAAAGTTATTTCAATCTTCTTTGATCTCTTGTATGCATGATTGCTTATAGCCTCATATTTCTTCTCCGATGTTTGGATTTTGTTTGGACAATTGATCTATTTATGTTGCAATGGGAAGATGTGCTTTGTAGTGGTTCGATCTTACGGTGCTTGATCCTAGTGACAAAAAGGGAACTGACACGTATGTATCATTGCTACTAAGGATAAAATGATGGAATATATTTCTACATAAATAGATATTGTCTACATCATGTCATCATTCTTATTGCATTACTCTATTTCTCCATGAACTTAATACACTAGATGCATGATGGATGGCGGTCGATGTATGGAGTAATAGTAGTAGATGCAGGTAGGAGTCGGTCTAATAATCTTGGACGTGATGCCTATATAATGATCATTCCCTAGATATTGTCATAATTATTTGAAATTCTGTAAATTTCCCAACATTAATTGTTTTCCCACCGTTTGCTATTTTATCGAGAGAAGCAACTAGTGAAATCTACGGCCCCCGGGTCTCTTTCTCATACTATTTGCCATTGTGACCTATTTTTCTTTGCTTTTATTTTCAGATCCATTAAACCAAAACCCCAAAAATACCTTGTTGTAACTTATCTTATTTATCGTCCGATCTATCAATATTTACAACTCTATCACGTTCGTTACCCGAAAGGGATTGACAACCCCTTTTATATGTCGGGTTGTGAGTATTTGTTATTTGTGTGCACGTGCTATTTGTGTTGTGTTGCTTGGTGATACGTCTCCGTCGTATCTATAATTTTTTATTGTTTCATGCCAATATTATTCAACTTTTACATACTTTTGGCAACAATTTATATGATTTATTTGGACTAACTTACTGATCATGTGCCCAATGCTAGTTCCTGTTTTTTGCATGTTTTTTGTATCGCATAAAATCCATATCAAACGAATTCCAAATGCAATAAAATTTCACGGAGAATTATTTTGGAATATATGTGATTTTGGGGAATTAGAATCACCGCAAACGGAGGTCCACACAGCCCACAAGACACCAGGGCGCGCCAGAGGCCCCTGGCGCGTGGTGGTGGGTTGTGCCCTCCTCGAATGTAGGTTGGAGCTCTACTTCGGGCGCAAGTAAGCTTATATCCGGAAAAAATCATGTTAAAATCTCAGGGCGATCGGAGTTACGGATCTCCGGGAATTTAAGAAACGGTGAAGTGCCAGATCTAGGGGAACGCGAAACAGAAGAGGGCAGAGAGACAGATCCAATCTCGGAGGGGCTCTCCCCCCTCCCATGCCATGTGAGCCAAGTACCAAAGGGGGAACCCTCCTCCCACCTAGGGAGGAGGCCAAGGAAGAAGAAGGAGAAGGAGGGGGGCTCTCTCCCCCTCGCTTCCGGTGGCGCCGGAGTGCCACCGGGGCAATGATCGGGACAGCGATCTACATCAACAATCTTGCTACCATCAACATCAACTCTCCCCCCTCATTGCAGCGGTGTAGTAATCTCTACTTAAACATGGTGCTCAACTCCATATATTATTTCCCAATGATATATGGTTATCCTATGATGTTTGAGTAGATCTGTTTTGTCCTATGGGTTAATCATAATCTTGGTTGGTATGATTGTATATTTTATTAATGGTGTTGCCCTACGGTGCCCTCCGTTCTCGCGCAAACGTGAGCGGCCCTCGCTGTAGGGTGTTGCAATATGTTCATGGTTTGCTTATTGTCGGTGTTGCGGGGGATGATAGCAGCCCAAACGCGGATAAGTGGGTTATGGCGCATGGGAGTAAAGAGGACTCGATACTTAATGCTATGGTTGGGTTTCACGACCTTAATGATCTTTAGTAGTTGCGTATGCTTGCTAGGGGTCCAATCATAAGTGCATATGATCCAAGTAGAGAAAGTATGTTAGCTCATGCCTCTCCCTCATATAAAATTGCAAGAATGATTACCGGTACTTGTTATCGATTGCCTAGGGACAAATAACTTTCTTGTTGACAAAAGCTATCTACTAAACCACTAACTTAGTTGATCTTTATCTAAACAGCCCCTAATTTTTATTTACGTGCTCTTTATTATCTTGCAAAACTATCCCAAAGTACTTCTAGTTCATAATTGTTCTAGGTAAAGCAAATGTCAAGTGTGCGTAGAGTTGTATCGGTGGTCGATAGAACTTGAGGGGATATTTGTTCTACCTTTCGCTCTTCATTGGGTTCGACACTCTTACTTATTGAAAAAGGCTACAAACGATCGCCTATACTTGTGGGTTATCAAGACCTTCTTCTGGTGTCGTTGCCAGTGAGTTATAGCGTGGGGTGAATATTCTCGTGTGTGCTTGTTTGCTTTATCGCTAAGTAGTTTTTAGTTTGTGCTCTTGTTTTCTATCTTTAGTTATGGGTAGAAAATGCAAAATACCAAAGAAATTAGTTGTACCTACTAAACCAATGGTTGAAGAACCACCCAAAATCTATCATACTGATGAAGCTTTTTACTTGTATCATCTTAGATCCATTTGTGCTCGTGCTGAAAACCCAACTAGCTTACTTGAGGGAAAATCATTAGAAGAGCATGCTTCTTTTGTGCGACATCTCTTATCTCAAAAAGGGAAACTTTTACTGGATAAAATTCATCGTTTGCAATGCTATGCTTGGAATTTATGTGAAATATATGATGTTACTTGTTGTTCTGAAGACCCTAAGATACACCTTCCCTACCAATGTGAGTTTATTGATAATGGAATCGTATCTTCTTATGCCAAAGGTGTTTATAATTACTTTGATATTGAACAAATTGAAGATTTTTTTTGCTTTTAAGGGTGCTTATGAAATTGCTTCTTTGATTGAAAAGTATGATGCTACTCTTTACAAATCTGAAAAAAATTCCATACTTAAATATTTTTATGATAATTATGCTTCTAATGCCTATGTTAAACCATATACTGAGGACTCCTCCGTTATCCAAGAAGATACTAACATTTTGCAGGAGTCTATGGAAGAAGAAATTAATGACATTGTGAGCTCATTGGATGGAAAAGATGAGGAGGAGAACAAAGAACAAAAGGAGGAAGAGCGGATTGATAACCCTTTCCCACCTTCTAATGAGAGTAACTCTTTATCCCATACATTCTTTAATTTCCCTTCAAAATTACCGAAGGATGAATGCTATGATGATTGCTATGATCCCGTTGATTCGTTTGAAATATCCCTTTTTGATGATGCTTGCTATGCTTGTGGAGAAGATGCTAATATGAATTATTCTTATGGAGATGAACTTGCTATAGTTCCTTATGCCAAGAATTAAATTGTTGCTATTGCACCCACAGATGATAGTCCTATTATCTTTTTGAATTCTCCCGACTACACTATATTGGAGAAGTTTGCACTTATTAAAGATTACATTGCTGGGTTGCCTTTTTCTGGTGGACATGATGATTTTTATAAATATAATATGCATGTGCTTTCTACTCCTACTTTGAATTATTATGATAGAGGAACTACATCTCTGCCTCTCTATGTTTCCAACACGATAGAATTGCAAGAAACTACTTATACTATGCATTGGCCTTTACTTGATGTGCATGAATTGTTCTTGTATGACATGCGGATGCATAGGAAGAGAGTTATACTTCGTCATTTCTTGATATATATTGCTTTGTGCTCACTACTAAATGCCAAATCATTGCTACTTAAAATTGGCTTTGATATACCTTGGGATCCGGGTGGATTCATTACTTGAGCACTTTATGCCTAGCTTAATGGCTTTAAAGAAAGCGCTGCCAGGGAGACAACCCAGAAGTTAAAAAAGAGAGTCATTTATTTCTGTTGAGTACTTTTATATAGTTTTAAAACAAAAAAAAATATAGAGGGGAACCTAATTTTTTTTTCAAAAAGAAAGGTAAAAGTGAGAGGGACAAGCATTATGAAAGTGGGAGCTAGCCTTGAACTTTGTTCATGCTCATGGGAAATTTGTGAATATTAATTACAAAAACAATTCAACAAAAATAATTATCCCCTTGTACAATTCCATTGTATTATAAAATTAATGTGCCAAGAGTTTCCTTTAGGATGATTAAATTGCTTGTTGGTTTGCGCGATGCAAAAACAGAAACTTTGGCTATAGTGCGCGATTTTACGTTTTTTACTAGACCATCGAAAGGTTCTGAAACTTTTTGCACAGTATTTCTATACAAAATGTTTATTTTTCCTATTTTTTTAAAAAATTAGCGTTACATAAGTATAGTGGATGTCCAAATCTTTACAGACTGTGCTATTTTCACAGATTGCTGTTATAGCTTCATTATTTGCATATGTTTGAATTCTTGTTGAAGCCTCCTTGACTTGGGGCCATAGAATTGTGATAGCATACAGTGGGTAATGTTTGTTTATAAATATATAATAATGTTAGAGCAGTGCATGATGAGATTTCATTGATCATATGCACTAACCCCGCTAAAAGTTCGGTTAAGTTTTGTGTGGATGAGGTGTTCAAAGATCGAGGAGGTCTCGGTGTGAGGAGAAGGAGGAGAGGCAAGAGCTCAACCTTGGGGATGCCCAAGGCACCCCAAGTAAATATTCAAGGAGACTCAAGTGTCTAAGCTTGGGGATGCCCCGGAAGGCATCCCATCTTTCTTCAACAAGTATCGGTGTGTTTTCAGATTCATTTCGTTCACATGATATGCGTAAATTCTTGGAGCATCGTGTGCTTTTTATTTTTATTTTAATAATACACCATGCTGGTATGAGATAGTCCTTGGTTGATTTGTAAAATGCTCATTTCACTTCACTTATATCTTTTGAGTATGGCTTTATAGAGTGCTTCATGTGCTTCACTTATATTATTTGAAGTTTGGATTGTGTGTTTCTCTTTACATAGAAAACCGATATTCATAGAATGCTCTCGTGCTTCACTTATATTTGTTAAAGCATGACCTTTTGTAGAAAGAATTAAACTCTCTTGCTTCACTTATATCTATTTAGAGAGTCAACAGGAATTGGTCAATTGCATGGTTAGTCATAAAATCCTACATAAAACTTATGGATAACTGAATATGATATGTTTGATTCCTTGCAATAGTTTTGCGATATAGAGATGATAATATGTGGGAGGTACTAGTGGATGATCATGTTTAGTAAGATATTGCTGTTAAGGTTTGTGATTCCCGAAGCATGCACGTATAGTCTCTCGCTATGCCGGGAAGTTGGAGCACAATGTATCCTTCATTGTCCTATCTTTGGGTGAAGGTCGGGGGCGCTCGATGGTTAACTCCTACCAACCTCCCCCCTAGGAGCAAGCGTAGTATTACTTTGCTTCGAGGGCTAATAAACTTTTGTAATAAGTATGTGAGTTCTTTATGACTAATGTGAGTCCACGGATTATATGCACTCTCACCCTTTTCATAATTGCCAGCCTCTCTCGTGCCACGCAACTTACGCCGGTGCATAAACATTATTATACCTTCCTCAAAGCAGCTACCATACCTACCTATTATGGCATTTCCATAGCCATTCCGAGATATATTGACATGCACTTCCATCATATAGTTTACTTGAGCATTCATTTTCATCATATAGAGTCATACTATGTCATAGGTATCGAGTTGTAATTTTAATTTCTTTTGAGTTATAAGTGAATAGAAGTGTGATGATCATCATTAGAGCATGTCCCAGTGAGGAAAGGATGATGGAGACCATGATTCCTCCACAAGTCGGGATGAGACTCCGGACTTTAAAAATAATAAAAGAGGCCAAAGAAGCCCAAATAAAAAATGAGGCCAAAGAAGCCCACCAAAAACAGAAATAAAATAAAAATAAAAAGAGAAAACAAAAAATGAGAGAGAAGGGGCATTGCCACTATCCTTTACCACACTTGTGCTTCAAAGTAGCACCATGTTTTTCATGTAGAGAGTCTCCTATGCTTTCACTTTCATATACTAGTGTGAATTTTTCATAGTAGTTGATGCATACCCACTTAGTTTCATATTGAGCTTTCATACACTTATAGCTCTTAGTTGCATCTGTTGCATGGCAATCCCTACTCCTTGCATTGATATCGATTGATGGACATCTCCATAGTCCATTAGTTTGCCTAGTTGATGTGAGACTTTCTTCCCTTCTTTTGTCTACTACCACCGCATTCTATTCCACCTATATTTCTATATACATGGCTTGCGCTCATTTATTACGTGAGAGTTGAAAATGCTGAAGCGCGTTAAAAAGTATGAACCAATTGCTTGGCTAACATCGGGGTAGTACATGATTTATACTTTGAGCTGGGAAGACAGAGCATGACAATACTATATGATTTTGTAGGGATAACGTTCTTTAGCATTTGATATTCTAAAAGACATGATTGTTTGTTGGGATGCCCAAGTATTGATGTCTTTATGTCAAATTATAGACTATTGCTTTGAATCACTCATGTATTAGTATTCATGCCATGACTAGATATATGATCAAGTTTATGCTAGGTAGCATTCCACATCAAAATTTATCTTTTTTATCAATTACCTACTCGAGGATGAGCAGGAATTAAGCTTGGGGATGCTGATACGTCTCCGTCGTATATATAATTTTTGATTGTTTCATGCCAGTATTATTCAACTTTTACATACTTTTGGCAACAATTTATATGATTTATTTGGACTAACTTACTGATCCAATGCCCAATGCCAGTTCCTTTTTTGCATGTTTTTTGTATCATGGAAAATCCATATCAAACGAAGTCCAAATGCAATAAAATTTCACGGAGAATTATTTTGGAATATATGTGATTTTTGGGAGTTAGAATCACCGCAAACGGAGGCCCACACAACCCACAAGACACTAGGGCGCGCTAGAGGCCCCTGGCGCATGGTGGTGGGTTGTGCCCTATCCTATCGGTTGGAGTTCCACTTCAGGCACAAGGAAGCCTATATCCGGAAAAAATCATGTTAAAATCTCAGCACAATCAGAGTTACGGATCTTTGGGAATTTAAGAAACGGTGAAGGGCCAGATCTGGGGGAACGCAAAACAGAAGAGGGTAGAGAGACAGATCCAATCTCGGAGGGACTTTCGCCCCTCCCATTCCATGGGAGACAAGGACCAGAGGGGTAACCCTCCTCCCACCTAGGGAGGATGCCAAAGGAAGAATAAGAAGGAAGGGGGCTCTCTCCCCCTCGCTTCCGGTGGCGCGAGAGTGCCACCGGGGCAACGATCGAGATGGCGATCTACATCAACAATCTTGCTACCGTCAACACCAACTCTCTCCCCCTCATAGCAGTGGTGTAACACCTCTTCCCCCCGTTGTAATCTCTACTTAAACATGGTGCGCAACTACATATATTATTTCCCAATGATCTATGGTTATCCTATGATGTTTGAGTAGATCCATTTTGTCCTATGGGTTAATCGTGATCTTGGTTGGTATGATTGTATATTTTATTTATGGTGCTATCCTACGGTGCTCTCCGTTCTAGCGCAAATGTGAGGGGCCTTCGCTGTAGGGTGTTGCAATATGTTCATGGTTTGCTTATTGTCGGTATTGCAGGGGATGACAACAGCCCAAACGCGGATAAGTGGGTTATGGCGTATGGGAGTAAAGAGGACTTGATACTTAATGCTATGGTTGGGTTTCACGACCTTAATGATCTTTAGTAGTTGCGGATGCTTGCTAGGGGTCCAATCATAAGTGCATATGATCCAAGTAGATAAAGTATGTTAGCTCATGCCTCTACCTCATATAAACTTGCAAGAATGATTACCGGTACTTGTTATCGATTGCCTAGGGATAAATAACTTTCTTGTTATCAAAATCTATCTACTAAACCACTAACTTAGTTGATCTTTATCTAAACAGCCCCTACTTTCTATTTACATGCTCTTTATTATCTTGCAAAACTATCCCAAAGTACTTCTAGTTTCATACTTGTTCTAGGTAAAGCAAATGTCAAGTGTGCGTAGAGTTGTATCGGTGGTCGATAGAACTTGAGGGAATATTTGTTCTACCTTTAGCTCCTCGTTGGGTTCGACACTCTTACTTATCAAAAAAAGGCTACAAACGATCCCCTATACTTGTGGGTTACCTGTAATGCCCAGGATGGGACTATATCTCCTACGTGTCGAGGCACGACTTAAAGATATAAGCCCATTCTGGAATGATCGCAAGTTTGGTACCTTTGCACATCTCATGTAAAAATAGGGATGAAAGCTGAAAAGATAGTTGGCTTACACTCGCCACGTCGCACAAATCATTACATGTCCAATCATCATACAAATAAAATATCACAGCCCATCTAAGGGTAAAGATCCAAAAGACAGATACCAAACATAACATTAAACCACATGTGTGAATCGAATCCTAGTAGAAGCTCTACTGATCAACCGGATAGTTCATGTAGTAACGGCTACGCTCCTCGTCGTACTCCCAGTCTAGCTCAGTGCCATCGCCTGTGTAGCTCACCATCGTACCTGCATCTGGTGTGTTGAAGTAACTGTGAGCCACAGAGGACTCAGCAATCCCGTTCCCGGGTAACACGACTATCCAAGCCTTGGGTGTGGAACAAGGCTGAAGAAGAACAAGAGTTTGCAGCAGCACTAGCCTAGCTTACGTAAAAGAGAGCGAGAAGAGAAGGTGCCTCGGTCGAGAGATGATCACGAAGTGATCCTAACTAAAGCAAGTCAAACATAACCCCACCGTGTTCACTTCCCGAATCCCTTTCGGAAAATGACCGTCACGGTACTCACGCTGGTAGTGTATTGGAACATGGTGTCAAGTTTTCTACAACCGGATATTAACAAGCTCCCATCTGCCACATAACCGCGGGCACGGCTTTCGAAAGTTCAAAATCCTGCAGGGGTGTTCCAACTTGGCCCATGACAAGCCCACGATCCGTGGAGTCGCAACTCCAAGGTGGGAAGGCCCGAGTATCCTCGGAATCCCGTGCTCAAGATACTCCGACTAAGGTAAGGCTAATCCAGCAAATCCTCCCGGCGTGCCGACACCCTGACAGTAGCCGCGCGTATCTAGTCTCAGGCCACGACCGGATGAGTCATCCTACAGGTGTATACCAGATACCTCGGGTTTCCCCAAGGCGGCCCCGCAGTCTGCTCGTTTCGGACCAACACTCATGTGGAGCACTGGCCCGGGGTTGTTGATTAAATATAAAAGGGATAGCTAGTCCCTATGCAAGTTTTTAGTTATTAGGCAAATAGTACCAATGTTGGGACTTGCTGGAAAAGACTTAGCACTTAGCGGTTTATCGAGGGGGTCCCATAACCCCAACCGTGTGAGGAACGCATAATCAAGGAACATAACACCGGTTTATACGGTTCCTAAGGCATCATGAGTGGAACAAATCACCAAGCAAAAGGCTTAGCCTTCCACCCATTACCATATATAGAGGATTTCATTTAATAATTATATAGTGTGATATCCCAACAAGCTTCAACAAGAAGCAAGAATCTTCAATCTTCTCCTGCAACTAACAATGCTATAAGAGGGGCTGAGCGAAGCCTACGTATAGCCAATCAATGGTTTGTATAGGTAGGGTGGTTAGACAGGTTCATGGTTACAATAGGAGGCTGACAGGAAAACATGGGCATCGAGGCAAAACTATAGAGCGATACTTCTAGCAATAGGAAAAGATAGTAATGTTATCGGGGTTCGGTCATCTTGCCTGAAGAGTTGTCGATGGGATCGTAAGAGAGCTCCTCGTTCTCAGCCTCGGTAGTAACCTCGTTCTCGTACTCGTACTCAGCTTCCGGCTCTACTCAACACAAACACACAAGGCACGAAATCAAACAAGATGCAATGCGCAGAAAAATTACTGGATGCATGGCTGATGCACTATGGAAGCAAAATAGATGCACTATGGAAGCACAGAAAGTCTACATAGGAAGCACAGTGTTACAGCACAAGGAGCATGGCAATGTGCATTCAAGCAAAATAATTCAAAACATGATAACATGAGGATATTATGAATCTACATGCAAAAACACACAAGTTACATATAGGACTTGCTCAAAACGGAGCAACGGGCTAAAAGTTACACCCGAAACAATAAACATGCACAAGCTGAAAATAACATCCACATAGCAACTTCGGAGCAAGAGATAAATGGCCTACAACACTCCAACATCATGGAAAGGAGCATGGACATAAAGTAGACATACTCTACAACAAACAAATCCATTGGAGCATCTCGATAGGAGCCATGGATCAATAGCAACAAGCTATGACACATTGAACTTGACAACAAAATCCTAACAGCAGTAATTTGTTGCAACTTGGGAGCAAGAGTTAAATATGCTACAGCCGCTCAAATAAGCATGTGAGAGCATGAATAGATAGCCAACAATATATACAACAAGGAATCATCAAGAGTCACCCCAAAACTATCATGGATTTGTCTAGAACAACAAGCAAACATGGCATCTGGAAATTACAGATTCCAGACTTAGTGAAATTTCACTAAGTGTTAAAACAGTAGTAACATCATGGCATCTTTGTGAGCAAGTTTAAGTCACCTCAAAGCAAAGCATGGCAAGTGGTAAGCACCACAACAAAGTACACATGATGGTGAATCCAAAACATCTAAGCATGCATCAAGGGGACAAACACATCAATAGCAACGAGCTCCTCAACTAGGCATCTCGTAACAAGTTTAACGACATAACAGCCACATAGCACTTTGCAAAGGAGATAAACATGGCAAGATGAAATCTATCATGCAAGCTTAAGCGATCAACATGTAGAGCATTTCATGATGAACACGTGGACATATCATTTGCTTCATTTGGATAAACATGCAACAAGTTATCACATTGGAAAGATGGCATGAAAACAACTACTAACAGCAGTTTATAACAAGTAGCACCCTTCCCATGAAGATTAAGACATCTAGATGACCTCAAACATGCATGGCACAATGGAACAAAACGTAGTACATGTCTCCACGATCATTTTGATATATCATTTGCTCAAATCGGACCATCACACAAAAAGTTATCCACAATATAAAACAACATCAGACAACTAAATTAACCAGGGACTTAGTGAAGAAAACCACCTCGGGGTCAGATCTGGTCAAAGTCAAAGCGGACGGCGGGCGGTCAACGCGGGCCCGCGGGGCGGATCGGGCCGGCCCGAAACAAAGCGGGCGCTGGCGGCTACCGGGCGCTAACGGGCCGAATCGGAGCGAGTTAACGGGCTCGGCCCGGTAGGGGACAGATCGGGATCCTCCGATCCCTGGCGTCGGCGGCGCTGGAGGCTCGAGGGACGGCGGCAGCCTGGGGCTCCGGCCCGGCGATGGAGGCGCAGGGGGGGGGGCGCGGCGAGGGGGCCGGCGAGGCCCGGCCGGCGGGAGGCGGCGGAGATGGCCGGACGGCGGCGGACGGCGGAGGGCCCGGCCCCGGGTGGCGGCGGTTGGTGAGGAGGAGCGGCGGGGCCGGCGCGCGGGAACGGCGGGGCGGCGAGGAGATGGCGGCGGTGAGCTCCTCCGGCGAGGGGAGCTCCGACAGCGGCGGAATCCGGAGGAAGAAGATGATGTCGCGGGGCCCGCGCGTCGGACGGAAGCACAGGCGGCGGCCTTCGGAAGCACGGCGACAACTTCGGAAGCACGATTTTCTGGGACGTCGGAAGCACGGTGGCTCAACGGTGGAAGCACCGCGGATCAACGGTGGAAGCACCGGCGGCGCACTGTGGAAGCATTAGGGTTTCAGACGCGAAAATTGGGTGAGATGGACGTTTATATAGGCACACGGAGCTAGGGTTGTCCAAATGAGGTGAGGTTTTCGGCCACACGATCAGAATTGGATGGCCTAGATGAAGGGAGGGGTTTGGGTTGGTTTGGTGGGCTGTTGGAGGGGTGTCTTGGGCCTCAAAGAGGGGGTACTTTCAGCCCACGAGAATAACTGTTGGAGCATCAAACGAACTCCAAACGCGACGACATTTGACAGGCGGGTTACACACACCAAAACAACAACACACGAAAAGTCTCACGCCAAACCGGAAACGTTACACGGCCAAACACCAAAGTAGGCCTCGGTGATGCCACGGACACGTGAGAGAGCTCCAGAACTCGAAACGAACAACGGAAAGGAACGAGTGGGACCGGATGCAAACGATAACACAAATGCAATGCGATGCACATGACTACATGATATGAATGAATGCACACACGCACATAACAAAACGACAAAAAACCCGAAAGACGAAGAACCCGGAATGGAATAGATGGAGACAAAGATATATATATTGCCCAAAAGGGAAAGTATTATATCCGGGGCATTACAAACTCTCCTCCACTACAAAAAGATCTCGTCCCAAGATCTAGGACTGGAAAAAGGAAGGGTACTCGGAACGAAGGTGATCTTCTCGTTCCCACGTTGCTTCTCGGTCGGTATGGTGTGACCACAAGACTTTCAAGAATTTGATGGACTTATTGCGGGTCTTGCGCTCGGTTTCTTCGAGAATAGCAACTGGGTGCTCTCGGTAAGACAAGTCTTGTTGAAGATCAATCTCCTCAAACGGAATGGTGCGTTCAGGTGTCTTGAAGCACTTGCGGAGTTGAGACACATGAAACACATCATGAACATTGGCGAAGTTGGAAGGGAGCTCAAGTTGATAGGCTAAATTGCCTCTTTTGCCAAGGATCTTGAAAGGCCCGACGTATCTAGGAGCAAGCTTTCCTTTGATACCGAATCTCTGGGTTCCTTTCATCGGAGAAACACGGAGATAGACATGATCCCCAATGTTGAAGGCCAAATCACGATGCTTTCCGTCATAGTATCTCTTCTGACGCGACTGAGCGGCCTTGAGATTGTCACGTATGACTTTGCACATTTCTTCGGCTTCTGAGATCAAGTCATTGCCAAGAAGTTGACGTTCGCCTGTCTCGGACCAGTTAAGAGGGGTACGGCACTTTCTGCCATAGAGTATTTCAAACAGAGCTTTGCCGGCACTTGCTTGAAAGCTGTTGTTGTAAGAGAACTCGGCAAATGGAAGGCAATCTTCCCATTTCATGCCAAAAGATATGACACAGGCTCTGAGCATGTCTTCTAGAATCTGATTCACTCTCTCGACTTGACCACTAGTCTGAGGGTGGAATGCAGTGTTGAACCTGATCTTAGTGCCCATGGCAGACTGAAAGGAGTCCCAGAACTTAGAAGTGAACAAACTTCCACGGTCTGAGGAGATAACTTGAGGAATGCCATGTAAGGACACAATTCTGGAAGTGTACAATTCCGCCAGTTGAGCTGCATTGATGGATTCTTTGACTGGAAGGAAGTGAGCGACTTTGGTAAGCTTGTCAATCATCACAAAGATAGAATCATTCCCTCTCTTGGACTTAGGAAAGCCAGTGACGAAATCCATTTCAATGTGGTCGAATTTCCACTCGGGAATAGGAAGAGGTTGGAGAAGACCAGCTGGACGTTGATGCTCTGCCTTCACTCTTCTGCAGACATCACATTCGTTCACGAATTGGGCAATCTCCCTTTTCATGCGTGACCACCAGTAAGATTGCTTGAGGTCTTGGTACATCTTGGAGCTACCAGGATGAATGGAAAGGAGGGAATCATGTGCTTCGTCCATTATGAGCTTCCGGAGATCACCTTTGGGAACCACGAGTCTGTCCTCAAAGAACAAGGTATCTCTCTCGTCAACGCGATAGCACTTGTATTTTGGAGTACCCTTTGCAATACCATGTTTCACTTTCTGCACCATAGCATCACTGAGTTGGGCCTCACAGATCTGATCTTCCAAGGTAGGAGCAACTTGAAGATTTGCAAGAAAGCCTTGCGGAACAACTTGGAGGTTGAGCTTCTTGAATGCTTCACAAAGCTCAGGCTGGAACGGCTTGATAAGGAGGCTGTTGCAATATGCCTTTCTGCTCAAAGCATATGCAATCACATTCGCCTTGCCAGGTGTGTATTCGATGCTGGGATCATACTCTTGGTTCATTTCGACCCAATGAGTCTGGCGGAGGTTCAGATTCGGCTGTGTGAAGATGTACTTCAGGCTCTTGTGATCGGTGAAGATGTCGACTTTTCTGCCCAACAGAAGGTATCTCCACGTAATCAAAGCATGTACCACAACTGCTGGTTCAAGATCGTGTGTGGGGTAGTTCTTCTCACTTGGCTTGAGCTGACGAGAAGTGTATGCCACAATTTTCTTGTCCTGCATAAGCACACCACCAAGTCCTTGAAGAGAAGCATCACAGAATACTTCGTAGGGCTTGGACTCATCTGGAGGAGTAAGAACTGGAGCAGAGACGAGCTTTTCTTTGAGAGTTTTGAATGCCACTTCACAATCTGGAGACCAGTAGTACTTGACATTCTTTTGCAGCAAGTTGGAAAGAGGCTTGGCAATCTTGGAGAAGTTCTCAACGAACCTTCTGCAATAGCTGGCAAGACCAAGAAAGCTTCGGAGTTGCTTAACGTTCTGAGGAGGTTCACAGTTGACAATTGCTTCAACTTTCTCGGGGTTTACCACAATACCGTCAGCAGAGATGATATGCCCCAGATACAAGACCTTATCGAGCCAAAATTCGCACTTGGAGAACTTGGCATAGAACTTATGTTCACGGAGTCTGTCGAGAACCAGACGGAGGTGCTTTTCGTGATCCTCTTCATTCTTGGAAAATACCAAAATGGCATCCAGATACACAAGCACAAACTCGCCGGTGTAGGGGTTGAAAATGTAGTGCATCATTCTCGAGAAGGTAGGTGGAGCATTAGCGAGACCAAAGGACATGACTGTATACTCATATGAGTCGTAGCTCGTTCTGAAGGCAGTCTTGTGGATATCTTCCTCGCGAATGCGAATTTGGTGATAGCCCATTCGGAGATCGAGCTTAGAGAACACTTTAGCTCCTTTGAGCTGCTCGAACAGTTCGTTGATGTTGGGGAGCGGATACTTGTTCTTTATTGTCTTCTTGTTCAATGGCCGGTAATCAACGCAGAGGCACTCCGTGCCATCCTTCTTCTTGACAAATAAGACACCACAGCCCCAAGGAGACGTACTAGGCCTGATCAGACCCAAACGTTCTTGTTCATCAAGCTGCTTCTTCAACTCCTTCAATTCTCCAGGAGAGAGCTTGTACGGACACCGGCATGCTGACTCAGTACCAGGCTCGAGTTCAATGACGAATTCCACTTGACGGTGTGGAGGCATGCCTGGAAGTTCTTCAGGAAAGACGTCTTCATATTCGTTAACCACCGGAATTTGAGATATGGCATTAATTTCACCCTTGTCATTGAGAGAGAAAAGCCTGATTGTGTTATCCCGAGAGGCGAAGATAATCACGTCTTCATCAGGATGAGTAATCTTGACTTCCTTATTTGCACAATCAATGTGAGCATCATGCTGGGAAAGCCAATCCATCCCGAGGATGAGGTCAATGTCGGAATTGCCGAGAACCACCGGATTAGCCAGGAAACGATAATCACCCATGCGAATAAATACATCCGGAGCCCTCAAATTTGAAGTCATGCACTTGCCCAGAGAAATAATTTGCAACTTCTTATCGAGAAATGCCGAAGTGAAATTATGCTTGGTGAAGAATGGCCTTGAAATGAAACTGAGAGATGCACCAGAATCAAATAATACTTTTGCAGGAAAAGAGTTCACTGAAAGGTTACCAATGATCACATCAGAAGAGTTCTCCGCTTGAGCTACACTCATCAGGTTCACTCTTGCTGCCTTCGGATCATGCTTGACAATAGATGTACTGACAGGTGGAGGAGGCGGAAGGCGCTTCGGGTTGGGGCACTTGTTAGCATAGTGACCCTTCTTGCCACACTTATTGCAGACCACTTCTGAGAGAGGACGGTAGTGAGGCGCACTTGACTTGGAACCTTGGGACTGAAACTTTGACTGGTTGCTTGGGTTGGGTGGGTGGGAGAAACCACGACCACCGGCATTCTTGTTGTTGTTGTAGGGAGCTCGGATCACAGGAGGAGGAGGAAGCCAAAATTTCTGTTGCTTTGCGACCACTTGAGAAGATGAGGAGGCGTGAACGGCATCTCGAATCCTCTTTTTGGAAGCCTCCATCTTGAGCTGGGCTGCCTCTTCCTTAAGCGTCATGTTATAGAATTTGTCAAACTCATCAGGCTCGAACAAGGTGAGAGCAAGTTGAAGTTCATCCTTCAGACCTCCACGGAACTGATAGATCTTGCTCTTGGCATCTGGTATGTCTTGCTTAGCATAGCGGGCAAGGTTTTGAAACTTGACATTATACTGGTAGACAGTCATAGAGCCTTGCTTCAGGTTGCGGAATTGCTCACGCATACCCTCGATGACACTTGTTGGAATGTGGTGAGAGCGAAAGTCCTTGCAGAAATCCTCCCAAGAGATCACACGCCCTTCTCTGGAGTCTTTGTACTGCTGCCACCAGTCAGCTGCTTGGTCCTTGAGTTGGAAGGCTGCAAACTTCACATAGTCCTCAGGCCTTACGTTGCTGCACTCAAAATGCTTCTTGATATCGGTAATCCAATGTTCAGCATCGAGAGGGTCGACACAGTAACCGAAAGCCTTTGGTTGATTAGCCAAGAACTGGTTGAGCATTGCATGGTGCTGTTTGTTGAAGAAATTGCCTTGGTTCCCTGGAGTACCCTAATTTGCTTGATTTGCTTGCATTTGCTGCATCATCTGCATCAACATCTGGGTGTTCTGATTTGTAGTTTGCATAATTGCTCTCCAGGCCTCAGACGGAGGAGGAGGGGAAGGAGGACGATCTGGAACCTCTTCACCCTCTGGGTTAGTGTTGGGAACCCGTTTCGGAGCCATCCTGAAAGATATGACCACCAATCAGCAATTTGATTGAAAGAGGGTATAAGCTGAAACAACGGATTGAAATGCAACATAGTCTTCACAAGAATCATTCGAATCAAGAGGACGAATGAAATTCTGAAATGATAACAACAATCTTCACGAGAAGCCACTGGGAGACAAAAGGTAAATAAGAAAAACAACAAGGTACATATGGAACAAACACAAGATAGGAGCTTCGTTCGACATCTTTGTGCTGAAAGCTTATGGAACGTGTTACGAAAGGGTTTTGCAATCCCCGGATCAGCATAGCCAAGGACCCTTTAAGATGCAACTCCCGATCGGAACATCGGCCATAAAACCACTTCACTCAATGTAGAACCCCAAACTCCGTAACCTGCATTCGTTGGAAGAATGCCTACGATCTACTGGATGAACCCACCTATGAATTTCCGAAAGTTCCCAGTTATGCAATCAGGTGTTGGGGATACAGGGGAAGCATCGCGCAATCAACTCTAATCCTACATCCAGCTGTATCCATCCTTCAACACATAACCAGTCTTTCTCGGAAACCGTCTACCTCGGACCTTCGAAAAGCATCCACTATACAAAGCTATGGCAATACTCCCGAACTACCTCCCCAGTACTGGGTGATGTCGGGGTTATCTTGCCACTAACCGTATAGTAGAGTTTTCGATGTCAGCCGTCTTAAGTACTCTAGAACTGTCGCGATATGCTTGTGACGACAATACCCCAAAGCTCAACTCCCCGGGACACTGCCACAACCCCTAATGTCAGGAGGCATCGAGAACAATATTCTCGTCACAAAGACATTGAAACAATCCAAACAATACTCGCGAGATTCCTAAAAAAAATTTGGTGCAATTTTTGAAAGTAGAAGAGGCAAGAGTAGTCGTCAGGAGTCCTCACCAGAATGAAAAGAGATGAGGAGCAAAAGAAATCCTACTCTCCGATATAAATATAGGACTCAAAACATTTTAAGTGTGTGCCTAGACTCGACCATCAACGTTTCGATCAAACAGTGGGGCTTCTAGGTCGGAGAAGGCTCTGAATACCAACTTGTAATGCCCAGGATGGGACTATATCTCCTACGTGTCGAGGCACGACTTAAAGATATAAGCCCATTCTGGAATGATCGCAAGTTTGGTACCTTTGCACATCTCATGTAAAAATAGGGATGGAAGCTGAAAAGATAGTTGGCTTACACTCGCCACGTCACACAAATCATTACATGTCCAATCATCATACAAATAAAATATCACAGCCCATCTAAGGGTAAAGATCCAAAAGACAGATACCAAACATAACATTAAACCACATGTCTAAATCGAATCCTAGTAGAAGCTCTACTGATCAACCGGATAGTTCACGTAGTAATGGCTACGCTCCTCGTCGTACTCCCAGTCTAGCTCAGTGCCATCGCATGTGTAGCTCACCATCGTACCTGCATCTGGTGTGTTGAAGTAACTGTGAGCCACAGAGGACTCAGCAATCCCGTTCCCGGGTAACACGACTATCCAAGCCTTGGGTGTGGAACAAGGCTGAAGAAGAACAAGAGTTTGCAGCAGCACTAGCCTAGCTTACGTAAAAGAGAGCGAGAAGAGAAGGTGCCTCGGTCGAGAGATGATCACGAAGTGATCCTAACTAAAGCAAGTCAAACATAACCCCACCGTGTTCACTTCCCGAATCCCTTTCGGAAATAACCATCACGGTACTCACGCTGGTAGTGTATTGGAACAAGGTGTCAAGTTTTCTATTAACAAGCTCCCATCTGCCACATAACCGCGGGCACGGCTTTTGAAAGTTCAAAACCCTGCAGGGGTGTTCCAACTTGGCCCATGACAAGCCCACGATCCGCGGAGTCGCAACTCCAAGGTGGGAAGGCCCGAGTATCCTCGGAATCCCGTGCTCAAGATACTCCGACTAAGGTAAGGCTAATCCAGCAAATCCTCCTGGCGTGCCGACACCCTGACAGTAGCCACGCGTATCTAGTCTCAGGCCACGACCGGATGAGTCATCCTACAGGTGTATACCAGATACCTCGGGTTTCCCTAAGGCGGCCCCGCAGTCTGCTCGTTTCGGACCAACACTCATGTGGAGCACTGGCCCGGGGTTGTTGATTAAATATAAAAGGGATAGCTAGTCCCTATGCAAGTTTTTAGTTATTAGGCAAATAGTACCAATGTTGGGACTTGCTGGAAAAGACTTAGCACTTAGCGGTTTATCGAGGGGGTCCCATAACCCCAACCGTGTGAGGAACGCATAATCAAGGAACATAACACCGGTTTATACGGTTCCTAAGGCATCATGAGTGGAACAAATCACCAAGCAAAAGGCTTAGCCTTCCACCCATTACCAATATATAGAGGATTTCATTTAATAATTATATAGTGTGATATCCCAACAAGCTTCAACAAGAAGCAAGAATCTTCAATCTTCTCCTGCAACTAACAATGCTATAAGAGGGGCTGAGCGAAGCCTACGTATAGCCAATCAATGGTTTGCATAGGTAGGGTGGTTAGACAGGTTCATGGTTACAATAGGAGGCTGACAGGAAAACATGGGCATCGAGGCAAAACTATAGAGCGATACTTCTAGCAATAGGCAAAGATAGTAATGTTATCGGGGTTCGGTCATCTTGCCTGAAGAGTTGTTGATGGGATCGTAAGAGAGCTCCTCGTTCTCAACCTCGGTAGTAACCTCGTTCTCGTACTCGTACTCAGCTTCCGGCTCTACTCAACACAAACACACAAGACACGAAATCAAACAAGATGCAATGCGCAGAAAAATTACTGATGCATGGCTGATGCACTATGGAAGCAAAACAGATGCACTATGGAAGCACGGAAAGTCTACATAGGAAGCACAATGTTACAGCACAAGGAGCATGGCAATGTGCATTCAAGCAAAATACTTCAAAACATGATAACATGAGGATATTATGAATCTACATGCAAAAAACACACAAGTTACATATAGGACTTGCTCAAAACGGAGCAACGGGCTAAAAGTTACACCCGAAACAATAAACATGCACAAGCTGAAAATAACAGCCACATAGCAACTTCGGAGCAAGAGATAAATGGCCTACAACACTCCAACATCATGGCAAGGAGCATGGACATAAAGTAGACATACTCTACAGCAAACAAATCCATTGGAGCATCTCCAAAGGAGCCATGGATCAATAGCAACAAGCTATGACATATTGAACTTGACAACAAAATCCTGACAGCAGTAATTTGTTGCAACTTGGGAGCAAGAGTTAAATATGCTACAGCCGCTCAAATAAGCATGTGAGAGCATGAATGGTTAGCCAACAATATATACAACAAGGAATCATCAAGAGTCACCCAAAACTATCATGGATTTGTCTAGAACAACAAGCAAACATGGCATCTGGAAATTACAGATTCCAGACTTTGTGAAATTTCACTAAGTGTTCAAACAGTAGTAATATCATGGCATCTTTGTGAGCAAGTTTAAGTCACCTCAAAGCAAAGCATGGCAAGTGGTAAGCACCACAGCAAAGTACACATGATGGTGAATCCAAAACATCTAAGCATGCATCAAGGGGACAAACACATCAATAGTAACGAGCTCCTCAACTAGGCATCTCGTAACAAGTTTAACGACATAACAGCCACATAGCACTTTGCAAAGGAGATAAACATGGCAAGATGAAATCTATCATGCAAGCTTAAGCGATCAACATGTAGAGCATTTCATGATGAACACGTGGACATATCATTTGCTTCATTTGGATAAACATGCAACAAGTTATCACATTGCAAAGATGGCATGAAAACAACTACTAACAGCAGTTTATAACAAGTAGCATTCTTCCCATGAATATTAAGACATCTAGATGACCTCAAACATGCATGCCACAATAGAACAAAACGTAGTACATGTCTCCACGATCATTTTGACATATCATTTGCTCAAATCGGACCATCACACAAAAAGTTATCCACAATATAAAATAGCATCAGACAACTAAATTAACCAGGGACTTAGTGAAGAAAACCACCTCGGGGTCAGATCTAGTCAAAGTCAAAGCGGGCGGCGGGCGGTCAACGCGGGCTCGCGGGGCGGATCGGGCCGGCCCGAACGGAGCGGGCGCTGGCGGCTACCGGGCGCTAACGAGCCGGATCGGAGCGGGTTAACGGGCTCGGCCCGGTAGGGGACAGATCGAGATGGATTGATCGGGATCCTCCGATCCCTGGCGCCGGCGGCTCGAGGGGCGGCGGCAGCCTGGGGCTCCGGCCCGGCGATGGAGGCGCAGGGGGGCCGCGGCGAGGGGGCCGGCGAGGCCCGGCCGGCGGGAGGCGGCGGAGATGGTTGGACGGCGGCGGACGGCGGAGGGCCCGGCCCCGGGCGGCGGCGGTTGGTGAGGAGGAGCTGCGGGGCCGGCGCGCGGGAACGGCGGGGCGGCGAGGAGATGGCGGCGGTGAGCTCCTCCGGCGAGGGGAGCTCCGGCGGCAACGGAATCCGGAGGAAGAAGATGATGTCGTGGGGCCCGCGCATCGGATGGAAGCACAGGCGGCGGCCTTCGGAAGCACGGCGACAACTTCGGAAGCACGATTTTCTAGGACGTCGGAAGCACGGTGGCTCAACGGTGGAAGCACCGCGGATCAACGGTGGAAGCACCGGCGGCGCACTGTGGAAGCATTAGGGTTTCAGACGCGAAAATTGGGGGAGATGGACGTTTATATAGGCACAAGGAGCTAGGGTTGTCCAAATGAGGTGAGGTTTTCGGCCACACGATCAGAATTGGATGACCTAGATGAAGGGAGGGGTTTGGGTTGGTTTGGTGGGCTGTTGGAGGGGTGTCTTGGGCCTCAAAGAGGGGGTACTTTCAGCCCACGAGAATAATTGTTGGAGCATCAAATGAACTCCAAACGCGACGACATTTGACAGGCGGGTTACACACACCAAAACAACAACACACGAAAAGTCTCACGCCAAACCGGAAACGTTACACGGCCAAACACCAAAGTAGGCCTCGATGATGCCACGGACACGTGAGAGAGCTCTGGAACTCGAAACGAACAACGGAAAGGAACGAGTGGGACCGGATGCAAACGACAACACAAATGCAATGTGATGCACATGACTACATGATATGAATGAATGCACACACGCACACAACAAAACGACGAAAAACCCGAAAGACGAAGAACCCGGAATGGAATAGATGGATCCAAAGATATATATATATTGCCCAAAAGGGAAAGTATTACATCTGGGGCATTACATTATCCCTTGGTTCTCCTACAGGTTCGATAACCTTGGTTTCATCACTGAGGGAAATACCTACCGCTGTTATACTGCATCATCCCTTCCTCTTTGGGGAAAAACCGACATTGTCCTAGCAGTCATCAGCCCTCAAGGGTCCCTTAGTGGAATCACGACATCTTGCATTGTGTGAGGGCGTGAGGAGATTACGGTGGCCCTAGTGGCTTCTTGCGGAGCATCGTGCCTCCACACCGCTCCAAATGGAGATTAGCATCTGCAAGGGTGTGAACTTTGAGATACATCGTTGTCTCCGCGTGCCTCGGTTATCTCTTACCCGATCCCTTCTTATGCACTTTACTTTGTGATAGCCATATTGTTTTTTTTCATATATCTTGCTATCACTTCATAGTTTATCTTGCTTAGCATAAGTTGTTGGTGCACATAGGTGAGCCTAGTTGTTGTAGGTTTTGTGCTTGAAAAATTAACCGTTAGGTTTATTCCGCATTTGTTCAAGCCTAAACCGCAATTATTTTAAAGCGCCTATTCACCCCCCCTCTAGGCGACATCCATGATCTTTCATGTATTACTGAACGAGTAAAGAGACTGCCGGTAACGAGATTGAAGTAGGTATGAAGATACCGACGATCGAATCTCGGGCAAGTAACATACCGATGACAAAGGGAAAATGTATGTTGTCATAACTGTTCAACCGATAAAGATCTTCGTAGAATATGTGGGGAGCCAATATGAGCATCCAGGTTCCGCTATTGGTTATTGACTGGAGAGGTGTCTCGGTCATGTCTACATAGTTCTCGAACACGTAGGGTCCGCACGCTTAACGTTCGATGATGATATTACATTATATGAGTTATGTGATTTGGTTATCGAATGTTGTTCAAAGTCCTGTATGAGACCACGGACATGACGAGGAGTCTTGAAATTGTCGAGAGGTAAAGGTTTATGTATAGGACGATAGTATTCGGACACCAAAAGTGTTCCGAGGGGTACCGGGTACACATTGGAGTACTGGGGGTTACCAGAACCCCTAGGAGGTTAATGGGCCACATGGGCCAAGGGGGAAGGGGCACACCAGCCCACAAGGGGCTGGCTGATGACCCACAAGTGTAGGGGATCCATCGTAGTCCTTTCGATAAGAAAGAGTGTCGAACCCAACGAGGAGGAGAAGGAAATGATAGGCAGTTTTCAGTAAGGTATTTTCTGGAAGCACTGAAATTATAGGTAACATATAGTTTTGTGATAAGGTAATTGGTAGCAAGTGACAAACGGTAAAAGTAAATAAGGTGCAGCAAGGTGGACCTATCCTTTTTGTAGCAAAGGACAAGCCTGGACAAAATCTTATATAAAGGAAAGCGCTCCCAAGGACACATGGGAATTATCGTCAAGCTAGTTTTCATCACGATCATCTGATTCGCGTTCGGTACTTTGATAATTTGGTATGTGGGTGGACCGGTGCTTGGGTGCTGCCCTTACTTGGACAAGCCTTCCACTTATGATTAACCTCTAATGCAAGCATCCGCAACTACAAAATAAGTATTAAGGTAAACCTAACCATAGCCTGAAACATATGGATCCAAATCAGCCCCTTACGAAGCAACGCATAAACTAGGGTTTAAGCTTCTGTAACTCTAGCAACCCATCATCTACTTATTACTTCCCAATGCCTTCCTCTAGGCCCAAATAATGGTGAAGTGTCATGTAGTCGACGTTCACATGACACCACTAGAGGAGAGACAACATACATCTCATCAAAATATCGAACGAAGACCAAATTCACCTGACTACTAATAGCAAGACTTCTCCCATGTCCTCAGGAACTAAAGTAACTAATCATAAGAAATAATATTGTTCATGATCAGAGGGGTATTAATATGCATAATGGATCTGAACATATTATCTTCCACCAAATAAACCAACTAGCATCAACTACAAGGAGTAATCAACAATACTGGCAACCCACATGTACCAATCTGAGGTTTGGGTACAAAGATTGGATACAAGAGATGAACTAGGGTTTGAGAGGAGATGGTACTGGTGAAGATATTGATTAAGATAGCCCTCCCCAAGATGGGAGAGTTGTTGCTGATGACAGCGGTGACGATTTCCCCCTCCCGGAGGGAAGTATCCCCGGTAGAACAGCTCTGCCGGAGCCCTAGATTGGTTTTCGCCTCGAGACGGCGGCGTCTAGTCCCGAAAGCCTCCTTATGATTTTTTCCAGGTCAAAACACCACATATAGGAGAAGATGGGCGTCGGGGGCCTGCCGGCTGGCCCATGAGGCAGGGGGGTGCGCCCTGGGAAGGGGGGGCGCGCCCCCACCCTTGTGGACAGCCGGTGGCCCCCCTCATGGGTTTCTTTCGCCAGATATTTTTTATATTTTCCGAAACGATGTTCTGTTGAGTTTCAGAGCTTTTGGAGTTGTGCATAATAGGTTTCCAGAGTTTGCTCCTTTTCCAGTCCAGAATTCCAGCTGCCGGCATTCTCCCTCTTCATGTGAACCTTGTAAAATAAGAGAGAAAAGGCATAAGTATTGTGACAAAACATATAGTAACATCCCATAATGCAATAAATATCAACATACAAGCATGATGCAAAATGGACGTATCAACTCCCCCAAGCTTAGAACTCACTTGTCCTCAAGCGAAAGCCGATATCGAAAAATATGCCCACATGTTTAGAGATAGAGGTGTCGATAAAACAAAATACGGACATGAGGGCATCATGATCATTATCATAGCAGCAACTTAAGTAAATATAGTCATATCATTCTTATGCTAAAGTAACAATTCATCCACAATATCAAGTATGAATCATAAACTTCATTAGAAACTAAGAAACTTTGATCTCGGTCATTGGAGCAACTGCAATTTATCGTAACATCGAAAAGAGTCAATATAAGAGCTTTTCAGCAAGCCTACATACTCAACTATCATATAGTCTTTCACAATTGCTCACACTCACGCAATACTTATGTTTATTGAGTTTTAATCGGACACAGAGAAAGATAGGGGCTTATGGTGTTGCCTCCCAACCTTTTACCTCAAGGGTAATGTCAACAGTAATAGATCATGAAAACTTACATCCAAGTGGGTATATATGTGAGGATATTTCCAACACAATGTGCTTGCCAAAGGATAAAATGTAAAAAGGAAAGGTGGATTTCACCTTGACACTTATAAGACAGGAATAATAGATAGGCCCTTCGCAGAGGGAAGCAGAGGTTGTCATGTATTTTTATGGTTGGATGCACAAAGTCTTAGCATAGAAGAACTTTGCTTTATATTGCCACTTGTGATAAGGACCTTTATTATGCAGTCCGTCACTTTTATTACTTCCATATCACAAGATCGTATAAAGCTAATTTCTCCCACACTAATAAATCATACATATTTTAGCGGATTTGCAACATGACAACTTATTTGGAAGGATCTTTCTCAATCCATAGGTAGGTATGGTGGACTCTCATGGCAAAACTGGGTTTAAGGATATATGGAAGCACAAGTAGTATCTCTACTTAGTGCGAGGAGTTTTGGCTAGCATGAGGGGGAAAGGCAAGCTCAACATGTTGGATGATTCATGACAATATACTTTATTTCGGATATAAGAAGACATAACCCATTATGTTGTCTTCCTTGTCCAATATCAACTCTTTAGCATGTCATATTTCAATGAGTGCTCACAATCATAAAAGATGTCCAAGATAGTATATTTGTATGTGAAGCCTCTCCTCTTTTATTACTTCCTTAATTGCAACGATGACCAAAACTATATTTGTCACCTCCCAACAACTTTTATTTATCATACTCTTGTATGTGAAGTCATTACTTCCCATAAGATCGATATGATCTCCTTGATACTCTTTATGTTTTCTTTCTTTTATCATGACCCAAGTGAGGAAATCAAGCCCTTGACTCAACACTAATCTTTATTGTATAGCTCATGGACTCGATTACAAAGGATAAAGCTCACAAAGCTAACATCTCACAACTAGATCATGCTAACTTTATTCTAATAGATCCAGATACTACCAAAAGGATCGAACTAAGTAAAACGGTAAAGATAGGAGTGATGGTGATACGATACCGGGGTCACTCCCCCAAGCTTGGCAGTTGCCAAGGGGAGTGCCCATACCCATATGATTATGTCTCCTTCGGGGGTGGTGGTGCTGGAGTTGTTGATGATGTAGGCTGGTTGTCCACCTTCCAAGGCATGTGTTCACCATCGTAGAAGGACGATCGAGTCTCCGGGATAGTCAAATCTGCAGCCAAACTCATCTTCTTGAATCTATATTCATACTCACAGTTTTGGTTTTGTAGGTCATAGATCTGGGCTTGGAGGTGTTCGATCTTCTCTTGAAGATTGGAGATAGCTTCCCCAAAGATCCTTGAGTCCAGCTTGAGGTTGTTGGCGAGCTCCGAGATCATCATGTGGTTGGCGTTGAGTCCTTGTTCCACCATACCTCGGCACTTGAAAACTTGTTGCTCCATTGCCTTGAGTCTTGTCTCCACGCTTCCGGTCCTCCTCGGCCCCTCAACATCACGGATGTGCAGCACCCCCTCATGCAACTCCATGGTTTTGGGGTGGTGCAGCACCTCTGCAAGGTAGGGGTTGATGACCTTCTCGAAGAACTTGTCCTTGGGGGTGTTGGAGGACGCCATGATGATCTAGATCTGTAAAAAAATAGCAGCTTGAAATGAAAACAGTGGATTTCTGCGTGATAAAGAGGTCAAAACCTTCGGGAGTATATATAATGAATTTTTCCCGACCAAAAGGAGTAACCCACAAGAAAACGGAGTCTAGGGGACACACGGGGTGCCCACGAGGCAGGGGGCGCACCCTGGGAAGGGGGGCGTGCCCTCCACCCACGTGGAGGCCTCGTGTCTCCTCCGGACTGCGGTTTATTGTTCTATTTTTCTAAATATTCCAAAACGGAGAAAAATTGCCTTTTGAACTGTTTTGGAGTCGGTTTACTTACCGTATCACTTACCTCTTCCTTTTCGGAGGCTGAATAGTTCTGGAAAGTGTCCCTTATGTATTCCTCTGGGGTTACGGTTTCAATAACATTAGTTTCAACATTTATAGGATTACCTGAGATGTAATGTTTGATTCTTTGACCGTTCACCACCTTCGGGTTTGTGCCTCCGAAGTTGTTGATTTTTATGGCACCGGAGCGATAGACCTCCTCGATAACGTAAGGTCCTTCCCACTTGGAGAGAAGTTTTCCTACAAAAAATCTTAAACAAGAGTTGAATAGCAAGACATAATCCCCTACGTTGAACTCGCGTTTTTGTATCCTTTTGCCATGCCATCTTTTAACTTTTTCTTTAAACAGTTTGGCATTCTCATAGGCCTGGGTTCTCCACTCATCAAGGTAGCTAATGTTAAATAACCTCTTCTCACCGGCAAGTTTGAAATCATAGTTGACTTCTTTAATAGCCCAATATGCCTTATGTTCTAGCTTAAGAGGTAAGTGACAAGCTTTTCCATATACCATCTTATATGGAGACATACCCATAGGATTTTTGTATGCAGTTCTATAGGCTCATAATGCATCATCTAGTTTCTTGGACCAATTATTCCTAGACCTATTAACTGTCTTTTGCAAGATTAGTTTCAACTCCCTATTACTTAGTTCTACTTGACCACTAGTCTATGGGTGATAGGGGGATGCAATTCTATGGTTGACATCATATTTAGCAAGCATCTTACGGAAGGCACAATGAATAAAGTGTGAACCACCATCAGTCATTAGATATCTAGGGACTAAAAACCTCGGAAATATAACTTCTTTAAGCATATTAATAGAAGTGTTATGATCAGCACTACTAGTTGGAATAGCTTCTACCCACTTAGTAACGTAATCAACATCAACTAAAATATGTGTGTACCCATTAGCGGTAGGAAAAGGTCCCATATAATCAAATCCCCAAACATCAAATGGCTCAATAACAAGTGAATATTCATAGGCATTTCTTGACGTCTACTAATATTACCAATTCTTTTACATTCATCACAAGATAAGACAAACTTACGGGCATCCTTGAAGAGAGTAGGCCAATAAAAACCGGATTGCAATACCTTGTGTGCAGTTCTATCTCCCGCATGGTGTCCTCCATAGGCTTCGGAATGGCACTTGCGTAGGATTTGTTCTTGTTCATGCTCAGGTACACAACGTCTAATAATACCATCTACACCTTCTTTATAAAGATGTGGGTCATCACAGAAGTAATGTCTCAAATCATAGAAGAACTTTTTCTTTTGCTGGTATGTGAAGCTAGGAGGTATAAACTTAGCAACAATATAGTTAGCATAATCAGCATACCATGGAGTAGTACAAGAAGTATTTATGACAGCTAACTGTTCATCAGGAAAGCTATCATCAATAGGTTGTGGGTCATCAAGTATATTCTCTAACCTAGACAAGTTATCTGCTACGGGGTTCTCAGTTCCTTTTCTATCAATAATATGCAAGTCAAATTCTTGTAGCAAGAGAACCCATCTAATAAGTCTAGGTTTAGCATCTTTCTTTTCCATAAGGTATTTGATAGCAGCATGATCAGTGTGAATAGTTACTTTAGAATCAACGATATAGGGTCTAAACTTATCACGAGCAAATACAACTGCTAAAAAATCTTTCTAAGTGGTAGCATAATTTCTTTGGGCACTATCTAGAGTTTTACTAGCATACTGGATAACATTCAATTTCTTATCAACTCTTTGCCCTAGAGCAACACCTACATCATAATCACTAGCATCGCACATAATCTCAAAGGGTAAATTCTAGTCAGGAGGCTGGACAATAGGTGCAGAGATCAATGCTTTCTTAAGTATTTCAAATGCTTCTAGACAATCATCATCAAAGAAAAAAGGAATATATTTTTGTAAGAGATTAATCAAAGGCCTGGAGAATTTGGAGAAGTCCTTTATGAACCTCCTGTAAAACCCGACATGAGCAAGGAAACTTCGTATACTTTTGATGTCCTTTGGGCATGGCATCTTTTCAATAGCATTGACTTTAGCTTTGTCAACTTCAATACCTCTTTCAGAAATTTTATGTCCCAAGACAATGCCTTCATTAACCATAGAGTGGCACTTCCCCCAATTCAAGACCAGATTAGTGTCTTCACATCTCTGCAAAACTCGATCAAGGTTGCTTAAGCAATCATCAAAAGAAGTTCCGTAAACCGAGAAATCATCCATGAAAACTGTCGGGGGAAACTGTCCGCCACGAGCACCTATGGGACCGGAGCCCCTTGTCTGTGCGGTACGAGGGCGGAGGGAGCACAAAGAGCAGATCGTAGCGAGCACGCGGGCAGTTTTACCCAGGTTCGGGCCGCGGTAGACGCGTAAAACCCTACTCCTGCTTGGTTGTGTATTGAGTTTGAGCGCTCGGGAGCTTGAAGAAGCAGCTACACCAAGCGTGAGAGTGATCTAGGTTCCGAACCCCCTCCACGTTGTGCATGGGCCTCCTTTTATAGTGCAAGGGGTCACCGACAGGTGTCAACGTAGGAGAAAGGGGTAAAAACGTAAAAGAGGTGGTAGTTGTAACAGTGCGGGAACAGTGGAGCTACAGTGCAGAACAGTGGTCTATACCTACTTTAACAGTGGGGGACAAGGGCATTTAATGCCCGTCGCCGTCGACCCAAAAAGCTCCCGCCCTTGCGTCTCCGTCCGCCACGGCGATGGATCCACCACCGTGGAGTGCCACCATGTCCCCCTAGGCTGCACAGCCATCCGCCACGCGTCCCTGGACAGGCCCCAGGGCGACGCGTGGGCCGATGAGCTGGAGCGCGGGCACACAGCGCAGCCTTCCCGGCAAGCACCTTGCCGGGGCCTTGATCTTGCCGGGCCCGGGAGCTTGCCGCTCCCCGGGCCCTTGCCGGGGCGCATATAGCGCCGAGGCGTTGTCTTCTAGTCTTCCTGGCAGGCTCCCCTTACCAGGGCCTTGTGCTAGTGAGGTAGTCTTGAGCCTGGTACGGTCTTCCCGGCAAGCTCCTCTTGCCGGGGTCTCGATCTTCTTCCTTGTATACTTTGTTTTTGAATGGTTTAATAAGGAGCAGGAAGGTCTCCGGCGAGCACGCGGTAAACCCTGCCGCGGCAAGCTGCAACTGCCCGTGCACAAGTTGGGGTACTGAGGTACCCCTACCTTAGTACACCGACAGGAGCCCCCGGGCCTGGGCCACACACGGTGCCGAGCGCTGTTGGGCCAGGCCCAAAACAGTGCACGGGCACCCGCGGCCCGCGGCGCGCCGAATCCACTTCCGTATCCGCCGCACCCCACGATAACGGCATGCGTCGATCGCGGCGTCGTGGTATGGGACGTGCCCACGATCTCTTAATGGAAAGGGCGAAACGCCCCCCGCTCCCCCATAAAAGCAGAGGAAGCGGGCGCGGTTCCCCTCCTTGCGCTTTCATTGCATCGTCTCCTTCCTCCAGAGATCTCTCTTGCGCTCTGCCTCCACACCTCCGCCGCCGCCGAGCTCCTCGCCCCCTTCCTTCCGCCGCGTCCGCCATGGCCCCAAAGACCGACAAGGCGAAGGCGGAGAAGTCCAAGAGGGAGAAGTCGGAGCAAGCGGCGAAGCTCGCCGCGTACCGGAAGCAGCATCTCGTCTTTCCGCCGAAGCTCGGCGTGCGGGAGCTCTGGAACAAGTACTACTTGTTCTGGGCCAAGGAAACCAAGGCGCACCCCCGCACCCTAGCATATCCGGCCGCCGCCAAGGACAGCTATCCCGGCGGGTATTACTTCTTCGCAGCCTTTTTTCACTGTGGTCTTTGCCCTCCTTTCTCAAACTTCTTCTGCGACATTATGAACACATACGGCTTCCATCTGCTTGACTTCACCCCCAACGCCATCCTCACCATGGCGGTTTTCGCACACATGTGCGAAAACTTCATAGGAGTACACCCAAATGTAGCGCTTTTTAGGCACTTCTTCACTCCTAGAGCCGAGGCCGATGCCCCCCTCTCCGGAGGAATTTCTTGGGTTTTCCGTCTGAATAAGAAGGGATCGTACTTGCCGGGGGAGCTCCGCGGCAAGTGGGAGGAATGGCGAGCGGAGTGGTGCTGGATCGTCGAAGACCAGCCGCAAGCTTTCACCGCGCCGCGCACAACGCCCATCGTGCGCGGCAGGGACTGGAGTGAGCTAGATTCGGACGACATCAAGCTCGACATCGCCCTCGTCCGGATTCTTCGTCTTCGGATGGCCAAGCTGTCAGTTGCAGAGGTGGGCGCAGACTTCCTCCGCCGGCGCATCGCCCCTCTCCAAGACCGGAAGAGGCCGGCTTGGGAGTACGGCGGCCCGGCAGACATAATGAGGCTGCGCCCCGGGCTCAACTTCAACTTCACCACGCTGGAGCTGAAGGGGATGGTCCGGGAACTCTTCAAGTACGACCCGGCACACCCTGAGTGGTTCAGGCCTCCCCGGGAAGTGGTGCCGCTCTGCAACAACATCGTCCGGGACCGCATCCTCGCCATGATGCCCATGTGTGACTCGCACGGCGTGGACCGCACGTGGATCGCGCCCAAGCCCATCGACATCCTCAACTTCTACGACAACCTCGCGGAGGTGGCGAAGAACAAGAACGACCTCAAGGAGCATACGCGGGACACCACCGACCAGGAGATTGCCTACATGGCTTCTCGGGCTGAAGAGGCCGCCGCGGCCGCGGCTGCAGGAATTTTTGGATACACGCCTGAAGAGGCGGAGGTTGCGGATGCGACCAGCTAGGCTGAGGAGGCGGAGATCCGCAGATTGCTGCAGCTCCCTCCCGACGCGCTCGCCGGAGTCACCTCTCTGAGGCACTCCGGAATCCACGGAATCGTGGCCGAGGCCGCGACAATGGAGGGTGCCGCCGGAGGAAGCAGAGGCGCCGCGAGGGGCGGAGGCGCCAAGGGAAAGGGGGCCGCAGCGCAGGACGCTGGGCCCAGTGAGCCGGCCGGGGAAGAGGAGGAGGAGGAGGAGGCCGAGGACTCCGGCGGATCCACGGAGCTCTACGCCGACGACCTCTCCTCGTCGGAGAGCTCCCCGCCCCCGGCAAGCCCAAGGCAGTCCCCACCGAAGCGTCTCCGCAAGACGGCGACGGGGGAGAGGGCGCAGGCGCCCCGGCAACAGCCAGCTCGCCGGGCAGCTCCCCGGGGGAGCCAAGCCGCGCCAAGGCCGACCGGCGCACCAGCCACAGCGGAGGCGGCCCGCGCGCGGACCACGACGGAGGCGCCTCGCAGGCCGGCGCCGAGCCGGCAGGGGTCTTCTCGGAGCGGAGCAGCGGCTCCGCCCGCTCCTCGGGCGCCGGCTACCACAGGGGCTGGGTCTTCGCAGCCCCCAGCCCCGGTGAACACCAAGCGCGCGAGGGAGTCTTCGTCTTCCGCTCCTCGCGCCGACGCGCCCACGGTGGAGTACGACTTCTCCGCCCTGAGCGAGGACGACGAGGAGGACCAGGAGTAAGGATCCAGGACCTTACATCTTCTCGATTTTTGTCTTGGTTTTTGTTGATGCTGACTTTGTTCATTGCTTTGATTTCAGGACCTTGACTCAGCGCGCGGCGAAGAAGGCCAAGGCGCCTGTGGTCGAGGCCGCGGAAGACCCAGCCGCCGCGGCGACAGGAGGCACGCCGGAGCCGAGCCTGCCGGACCCGAGCGCTGCTCCGAGGAGCAGCCCCCAGCGCAGCCCCCAGCGTAAGTCTGGGGTTTATCCTTTCGCTTGTCGAGGTACGCCTGAGGATTTCGTCTTCATTCATCATCTTGACGTTGCTTATCTTGATTTGTGCAGAGGTGGAGCCACAGCGGGAAGAGCGCCCGGAGACCGTCGTAGAGGAGCCGCAGGCCCCGCCGTCCCCGCCAAGGCAGAACTCTCCGGCAAGGGAGAGTGCTCCGCCAAGGGCGGGTACTCCGCCAAGGCAGAGTACCCCGCCAAGGGCGAGCAGCCCGGCGAGGGCGGCCACTCCGCCGAGGCCGAGCTCCCCGGCGAGGGAGCCCGCCGCTGAGGAGGTCCGCCAAGGTATGTTCTGTAGCTTGTCTTCTTGGCCTTGCCTCTTTTTGGATATTTGCTTGAATCTTGAACTTCTTTTTCTTCTTCTTCTTTTTAGATCTTCCTCCTCCTGAGCCCATGGAGACGGAGGTTATCAACCTCGAGGAGGAGGGCGCGCAGGGCGGCGGCGGCGACGCCCCTGTCGTCGAGGAGATGGCCGAGGCCGCCGAGCCGGCCGCGCAGGAGACTGCTCCGGCTGCGGACGCAGCGGCCGGGGAGGGGGACGGCGACCGCACCGCCGGCCCGGAGGCGGCGGGAGCATCGGATGCTGCACCGGCCACCGGCCCCTCCGCCAGCAAGGAGCAGGGGTACTATCTTGAGGCCCCCAACGGCGTCTTCATCCAGATGCCTTGGGGGTCTTCATCGCGAGCTCCCGCGGAGGGCGAGGCGTTTGACGGAGAAGTCCTCGCCTCCGCGGGCCTGAAAATCGTCGAGGCGCCCGGCGGGAGTGAGGGGCCCGAGGAGGAGAAGCTGCTCCACCAGCTCCTGGCCCTTTACCGGGCCAGGCAGGCGAAGCTTGCCTCCCGGGAAGCCCTTGCCGCCAAGGCCGCCGCGGAGATGGAGAAGCGCGCGGCGGAGCTCAGCGCCGCCAACCAGGCGGCCCTCCGCGAGGTGGCGGAGGAGCGTGAGCGGCTCGCCGGCGAGTACCAGGAGTGGGTGCTCGAGAAGGCTGAAGCTGAAGAACAGCAGCGGCTCGCCGGGGTGGAGATGTCCCGGCGAGAGGGAGAGCTCGCGCAGCGGAAGGTCGAGCTCGACTCCCATGAGGAGGACCTTGCCGCTCGCGAGGCAGCCCTTGGCGGAGAATTGAAGGAGGCGAAAGCCGCCGCGGTTGCCGCGGAAGACGCCAAGAAGGAGCTCGCCGCCAAGGTTGTTCAGCTGGAGAAGGCGCTGAAGGTGAGCGCGGAGAAGGTTGCCGCGCTCATCACGGAGCGCGAGAAGGACGCCCACACAAACTCAGAGCTCCAGGTGAGTCACTCCAAGAGGGGCGACGAGTTGAAGGCCGCCAAGGACTCCATCGAGGACTTGGAGCTGAAGGTCACCACTCTGAAGGATTCGCTCGACGCTGCCCGGGCTCAGGAGAACAAGCTGAAGGAGGAACTCCGCAAGGAGCGGACCTTGGTGGACAGCGTCAACAAAGCATCCGAGCTCTTCCGCCAGACCATTGAGGTATGGACCGAAGACTTGGTTTCTTCTGCGTCCAACATTGACCAGGAGCTGCTGGCGCTGAAGGTCGAACATCTCATCTACTCGCCGGATCCGGATCTCCCGCACAGCGCCAAGCTCAGCCTCTTCTTCAGAGGGATCGCGCCGGCCCTTGCAGGTCTCCGGAACCGAATCCCCGCGCAGCTGGCCGAGGAGTCGCGCCTGCTCTGCGCGGGAACTCTGGAGCGGGTGCTGACGAAGATCGTGTACCGCAACCCGGGGATCAATCTCACCAACGTTCTTCGCAGCTTGCCGGCTGATGCAGACACGGAGGCCCTGAAGGAGCAGGTCGCCCACATCATCGCCAAGGTGGCTAAGCTCGGCAGGAAGGAGGGCGACCGTGTAGATTAGGGCTCCATTATCTTTATCTTTTTGTTGCTGCATATCATGTTATGAACTCATTAGTCCATCGCGACAAGTTATCCTTTGTAAGATATTTATCTTATTTTGATCAATCAGTGCAATGTTATCTTCCTTGTCTTAATCCTTGACTTTGTATGTTTTTCACCCTACGCTCCCGGGGAGCTCGCCGGCAAGGGGCCTTTGCCGCGAGCGCTGAGTGCTGGACTCTGAGCAGCCTGCTGGCCAAGGTCTTCACCGGCAAGCAACCTCGCCGCGGCTAGTCGCAACGCACTTAGCTTGCTGAGCGTACTCGGAAACGAAGCAAGGGCGCGACACTTGTCGCAGCTCACTTAAATCGTTGAGCGAACTCGAAAACAAGATAAGGGTGCGGCAAGCTACGGGTAGGTTCCTCCGCGCACAGGTTTTCCATACAAAGTGTGATTGTTCAAGGAAGACAACTAAAATTTAAAATTTGAACTGGTCAAATTCTAACAACTTATCTTTCATAAGTTGCTCGCTTATATTGCTTGTTTTCCGGTAAGGCTTCTCTTTCTTGAACAGCACTTGGTTCCTCCTCCACCTCCTTCCCCCCCGGCAAACTTGTGCGCGAGGAACGTTCCTTCTGCTTAAGAGGAAAGAAAAGGGAGAGGGAAACAGGTATATGGCCTTTCGGCGTGCTAATGCTTACCGTATACTTGAGTGTTGCACGAAATGCCAAACAAAACATGCAAATAGCAAAGAAAAGCATGCGAAAGGCAATCAGTGCGAAAAACACAAAGACTTTACTGATGCACGGGGTCTGCGCCCGGCTTTGTACAAAGGGTTACATGCAACAACGGCAAAGCTTGTACAAAAGGTGGTTGCCGGAGCGGATCACGGCAACCGCGCCTTAGGGGTGAAACTTGCGAAGATGCTCTATGTTCCAGGAGTTGCTCACCGGTAAGCCTTCTTCGGTCTCGAGGCGGACAGCGCCGGGCCTCGTGACTTGTCTCACCCGATAAGGGCCTTCCCACTTCGGCGTCAACTTGTTGGAATTCTTGGCGGACTGAACACGCCGAAGAACAAGGTCGCCTTCCTCGAGACTCCTGGCCTTGACCTTGCGGCTATGGTAGCGACGCAAGGCTTGCTGGTATCGAGCAGCTCGTACAGCAGCCTGGAGACGTCCCTCCTCGAGGAGCAATGCGTCATCTTGCCGCAGTTGCTCGTGCTCGAGCTCATCATAAGCGAGTACTCGAGGAGATCCGTATGCGAGTTCCGTGGGGAGAACTGCCTCTGCTCCATAGACTAGAGCAAAGGGTGTCTGTCCGGTGGCTCGACTTGGTGTCGTTCTGATTGACCAAAGAGCCGCCGGTAGCTCCTCCATCCAATTTCTTCCGCACTTGCGCAGCCTGTCAAAGGTCCTCGTCTTGAGTCCGCGCAGCACTTCAGCATTTGCCCTCTCCGCTTGACCGTTGCTCCTCGGGTGGGCAACAGAAGCGAAACAGACCTTGGCGCCAAGGTCTTGGACGTACTGCATGAAGGTGCGACTAGTGAATTGGGTACCGTTGTCGGTGATGATCCTGTTAGGGATCCCGAAACGGCAAACAATCGACCTGAAGAACCTGACTGCTGACTGTGCTGTCACCTTTCTCACCGGCTCCACTTCTGGCCACTTTGTGAACTTGTCGATTGCAACGTACAAGTACTCAAAGCCCCCGACGGCTCGGGGGAAGGGGCCGAGGATGTCGAGCCCCCAGACCGAGAAGGGCCAGGACAAAGGGATTGTTTGGAGAGCTTGAGCTGGCTGATGGATCTGCTTTGCATGGAACTGGCACGCTTCACACTTGGTTACTAGTGCAGTTGCATCCTGGAGGGCTTCTTGCCAAAAGAACCCTTGCCGGAAAGCTTTCCCGGCAAGCGCCCTTGCGCCAATGTGGCGGCCGCATATGCCTCCGTGTATTTCTGCCAATAGCTTCTGTCCATCTTCCCTGGAGATGCATTTCAACCTGACACCATTGAGTCTTCTTCTGTACAGCTCGTTATCCACGAACTGGTACATACTTGACTGCCTGGTTATCTTCTCTATCTCTTGAGGGTCGTCGGGAAGTTCTCCAGTTTGCAAAAAACGGACGATCTGCTGCGCCCATGCCGGAGCCCGAGGCTCGACGGCAAGGACTAAAGGCTCGAGGGCCGCTGCGGGAACCTCAGCTTCTACGGCGAGAACCTCTGGTCCCGCCGGAGCTGAAGGCCCCCCGGCAAGCTCGCCGGGGCGAGGCTTGTCGGGAACGCTTGCTTCAACTGTACAAGCCCGAGGACTTGCAGGAGCAAACTGTTCCTCAGCGTTCTTGTTGTTGATCTTGGGGACCTTGGCGGCGGTTTCAGGAAGATCCGCCGGCAAGTAGTCGCCGGAGACCAACTTTCTCTTCTTGGACTGCCCAATTGATGGTGTAACGGATGGTTGAGTCAGCTTGAGCAAGAAGGTCCCTGGTTCCACAGGTAACTTCATCGCAACACACTTTGAAAGGCCATCTACAATTTCGTTCTGAGCTCTTGGGACGTGCTCCATCTGTAGACCTTCAAAGTGCTCCTCAAGTTTCCTCACTTCATCGACATAAGCTTCCATCAAAGGGCTCTGATAGCTCTTGTTAACTTGCCGGACCACCAACTGAGAATCTCCCCGCACAATCAGCTTCCTGATCCCAAGTTCGGCCGCAATCCTGAGGCCGGCAAGCAAGCCTTCATATTCAGCAGTGTTGTTTGTCGCTTGCTCCCTGGGAAAGTGCATCTGGATAACATATTTGAGGTGCTCTCCGGTGGGCGCGATGAGAACCACGCCAGCACCGGCGCCTTGCAGCGAGAAGGCACCGTCAAAATACATTACCCATTCACTTGTAGCTTCTTGTACGGGTGTACTTGTTTCTTGAACTTCCTCATCGGGCGTTGGAGTCCACTCAGCTATGAATTCTGCCAAGGCTCGGCTCTGTATAGTCGAAGTACTTTCAAACTTGAGTCCAAAGCTTGACAGCTCCAGTGCCCACTCAACAATCCTGCCTGTCGCTTCTGAGTTGTGCAATATCCTCTTCAGCGGAAAGCGAGTGACCACTGTTATCTCATGGGCTTGGAAGTAATGGCGCAGCTTTCTCGAGGCCATGAGGAGGCCGAAAAGCAATTTTTGCACACCAGAGTACCTTGATCTAGCCCCCTGGAGAAGGGAACTTACAAAATACACTGGGCGCTGCACCATCTTCTTCCGCACCTCATCCTGTTCCTGCGCAGAGTCTTCCTTGCCGGGGCCAGAGCTTGTCTGACCAGCCCCCTGCTTGTCGCTGGACTCGCTTGCCGGTGGTGCTGACTCTTCGTCGGACTCCCTCTCCGCTACTAACGCAGCACTAACCACCTGGTTGGTTGCCGCTAAGTATAGCAACAACTTTTCCTGTGGTCTAGGTGCGACAAGTATTGGAGTGGAGGACAGGTACCGTTTCAAATCCTGCAGCGCCGCCTCCGCTTCCGAAGTCCACTTCATGGGACCTGCCTTCTTCAAGATTTTGAAGAAAGGTAGGGTGCGTTCTGCAGATTTTGAAATGAACCTACTGAGGGCAGCCACACAACCTGCAAGCCTCTTGACATCCTTGACGCGCTTTGGGGCCTCTATCTGCTCAATGGCTTTAATCTTGTCGGGGTTGGCTTCAATCCCCCTCTGCGATACAAAGAACCCGAGAAGTTTGCCGGAGGGGACTCCAAAGACGCACTTCTCGGGGTTCAACTTGAGCTGTATCCTGCGCAGGTTCTGAAACGTCTCCTCCAAATCTTGGATCATGGTTTCCTTGCTCTTGCTCTTCACCACGATGTCATCCATGTAAGCCTCTACATTCCTGTGGATCTGTGGCTCAAAAGCAGTGTATACTACCCTTGCAAAGGTTGAGCCTGCATTCTTCAATCCAAATGGCATGCGAATGAAGCAATAAGTGCCGCATGGAGTGATAAATGCAGTCTTCTCTTCATCCTCCTTGGCCATGAAGATCTGATGATAGCCTGAGTATGCATCAAGAAAACAGAGTAGCTCACATCCGGCAGTGGAGTCAACAATCTGGTCAATGCGCGGCAAAGGGAATGGATCCTTGGGACATGCTTTATTCACATCGGTGAAGTCTATACACAGTCTCCATTTCCCATTGGCCTTGCGCACGACGACTGGATTTGCCAACCACATCGGATGGATCACACCTCTAACTAGGCCTGCTGCTTCTAGCTTCTTGATTTCTTCGTTGATAAATTCTTGGCGCTCCACGGCTTGCTTCCTCACTTTCTGCTTGACGGGCCGCGCATGAGGACAAACAGCAAGCTTGTGCTCAATCACCTTCCTGGGAACACCGGGGATGTCGGATGGTTGCCAGGCAAACACATCGACATTCGCCCGCAGGAAGGCAACGAGCGCGCTTTCCTATTTGCTGTCAAGGGTGGCACTGATGGTGAAGGTACCACCAGTGCCGTCCTCCTTTGCGGACACTTTCTTGGTTGCCGGAGGAGCAGCCATTCCTTTCTTACTCTTGCCGGTGGAGCTCGATGGAACGTCCTCGACGGCAGCGCAGCACTCCGAAGAGGTGCGGTTGCCGGAGTGGGTCCCAGAGCACTTGCCGGACTTGGTCTTCGTCTTCTTCCCCCCGGGAGCTTCAGCGGCAAGAGTATCCTTCTCGGCCGCAGCTGCCGCATCCCGGTAGATCTTGTCGGCTCAGACAAGCGCATCCTTCTTGTCGCCGTGGACAGTGATGACGCTTATCGGCCCCGGCATCTTCAGTACGTTGTAGGCATAATGGGAAGCTGCCATTAACTTGGCGAGGGCAGGACGGCCAAGTAT
The DNA here is from genome assembly GCA_902687465.1 of Secale cereale. Classification (NCBI taxonomy): domain Eukaryota; kingdom Viridiplantae; phylum Streptophyta; class Magnoliopsida; order Poales; family Poaceae; genus Secale; species Secale cereale. Next base: position 234,071,563 of record LR738711.1, on the reverse strand, counting down.
TCCATTGTAGGGCAATGGAATATCAGCAACGTCAAAAGTGATGCGCTCAGTTCTGAAGTTGAGCTCCCCGCCAAAGGTCACCGGCAGAGTGATCTTTCCCTTGGGCTTGCTCCTTCCCGGGTTGATTCCTTGGAATGAACCGGTCTCTTCGAGCTCGCCATCTTGAATCTGGAGTTTCTTGATCACAGCAGAGGAGATCAAGTTCAGCCCGGCCCCGCCGTCAACCAGCATTTTGGTGACCTTGAGGTTGCGGATGGTGGGCGAAACCAGCATCGGCAAGCACCCGACCGCAGTGGTGCGGTCAGGGTGATCCTCAAGATCAAAAACGATGGGCGTGCTGGACCATTTGAGGAGCCTGCGCGACTCCATGGGCGGCTCCGCTGCATTCACCTCACGCACCCACTGCTTGAGTTGGCGGTGGGAGGTGTGCAGAGAGGCGCCACCGTCGACGCACAGGACCTCCGTGGCCTTCTGGAACTCCTGCTCGCTGTTCTCCTCGTCCTCCATGTCTTCATCGTCGTCCTCTTCGTCCTTGTCGCGGCCCCGGGGAGGTCAATCTCCTTGCCGCTGCTTGGCCTTGCCGCGGCGCCCTCCCCGGCCGTTGAACGGTCGCTTCTTGCTTGTCTCCTCCCTGCCACCTTGGGCCTTCTCCTTGTCGCGCCTCTCATACTCAGCTTTCTGCTGCTCGACGAGATATTCGACGCGCTTGCAGTTGGAGAGGTCGTGACCCTTGGTGCGGTGGATCTTACAGTATTGCTTGTCGGAGCTACCCGGCTTGTCGGCCGCCGCTGCAGGGGCAGGCTCCTTGCCGGAGCCGCCAGCCTGCGCTTGCTTGGCGGGGGCCTCCTTGCCGGACTTCTCGACGGCAAGCACCTCTTTCTTGCCCTTCCTTCTGTTGTTCCGCCGCCGGCTCTTCTTTGCCGGGGCGGCGTCGTCGCTGTCGCTTCCTCCCGCGCCAGTATCCTCCCCGGGGAGTCTCCTCCCCTCTTCTGCGCGTGCACACTTGTCAGCAAGAGCATAGAGCTCGCTGACATCCCGAATCTTCGTCATCGCCATTTCCTCACGCATGCGGCGGTTACGCACGTTCTGATGGAACGCGCTGATAACCGCGGCAGGGTGGACATCAGGGATGTTGTGCTGCACACGGCTGAAGCGTTGGATGTACTTGCGCAGGGTCTCGCCTTCCTTCTGGGCCAAGATGTGGAGATCGCTCTCCTGGCCGTGGGGTTTGTGGCCGCCGGTGAAGGCGCCAACAAACTGGTGGCAAAGGTCGGCCCAAGAAGATATAGAACCTTCCGGCAAGTGCATAAGCCACGAACGGACGTTCGGCTTTAGCACGAGCGGGAAGTAATTCGCCAAGATCTTCTCGTCGCGCCCCCCGGCAGCTTGCACTGCGATGGTATAGACGCTGAGGAATTCCGAGGGGTGCGTCTTGCCGTCGTACTTCTCCGGTACGTCGGGCTTAAAATTCTTCATGCTGGGCCACTGGACGCGCCGCAGCTCGCGGGTGAACGCAGGGCAGCCTGCCGCGTACGGCAAGTCGCCTGGCTCACCGGGCGCGTGCGCGTCGACAGTGTTCCCAGCTCTCTTGTCTGATTGTCGCCGAGCTTCTCGGCGGCGCTCAATTGTGGTCCGAGCGTCTTCTTCTCGCCGTTCGTCGAGGACCTGGCGCTGGTCGCGACGGGCCCGCGGGTCCGACGAGGCTGTGGAGCCGTCGTCGGGGTTGTTCCGGCGGGGCGGCGTCTTCTGCTTCTGCGGCGGGGAATGCACGCTTGTCGCACCCCCGGCAGTCTTGTCGCCGTCAGCCTTCGTCTTCTCAGCTTGCCGCGGCCGTGAGGTCGACGGCTGCTGTGGAGAATCGTTGTTGGCGAAGTCTATCAGGCTCCGGATGGTGGCCCTCCATTCTTCGGCCTTGTCGGCCGCTGGAGGGAAGTCGAGGAGCAGTTGCGCCCTTGCGAGCGCTTCTGCTGGAGTGGAGGGGAACGCGGGCGAGCGGTGCGAGGAGCGGGATACGCTCGGACTTCTAACAACGTTAGAAGGAGCGGGGTCCCGCGCCGGCGCCTTCGCTTTGCTTGTGCCCGGACGGGGGTCCGGGGCGTCCCGCGAGCCTCCGGTTTGGCCTTGTCCCAGCAAGCGGATGCCACCTCCCGTGACATGGCGCTGCTGGGTCGTCGTGTGCTGAGAGGGACGCGGCGCGTCCACGGAGACCGAGGTTCGGTCGTCCGTCCTGTTCTTGGATCTGGTGGCGCCGTGAGTGTCCTCACCGGCAACCACCCTTCCGACGGCGTCTCCCCCGCCCACCGTTGGCTCTGGTGGCGGCGGGTGAGACGCAGACGGGCCTCCGACCTCCGAAGCCTTCTTCTTCGGGGCCATGGAGTTGTCGCTGATGAAGTTGATGAATTCGGAGAGGTTGATGAAGAATGCGCCCGCGCGAACGCCGGATCAGGTTCGCACAACCTCGACGCCCCCTACCTGGCGCGCCAAAGATGTCGGGGGAAACTGTCCGCCACGAGCACCTATGGGACCGGAGCCCCTTGTCTGTGCGGTACGAGGGCGGAGGGAGCACAAAGAGCAGATCGTAGCGAGCACGCGGGCAGTTTTACCCAGGTTCGGGCCGCGGTAGACGCGTAAAACCCTACTCCTGCTTGGTTGTGTATTGAGTTTGAGCGCTCGGGAGCTTGAAGAAGCAGCTACACCAAGCGTGAGAGTGATCTAGATTCCGAACCCCCTCCACGTTGTGCATGGGCCTCCTTTTATAGTGCAAGGGGTCACCGACAGGTGTCAACGTAGGAGAAAGGGGTAAAAACGTAAAAGAGGTGGTAGTTGTAACAGTGCGGGAACAGTGGAGCTACAGTGCAGAACAGTGGTCTATACCTACTTTAACAGTGGGGGACAAGGGCATTTAATGCCTGTCGCCGTCGACCCCAAAAGCTCCCGCCCTTGCGTCTCCGTCCGCCACGGCGATGGATCCACCACCGTGGAGTGCCACCGTGTCCCCCTAGGCTGCACAGCCATCCGCCACGCGTCCCTGGACAGGCCCCAGGGCGACGCGTGGGCCGATGAGCTGGAGCGCGGGCACACAGCGCAGCCTTCCCGGCAAGCACCTTGCCGGGGCCTTGATCTTGCCGGGCCCGGGAGCTTGCCGCTCCCCGGGCCCTTGCCGGGGCGCATATAGCGCCGAGGCGTTGTCTTCTAGTCTTCCTGGCAGGCTCCCCTTGCCAGGGCCTTGTGCTAGTGAGGTAGTCTTGAGCCTGGTACGGTCTTCCCGGCAAGCTCCTCTTGCCGGGGTCTCGATCTTCTTCCTTGTATACTTTGTTTTTGAATGGTTTAATAAGGAGCAGGAAGGTCTCCGGCGAGCACGCGGTAAACCCTGCCGCGGCAAGCTGCAACTGCCCGTGCACAAGTTGGGGTACTGAGGTACCCCTACCTTAGTACACCGACAAAAACCTCAACAATCTTTTCACAAAAATCAGAGAATATAGCCATCATACATCTTTGAAAGGTAGCAGGTGCATTACATAAACCAAAAGGCATACGTCTATAAGCAAAGGTACCGAAAGGACAAGTAAAAGTGGTCTTTTACTGATCCCCTTTTGACACAGGTATTTGAGAGAAACTAGAATAACCATCTAGAAAGCAGAATTGAGTATGTTTGGATAACCATTCTAGCATTTGATCAATGAATGGCAAGGGGTAATGATCTTTCTTAGTAGCTTTATTTAACTTACGGAAATCAATTACCATCCTATAACATGTAACTATTCTTTGCGGGATCAATTCATCTTTATCATTAGGAACGACAGTCATACCTCCTTTCTTAGGAACACAATGGACTGGACTTACCCACTGGCTATCAGCAACTGGATAGATAATACCTGCCTCTAGAAGCTTTAGAATTTCCTTTCTTACCACTTCTTTCATCTTAGTATTTAACCGTCGCTGATGATCAATAGCCGATTTAGCATTTTCTTCCAATTTTATCTTGTGTTGGCGTATAGTGGGACTAATTCTCTTAAGATTATCCCGAGTATATCCAATAGCAGCACGATGCTTCTTCAGAGTTTTCAATAATTTTTCTTTTTCCTGCTCTGAAAGGTTAGCACTAATAATAACAGGATATATCTTCTTTTCATCAAGATAAACATACTTAAGATTATCAGGCAAAGGTTTAAGTTCAAACACGGGATCACCCTTGGGTGGAGGAGGATCCCCTAGGATTTCAACAGGCAAGTTGTTTTTCAATACGGGTCCCTGTGTAAGGAATATTTCATCTATCTCCCTTCTCTCATTCATATGCATATCATTTTCGTGGTCTAGCAAGTATTGTTCTAAAGGATCATTAGGTGGCACGGCAATAGAAGCAAGACCAATAATTTCATCCTTACTGGGTGATGCCTTTTCAAGGGGTTGTCTACGGAATTTAGCAAAGTTAAAATCATGAGACATATCCCCTAATCCAACCGTGACAATATCTTTCACACAGTCTATCTTGGCATTAACAGTATTCAAGAAGGGTCTACCAAATATAATGGGACAAAATTCATCTTGTGGGGAACTGAGAATAAGGAAATCAGCAGGGTATTTGACCTTTCCACACAAGACTTCAACACCTCTAACAATCCCAACTGGTGAAATAGTATCTCTATTAGCAAGCTTAATAGTAACATCAATCCCTTCTAACTCAACAGGTGCAATATGATGCATAATTTCGTTGTACAGATCAAAAGGGATAATACTCGCACTAGCACCTACGTCACATAAACCATGATAACAATGATCTCCTATCTTGACAGAGATAACAGGCATGCCTATAATAGGTTTATGTTTATTCCTAGCATTGGGTTTGGCTATTCTAGCAGATTCTTCTTGGAGGTAAATAACACGCCCATCTAAATCTTCTACCAAGAGATCCTTAACCATATCAACACTAGGTTCAACTTTAATTTGCTCAGAGGGTGTAGGTGTTCTAGTGTTACTCTTATGAACTACAGTTGAAGCTTGAGCATGATCCTTTATCCTAACAGGGAAAGATGGTTTCTCAATATAAGCGGTAGGAATAACAGGATCAACATTATAAGTGATAGTTTTTTCTTCAACTTTAATAGGTTCAACTACTTTTACTTCAATAGGGGGATGGTATTTAAACCACTTCTCCTTGGGGAGATCAACATGAGTAGCAAAAGATTCACAGAAAGAAGCTACTATCTCACAGTCAAGTCCATATTTAGTGCTAAACTCACGGAAAACATCGGTATCCATAAAATCTTTAACACAATCAAACTTAAGGGTCATACCTGACTCCTTACCTTCGTCGAGATCCCAATCTTCAGAGTTGCGTTTAATTCTTTCCCATAAATCCCATTTGAAATCAATAGTCTTCATCATATAAGAGCCAGAACAAGAAGTATTGAGCATGGAGCGATTATTATGAGAAAGTCGAGCATAAAAGTTTTGAATGATCATTTCTCGTGAGAGCTCATGACTGGGGCATGAATATAACATTGACTTAAGCCTCCCCCAAGCTTGAGCGATGCTTTCTCCTTCGCGAGGCCAGAAATTATAAATATAATTATGATCACGATGAACCTGGTGCATAGGGTGGAACTTCTGATGAAATTCCAACTTCAGACAATTATATTTCCATGATCCCATATCATCGCATAGCCTAAACCATGTCAATGCATCTCCCTTCAAAGATAAAGGGAAGACCTTCTTCTTGATAACATCCTCGGGCATACCTGAAAGCTTAAACAATCCACAAACTTCATCCACATAGATTAGGTGTAAGTCGGGATGCAGTGTTCCATCTCCTGTAAAGGGATTTTCAAGCAGTTTCTCTATCATACCCGAAGGAATCTCAAAGAAAACATTTTCAATAGGTGCAGTAGGTTGAGGAGCAACACTTTGCTCTTCTGGTCGGGGTGAAGATACCCCGAACAAGCCGCTCAAAGGATTTTGAGCCATAGTAACAAGTGACAATAAATTTCAGCACACTATAGAAATTTTTCCTTACCAAAGGCGCTTCACTCCTCAGCAACGATGCCAGAAAAGAGTCTTGATGACCCACAAGTGCAGGGGATCTATCGTAGTCCTTTCGATAAGTAAGAGTATCGAACCCAACGAGGAGCAGAAGGAAATGATAGGTGATAACCCACAAGTGTAGGGGATCGCGATAGTTTTCGAGGGTAAAGTATTAAACCCAAATTTGTTGATTCGACACAAGGGGAGACAAAGAATACTCTTAAGTATTAGCAGCTGAGTTGTCAATTCAATCACACTTGGAAACTTAGTATCTGCAGCAAGATAGTTTAGTAGCAAAGTAATATGATAGTGGTGGTAGCAGCAATAAAAGTAACGATAGTGTTTTTGTAGTTTTTATAATAGTAGCAACAGAAAAGTAAATAAGAGGCAAGCAATATAGGTAAAGCTCGTAGGCATTGGATCGGTGATGGGAAATTACGTCGGATGCAATTCATCATGTAGAAGTTATAACCTAGGGTGACACAGAACTAGCTCCAGTTCATCAATGCAATGTAGGCATGTATTCCGAATATAGTCATACATGCTTATGGAAAAGAACATGCATGACATCTTTTGTCCTACCCTCCCGTGGCAGCGGGGTCCTATTGGAAACTAAGGGATATTAAGGCCTCCTTTTAATAAAGTGCCGGACCAAAACATTAACACATAGTGAATACATGAACTCCTCAAACTATGGACATCACCGGGAGTGGTCCCGATTATTGTCACTTCGGGGTTGCCGGATCATAACACATAGTAGGTGACTATAGACTTGCAAGATAGGATCAAGAACACACATATATTCATGAAAACATAATAGGTTCAGATCTGAAATCATGGCACTCGGGCCCTAGTGACAAGCATTAAGCATAGCAAAGTCATAGCAACATCAATCTCAGAACATAGTGGATACTAGGGATTAAACCCTAACAAAACTAACTCGATTACATGATAGATCCCATCCAACCCATCACCTTCCAGCAAGCCTACGATGGAATTACTCATGCACGACGGTGAGCATCATAGAATTGGTGATGGAGGAAGGTTGATGATGACGATGGCGACGATCTCCACTCTCCGGAGCCCCAAACGGAATCCAGATCAGCCCTCCCGAGAGAGATTAGGGCTTGGCGGCAGCTCCGTCTCGTAAAACGCGATAATTCCTTCTCTCTGATTTTTCTCTCCGCGAAACGGAAGATATAGGACCTGGGGGTACGTCGGTGGAGCATCGGGGGGCCCTCGAGGCAGGGGGCGCGCCCTGGGCGGGGGGCGCGCCCCCACCCTCGAGGACAGGGTGTGGGCCCCCCGGTGAGTATTTCCTTGCAGGTATTTTTTATATTTTCTGAAATAATTATCCGTTGACTTTCAGGCGATTCCGAGAACTTTTTATTCTGCACAAAAACAACACCATGGCAGGTCTGCTAAAAACAGCGTCAGTCCAGGTTAGTTCCATTCAAATCATGCAAGTTAGATTCCAAAACAAGTGCAAAAGGGTTTGGACAAGTAGATACGTTGGAGACGTATCAACTCCCCAAGCTTAAACCTTTGCTTGTCCTCAGGCAATTCATTTGATAAACTGAAAGTGATAAAGAAAAACTTTGACAAACTCTGTTTGCTCTTGTTGTTGTAAATATGTAAGCTAGCATTCAAGTTTTCAACAAGATCATGAACTAACCATATTCGCAATAACTTTCCGGTCTCAAGACTACTCACATCAATAGCATAATCAACTAGCGAGCAATAATAATAAACCTCGGATGACAACACTTCTCAAAACAATCATGATATGATACAATAGGATGGTATCTCGCTAGCCCTTTCTGAGACCGCAAAACATAAATGCAGAGCACCTTTAAAGATCAAGGACTGACTAGACATTGTAATTCATGGTAAAAGAGATCCAATCATGATCATACTCAATGCAATTAATAGTAATACATGCAATGACAGAGGTGCTCTCCTACTGGTGCTTTTTGATAAGAGGATGATGACTCTGCATAAAAGTAAATAGATAGGCCCTTCGCAGAGGGAAGCGGGGATTTGTAGAGGTGCCAGAGCTCGATTTTAAAATAGAGATTGAATAACATTTTGAGCGGTACACTTTCATTGTCAACATAACAACCAAGAATCTCGATATCTCCCATGCTACGCACATTATAGGCGGTTCCCAAATAGAATGGTAAAGTTTATACTCCCCAACCACCAACAAGCACACTCCACGGCCAGCCGAATCCACGGGTTATTGTCCAAATAAGCAACAACCCTGGGGGAGTTTCGTTTAATTATTATGATTTTGAGCATGTGACTGGGCATCCCGGTTACCAGCCATTTTCTCATGAATGATGAGCGGAGTCCACTCATCGTGAGAATAACCCACCTAGCATGGAAGATATAGACAACCATAGTTGATACATGAGCTGTTCGAGCATACAAAACAGAATTTCATTTGAAGGTTTAGAGTTTGGCACATACAAATTTACTTGGAACGGCAGGTAAATACCGCATATAGGAAGGTATGGTGGACTCATATGGAATAACTTTGGGGTTTATGGAAGTGGATGCACAAGCAGTATTCCCGCTTAGTACAGGTGAATGCTAGAAAGAGACTGGGAAGCGACCAGCTAGAGAGCAACAATGGTCATGAACATGCATTAAAATTAATCAACAATGAATGCAAGCATGAGTAGGATATAAATCACCATGAACATAAATATCGTGAAGGCTATGTTGATTTGTTTCAACTACATGCGTGAACATGTGCCAATTCAAGGCACTTAAATCGTTCAGAGGAGGATACCACCCATCATACCACATCACAACCTTTTTAATATCATGTTGGCATGCAAGATAGACCATTATAAACTCTCAGCTAATTAAGCATGGCATAAGCAGCTATGATCTCTAATTGTCATTGCAAACATGTTTCATTCATAACAAGCTGAATCAGGAATGATGAGCTATCATATTTACAAAAACAAGAGAGGTCGAGTTCATACCAGCTTTTCTCATCTCAATTAGTTCATCATATATCATCCTTATTGCCTTTCACTCCAACGATCGAACGGTGTGAATAATAATATTAGTGCACGTGCATTGGACTAAGCTGGAATCTGCAGACATTTAACACAAGAGAGAAGACAAGGTAATATGGCTCAAGGTTAAATCAACAACGAATCATATGTGAGCCACTAAGCAGTTTAATCATAATCTTCTACCCTCAACCCCTAAAGAAAAGAAAAGAAACTATTTACACGGGAAAGCTCCCAACAAGCAAAAGAAGAACGGGAAATCTTTTTGGTTTTCATTTTAACTACTACTACAAGCAAACAAAGTAGACTAGATAGAAGCTACAACTAATATTTTTTGTTTTTCTGATTTTTTCTAGCACGCAAGAAAAAGACTAAGAAAAAGAAATTTAAACTAAGCATGGATGGTACAGTGAAAGAGTGTGAGCACCGATAGCTAGAATAAGTGTGTGAACATGAATGTAAGTCGGTGAGAAACACGTACTCCCCCAAGCTTAGGCTTTTGGCCTAAGTTGGTCTATGGCCACGGATTGAAGCCACTCCCTCCAGTGTACTGAGATGTGTCCTCTGGATGCCACTGGTTGGCGAGCTCGTCCAGCTCCCACCCATAAACAGATTGACGGGAAGGATCAAGTGGTGGTTCAGGCTCAGGCTCTGAAGCTTGTGCCTGGCCTTGGTACTTGTAGAAGGCATCTGAGGTGATGAGGAATATGCCTGTAGATAGATCAAACAAAGAAGGTGCAGGCAAAGTAACAATTTCACAGTATATTTCATCAAACCTCAATTTATAATGGAGCTGCATAGTTTTGTCTTTAACAATAAAGTCATGAGCTACCATGCTCTTGTAGTCTAGATAAACCGGGGCAAGCAATTTTTCTTCCTTCTCATGATGCCTAATAGGTATATTAAAATTTTCAGCAAGGCGAGAAGCGAAGATGCCTCCAAAGACAGGCCCTCTTGAGCGGTTAAGACTCAATCATTTGGCAACGACGGCGCCCAAGCTAAAAGTTGTGTCATGGAACAAAGCATGGCGTAAAATGATAATATCAGGGGCACTGAGATTCCCATTGTTCCCGCGACCAATTAAACACCTACTAGCAAATAAAGCAAAGTAGCGTAGAACAGGGAAGTGTATACTAGTGATTCTTGCCCCTGCAACTTGTCTAGTTTCACCTACGGCTATCATATCAATAAACCCTTTGACGTCTTCATGACGTGGTTCATCAAGTCTACCTCCAAAGGGTACTTTCCATATTTCGCAAAAGTCTAACAGTGATATCTCCTTACTCACATCATATAAGGGAAACTCCGCTGTAGGTGGTGTTTTCCTAGAATGAAAATGAAAACTTTGCATGAAAATATTGGTGAGTAAGAGATACTATTATTTTTGGTCGTTGAGGAAGTCGGTGAGGCCTGCATTATTCGCCAACCAATAAAAGTCTTCGTAAATACCGGCGGACATCATGAAATTATTACACGACCATTCGCATGGTCGAACTTCCGCCATGCGAGGAAGATTATACTTGGGCTTCTTATTTTCTTCTTTCTTATTCTCCTCCGAGCTCTTGCTGGAGGAGCCCCTCAATAATCTTTTTAACATTTTCCTTTTCTGAAATTTTAGTAACTCACAATAAAAGTTAACCAAACTCAACAAGAATGATAGCAACAACTCCCATAAGTGCCTAGAGGCTATATCATGCATTAGAATTACTTGGGACAAAGAAAATTTGGCATGCAAGCTCAAGAACAAGGTCACCACAGCAGCATAAATTTGCAACAAATAAAGCACTAGAACAAAAACTAATTGGACCAATGGAGGAGTCACATACCAAGGAACAATCTCCCCAAATAGTTTGGTTAATGGTGCTTTGAGCAAGGAGATCGAAAATGGCAGCAAAATGAGCTAGAACTCGGGTTTGAGCTGGTTGGGGATTTTTTTTGGGAGGAAGAAGAAGAGAATGGGTGAAAGGATAAGTGGAGGGGGGCCACGTGGGGCCCTCGAGGCAGGGGGCGCGCCCTGTGCCCTCAAGGCCAGGTGCTGGCTCCCCTCGCTGTGTGTTTAGTGCCATATTTTCTTAAATATTCTAGAAAAAAACATATTTCATTTTCATGGCATTTGGAGAACTTTTATTTTCGGGATATTTTTTATTGCACGGATAAGTCTGGAAACAGACAGACAATGCTATTTTGTTTTATTTAACCTAATTAACAGAAAGTAAAAGGGGGGTACAGAAGGTTTGTGCTATCTAGATTCACCTATCCCATGTTCATCAAAAGGAATCCATAACAAGGTAGATCAGGTCTTGATAATAAACTCTTTCCGAGTAGCATGAAACCGGAGAATTTTTGAATAACACTATACCTCAATGGGGATATGTATGTCCCCAACAATAAGAATGTCATATGCCTTCTTGATAGTAGGAATAGGAAACTCAAAACCTCCAATAGTAATTGTTAAAGTTTTTCCAATATAATTGATACTGTAGACCTGAGGTTGTTTCCTCGGAAAGTGTACCGTATGCTTATTACCATTGACATGAAAAGTGACATTGCCTTTGTTGCAATCAATAACAGCCCCTGCAGTATTCAAAAAAGGTCTTCCAAGAATAATAGACATACTATCGTCCTCGGGAATGTCAAGTATAACAAAGTCCGTTAGAATAGTAACATTTGCAACTACAACAGGCACATCCTCACAAATACCGACAGGTATAGCAGTTGATTTATCGGCCATTTGCAAGGATATTTCAGTAGGTGTCAACTTACTCAAGTCAAGTCTACGATATAAAGAGAGAGGCATAACACTAACACCAGCTCCAAGATCACACAAAGCAGTTTTAACATAGTTTCTCTTAATGGAGCAAGGTATAGTAGGTACTCCTGGATCTCCTAATTTCTTAGGCATTCCACCCTAAAAAGTGTAATTGGCAAGGATGGTGGAAATTTCTACTTCAGGTATCTTTCTTTTGTTGGTAATAATGTCTTTCATATACTTGGCATAAGGATTTGTTTTAAGCGCATCAGTCAAAGGCATATGCAAAAAGATAGGTCTAATCATTTCAGTGAAGCGCTCAAAATCTTCATCATCCTTTTTCTTGGATGGTTTCGGAGGAAAAGGCATGGGTTTCTGAACCCATGATTCTCTTTCCCTACTGTGCTTCCTAGGTTGAGCATTAACATGAACATCATTATTAATATTATCACTAGGCTCATGTTCTGTCGGGGAACGAATCCACGAGCACCTATGGGACCGGCGGACCGAGCCCCTTTCGGTTCGGCGGGGGCGAAGATCGCACGAAGAGCGGATCGAGGTGAAACACACGAGCAGTTTACCCAGGTTCGGGCCGCACGGATGCGTAAAACCCTACTCCTGCTTTGTGGTTTGTATTGAGTTCTTGCTCGGGAGCGCTGAGTGCTATAGTACACACCAGCAGCTAACGAGACCGAGCGTGAGTGTTCTCCTTCCTCTCTACGTTGCGCATGGGCCTCCTTTTATATGCTCAAGGGGTCACCGACAGGTGGCAACGTAGACAAGGGTAAAAATGGAAAGGTGTTACGGTTGGTACAACTACCTGTTACAGTGTATCATACCTAACTCTGACGGCAGGAGACAAGGGCATTGAATGCCCATCTGCGTCGCCCAAATAGTGCAAAAGGGACCGTCAGGGACGCCACCGCTCGCCACGATGGCAATCTTGTCAGCACCGCTTGCCACCGCGCACCGCTGGCTGCACAGCCTCCCGCCACGTACGCCTAGAAAGGTCCTAGAGCGACACGTTGGTGGATGTGCTAGAGCGCGGGTACAGAGTGGTAGCTTGCCACGGCAAGCGCCTTGCCGCGGTCGTTGTCTTGTCGAGTCCGGGAGCTCGTCGCTCACCGGGCCTTGCCGAGACGCGTGGAGCGTCGCGGCAAGTTTCTTGAGATGCCTTGGTTGGCCTTCCCGGCAAGCTCCTCTTGCCGGGGTCTTGTATCCTTGGCTTGAATACTTTGTTCTTGAATGGCTCCAAAGGAACCACGGAGGACCTTGGCGGTCACCCGGCAAGGCTTGCCGCGGGATGCTGCGACTGCCCGTGCACAAGTTCGGGATACTAGGGTACCCCTACTCTAGTACACCGACAGGAGCCCCCGGGCCTGGGCCATACACGGTGTCGAGCGCTGTTGGGCCAGGCCCAAAACAAGGCACGGGCACGCGCGGCCTGGGTTACGCCGTATCTCTCTCCATATCCACCGCGCCCTCCCCGAACGACACGCGTTGAATGCGGCGTCGTGGGAGAGATCGTGGGTGGTTTCTTTATTCGGAAAGACGGAACGTCCGCCCCCTCCCTCCTTATAAGCAGGGGAAACAGGGGCAGTTCGCCCACTCGCCAGTTGCTATTCCAATCTCGGAAACCTCCGCCGCTCCCCCTTCTTCCCAAAGCTGAAAGAGAGCAGCGCCCTGCCCCCCATCGCCACCAGCACCACCAACACCGTCGACCTCCCCCACCACTTTCGCCATGGCTCCGAAAGCCGACAAGGGGAAGGTCGTGAAGTCGACCGAGGTGCAGCGGCTCGTGGCGCTGCGAAAGGAGCGGGCAATCTTCCCCCCAAGCTCACCGCAAAGGAGCTGAGGGAGAATTTCTACCTCTTCTGGTCGACGGAGACGCGGGCGCATCCGCGCACGAAGGTACTTCCAGCCGTCGCTTCGGGAATGGCTCCAAATGGGTATCCCTTCTTCGCTTTGTTCTTCTACTGCAGGCTCTGCCCGCCTTTCTCTGAGTTTTTCTGTGATCTTATGAACACCTACGGGTTCCGCCTCCTTGACTTCACCCCCAATGTTGTTCTGACCATGGCAGTTTTCACACATCTCTGCGAAAACTTTGTCGGAGTCTATCCAAACGTAGCCCTTTTTCGCCACTTCTTTATGCCCCGAGTTGAGAGAGGAGAGCCTTTATCCGGCGGAATCGCCTGGATCTCGAGAGCCGGCAAGAAGGAAGCTTATCTGGAGGGGGAGTTCCGCGGCAAGTGGGAGGAATGGAGAGCAGACTGGTGCTGGATTGTCGAGGAGAACCCACAGCCGTTTACCGCCCAGCGCCAAACCCCAGTAGCGCGCGGCAGCGATTGGAGCAACGTGGCCCCGGAAGACGATAGGATGAAGATTGCCGTCACCCGGATCCAACGCCTTAGGCTTGCCGGGCTCACTGTAGGCGCAGTTGGACCAGATTTTCTTCGCCGCTGCATCGCCCCCCTGCAGGAGAGGAGGAGACCAGCCTGGGACTTCCAGAATGCGGCGGACATCATGAGGCTGCGTCCGGGCCTCAACTTCAACTTCACTGTTATGGAACTTGACGCAATGCTCCGGGAGCTGTTCAAGTACGACTCTCAACATCCCGAAGTGTTCAGGTTGCCGAAGGATGGCGTTCCGCTGTGCAACAACTCCTCGCTCAGTCGCATCCGTGCAATGATGCCGTTGTGCGACTCGCATGGAATTGTCCCAACTTGGCAAGAGCATGTAGACGATGTCGTGCATGAGTTCTTTGACGGCTTGGTAGAAGTGCCGGTCCGCTCCGACGAACAGAAAAGCCTCACTCGCGCCACCACCGATGCGGAGATGAAATGCATCGCCACTAGGCTGGAAGAGGTGGCGACAGCCGCAGCCGCGGGCGAGTTTGGATTCATCGTGGAGGAGGCAGAGGCAGCAGAGTCGGCAAGCCGTGCCGAGCGAGAGGAGCTTGCCGGCGAGGAAGAGCTTGCCGGGCATGATGTCGGGTCGAGCGAGTCCACCAAGGATACAAGCGGCTCGTTGGAGATCAACTCCTCTTCCTCCTCATCTTTAGATAGCTCGTCGCAAGCAGAGCCCCCAGCTCCACCAAGAAGGCGTCTTCGCAAGTCCGGGGACGTAGCGGAGCGGCAGACGAGTCGACAGTCGTTGCGCCGCACGACACGCTCCACCGCGGCAAGCACTGTTGCCGCGGGAGCACCTCATGCTGCTGCGGCAACTGGAGCGGGGTCCCCCCGGACCACCGCTTTTGCTCCTGCCGCTTCTCACGCCGCGGCGGCAGCCGGAGCGGGGTCGTCTCGGACCACCGCCACTGCTCCCGCCAAGCGGCCAAGGGAACCTACTCCTCCGCCTCCTCGCGCCGGAGGTGAGTCGGACTTCGACTTCTCCGTGCTCAGCTCCGACGAGGAAGAAGAAGAGTAAGATTCTTTGTTGTACTTGTAGTTCTTCAATTCTTGCTGTTTTGTCTTGTATCTCATTTGCTTTACTCCGAACTTATTCCTTTTTAGGACTCTGGCCCAGAGAGCAGCGAAGAGAGCCAAGGTCCCGGCGTGTCCAAAGGGGGTGATTATCGTCGGGGACAAATACACCGCGACAGCAGAGGGTGCGCCCGAGACCACCTTGCCGGACCCGGCAACTATTCTCCAGAGCAGCCCCCAGCGTAAGTATATGGTTCGCTTTCCGCTGTTAGGCGCGCATGGATGCTCTTTCTTTGCTGACATCTGATTGTTAGTTTGTGTAGGAGCAGAGCAGCCCCACCAGGAGCGCCCGAAGGCCGCCCCCGACATGCCATCTGCTTCGACTACGCCGCCAAGGGAGAGTTCTCCGGCAAGGGACTCTGCCGAGGAGCTGGCTCGCGCAGGAGGGATGCCGGCCAGCGCTGCGGCGGCAAGCGGCAGCACCAGCAGCCCTCCGGCGGAGGAGACTACAACTGCAGAACCCGGTACAGGTAATCCTCTCGCTTCAAAACTTTCCTTGGGTTCTTCTTCTTTTCATCTTCTTTTTGGATATTTGCTTGACTTTTCTCCCTTTTCCGGCCGTCAGACCCATCTCCTGCGGAGCCGATGGAGACCGAGGTTGCTGGCGAGGAGAACACCGCCGAGGCCGCTGTCGATGATGTCGTCGAGATTGCCGCGGGCGGTGATACCAGCGACACCGCTACCACCGAAGAAGCAGCCGACGCTGATGATCCCGCCGGCGAATAGGCCACCAAAGCTGCCGCCGCAGAAGCTGGCGAGGGGTCTGGCGATCGCACTGACGGCCCTGAGGCCGCAGGAGCGCCAGGCGCTACGTCGACCGCCGATCCTTCCGCCGCTGTCGCAGCGTCAGGCTCCGAATAGCCCCAGCCAGGCGTCTACTTAAAGGCCGGCGAAAACGTCTTCATCAACCTCCCCTGGGCGTCAAGCTCTAGGGCGCCGGTCGAAGGAGAAAGCTTTGATGGAGAGGTGCTCGCCTCCGCTGGGCTGACGCTGGTTGACGCGCCGAGCAGCAGCAGCGGCGAGCCTGAGGAGGAGCGGCTGCTGCGGAAGCTGGTGTCGCTCTACCGTGCTCGGCAGGCCAAGCTGGAATCCCGAGAGGCGCTTGTCGTGAAGGCGGGAGCGGACATCGAGAAGCGCGCGGAGGAGCTCCGGGGTCTTAACCAGGAAGCTCTCCAGTCCCTGGCAGAGGAGCGGGCGCAACTCGCCGAGGAGCAGAAGGCCTTCCTCCTCGAGAAGGCTGAAGTCGAAGAACAACAACGGCTTGCCGCTGAGAAGCTGTCTGCACAGGAGGGAGAGCTGGTGCAGCGGAAGGTTAACCTTGACAGCCACGAGGAGGAGCTTACTGCACGTGAGCAAACCTTCGGCGGAGCCCTCAAGCAAGCAGAGGATGCTGCCGCAGCTGCCGAGGCCGCCAAGAAGGAGCTGGAGACGAAGGTGGCGCGGCTGGAGGCCGATCTCAAGGCGAGCGGTGAAGAGCTTGCCGCGCTCAAGCGTGAGCGGGAGAAGGACGCCTACACCTTGTCAGAGCTGCAGGTTCGTCTCGCCGAGAAGGGCAAGGAACTTGGCGCCGCCAAGGACTCCAACGCAGATCTTGAGTTGAAGCTGACTACTTTGACCAAGACGCTGGACGGCGCCAGGGAGCAGGAGGCGGCTTTGAAGAAGAAGATCAAGGCCGATGAGGCGCTACTGGCGAGTGTTGCTGCCGCCCAGAACGCTCTTAGGGAGAATGTGGAGCACTGGACGGAGGGTCTCGTGGATGCTGTCGCAGACATTGACAGGGAGCTGGCGTAGCTGGGGATGGAGGATCTCGGGTATCCCTCCGATGAGAACCTCCAACACAGCGCCAAGCTCACCTTGTTCTTCAAAGGCGTGGCGACGGCCCTCCAGCGACTCCGGGAGAAGTTCCCAAAGCAGCTGGCCGACGAGTCGTGCAAGATCTGCGCGGGAGCTCTTCAAAGGGTGTTGGTGAAGGTGGCCTTCCGCAACCCGGGCCTCAACCTCACCAACGTCCTCAAGACCCTGCCGCCGGATGCTGATCTGGAAGCGCTCAAGACCCTTGTCGCACCCATTGTGGACAAGGTGAGCGGGATCAAGAGGATTGAGGGCGATCGCGTAGACTAGGCCGCCCGTTTTCTTCTTTTCTTGTCGCTGCTAGTCATGTTATGAGAACAATCTGTTAGAGCCGCGACAAGCTACCTTGTAATATAACTCTATTTTGGGTAATGATTGCAATGTTATTTTCTTTACTTGATTCCTTCCTTTGTATGTTTTTGCCCTACGCTTTTAGGGAACATGCCGGCGCAGGCACCTTAGCCGCGAGCGCTGAGTGCGGGACGTCAGCAGCCTGCTGGCGGTGCCGTTACCGACAAGAAACCTTGTCGCAACTAGTCGCAGCACACTTAAGTTGTTGAGCGGACTCGAAACAAAGTAAGGGCGCAACTAGCTACGAGTTGGTTCCTCCGCGCACAGGTTTTCCATACAAAGCACGGTCGTTCAAGGAAGATAACTTAAAAATTTAAAGAATCTGATTGCTCAAACTTTGGCGACTTAGCTTTTCTGTTGTTTGCTTCCCGGCAAGGCGAAACTTTCTTGAACGACACCCGGTCCATACCATTATCTTCTCCCCCCCCCCCCCCC
>LR738711.1:233978963-234053585 GCA_902687465.1 Secale cereale | reverse complement strand
CCCCCCCCCCGGCAAACTTGTGGGCGAGGGAACCTTCCTTTCCTTGAGAAAAAGAAAGAAGAGAAAATAAAGATATGGAGCCTTACGGCTCGTTATTGCTTACCGGGGGTAGGTGCTGCACAAAGTGTCAGATAACACATGCTGAAAGATCGTGGATGTCGCCTAGAGGGGGGGTGAATAGGCGCTTTAAAATATTTACGGTTTAGGCTTGAACAAATGCGGAATAAACCTAGCGGTTAATTTGTCCAGCACAAAACCTACCACAACTAGGCTCACCTATGTGCACCAACAACTTATGCTAAGCAGGATAAACAACTAGGTGATAGCAAGATATATGACAAGAAACAATATGGCTATCACAAAGTATAGTGCATAAGTAAAGGGCTCGGGTAAGAGATAACCGAGGCACGCGGAGACGACGATGTATCCCGAAGTTCACACCCTTGCGGATGCTAATCTCCGTTTGGAGCGGCGTGGAGGCACAATGCTCCCCAAGAAGCCACTAGGGCCACCGTAATCTCCTCACGCCCTCGCACAATGCAATATGCCGTGATTCCACTAAGGGACCCTTGAGGGCGGTCACCAAACCCGTACAAATGGCGACCCTTGGGGTCAGTCACCGAACCCGTACACTTTGGCAACCCTTGGGGGCGGTCACCGGAACCCGTCAAATTGCTCGGGGCGATCTCCACAACCTAATTGGAGACCCCGACGCTTGCCCAGAGCTTTACACCACAATGATTGAGCTCCGAACACCAAGGTTGGGGCTATCTCCCCAACGACACCACGAAGCTTCACCACAATGGAATATGGCTTCGAGGTGACCACAACCGTCTAGGGCGCCCAAGCACCCAAGAGGAACAAGCTCAAGGGTACCAAGCACCCAAGAGTAATAAGCTTCTCAACTTCACTTCCACGTATCACCGTGGAGAACTCAAACTGATGCACCAAATGCAATGGCAAGGGCACACGGAGTGCCCAAGTCTTTCTCTCCCAAATCCCACCAAAGCAACTAATGCTAGGGAGGGAAATGAGAGGAAGAACAAGAAGGAGAACACCAAGAACTCCAAGAACAAGATCCAAGGGGTTCCCCTCACCTAGAGGAGAAAGTGATTGGTGGAAATGTGGATCTAGATCTCCTCTCTCTTTCCAACCCCAAAACTAGCAAGAATCCATGGAGGGATTGAGAGATAGCAAGCTCTAAGAAGGTCAACAATGGGGGAAGAACACGAGCTCAAAGGATAAGGTTCATTGGGGAAGAAGAGCCCCTTTTATAGGTGGGGAAAAATCCAACCGTTATGCTCACAGCCCGCACAGAGCGGTACTACCGCTCCAGGAGCGGTACTACCGCTAGGGCATTAGTACCCCTTAGAAAAACAACAGCGAGGAGGCAAAAAGGCCAGAAAAACCGTCGGAGCGGTAGTACCGCTTGACCTCACGGTACTACCGCTAGGGGTAGCGGTAGTACTGCTAAGGGTAGCGGTACTACTGCTTGCGAGCGGTACTAAAAAATTACATCCGTGCCTACCACCGCCGGACTTGTGACGAGTTTTTGGTCCCGAGCGGAAGTAGCCATGGAAGTAGCCGCGGTAGTACTGCTCCAAGCGGCAGTACCGCTCCCGAAAGCGGTAGTACCGCTTCCGAAAGCGGTAGTAAAAAATTACTTCCTCTCCTACCCGCGGTAGTACCGCTGCAGCCTTTTCAGTTCACCAAAACGACAATAACTTTTGCATACGGACTCCGAATTCGATGAAACCAAGTTTGTTGGAAAGCTAGCGACAAGGGCTAACACAATCTTGATAGGAAAACCAATAAGAAGCAAATTAGAAAAGGCCCATAAGAAAATGGTGAGAACCCTTCCTCGGATAAGACCGGTAAAACACCCAACACCGAAAACATCATAGAAGACACATGTGAACTCCGTTTTCCATGAACTCAAGCTTGTCATCAAGATGACCATAAGTTCTAAGACTCACAAAGAGAACCAGACAAGAACCAAGAAACATGATGCAAGGATGCAATGGTTTGAGCTCTCTACTAACGATACGATCAAGCTACCAACTTGAGAGCCCCCCTTGATAGTACGGCAAACGATCATATAACCCGGTCTCCCAACTACCACCACGAGACCGGTAAAATAGAAAACCTATCAAGGGCAAACCTTTGCTTTGCACAAAGTCCACTTGAGCTAGATGTAGACGATCTTGACTTCCTCAAGTTGGACCACCTTTCTTGATTGCGTTGTCTCGGTGAAGACAAGTAGATTGCTCCCCCATACTCCACTATGGGTGAGCCACTCTTCGGCATATCTTCACAAGTCCATTGTCACCACAATGGACAGCAAGCTTCAAGCACTTGATCTCTTCGTGATGCTCCACTTGAACTTGCACACCGCAACCTAACCCCACAAAGAACTCTCACGAAGACCATGGGTTAGTACACAAAGCGTGATTGATAATGCTTACCATACCATAGGATTGCTTGATCCCTCTCGGTACATCTTCTACGCTTTGTGTGTTGATCAACTTGATTCACTCCTTCACTTAGTCTTGATCAACCTTGAATCTTTCCAACTCTTCATTTGGATGATGTCTTGAAGGTAAACATGAATGATAACACACTCTTCTTCTTCAAGACATGCTTGCAATAAGCTCAACACTCACAAGACCAATCTTTGGATAATTCCTTAATAGCACCTTGGTCATCATAAACTCTCCTTGAAACCAACAAATGAACTCCAAGAAAAGCCTATGGACAAACCCTTCAAATATAACTCAAGGAAACCATTAGTCCATAGAGATTGTCATCAATTACCAAAACCAAACATGGGGGCACCGCATGTTCTTTCAATCTCCCCCATTTTGGTAATTGATGACAATCACTTTCAAGAGAGTTTATATAAGGAATTATGCATCACCATACCATGCAACAATAATGTATGCGCATGAGATGCAAAAGCTTAGGAACAAAACCAGAGCAAGAAGAGCAAAGAGACAACTCTCTAAACTTCCTCACAAAACTAAACTCTCTGAAACTTCTCCCCCATTGGCATCGATTGCCAAAATGGGCGAAAAACTTAGAAGGTCAATATAAATTGTGTTCCTCCATAAATTATGTATTCCTCAAAATAGAGAGTGGAATGCAATACATATATCCAACTGTAAATACTTGGAGGAAGACAAACTATATTGAGGCCCAAAGATTGCAAAAGAATGATATGCCACAAAGGCATAACAAAGGGAGAAAAACACGCAATCAAGCAATCAGAGGATACCAATTGAATTAAGCTATCAAAAGATACCAATTGACCCAACTAGACCAATGATCCTACATGCCAAATGATTAAAAGATATTATGATAAGAGCAAAGGAGTGTTCTAGAGAAACTAGAGAAGCTCCCCATGATTTGTGCACAATTTAATTTTGTATTTGGATACAACGAGCACAACATAGGATCGTCGCTCCCTAAAGATCAATAGAACTCATGACATAGCAACCGAGTGTTCTAAAGACACTAGTGAAGCTCCCCATAATTTATGCACTCCTTCGAATATTTTCATTAGGATACCAAGTGCACAAAATAGGATCATCACTCCCCCAAGATCAATAGACACTCACACCAAGTGCAAGTGAACATGAAGGAAACAAAGGCTAGCACTTGCAACAAACAACTGGTTGAGCAATATATAAAAGAGTCAACTTAAGAGTAGGCTCAACCAAAAAGATGTGTGTGAGTCATGGCAAAGCACTTGAGAAGATTAATGTATGGATGAACATTAAGCATCAATATACTCTTGAGTGAATGAGATACACAGTGCAAGGCCTATCATTCCCACACACAACAGCAAATGGGTTCACAAGCTCACTACTAATCATATAAGTAACATATGCTTGTGACAACCTGTGGTGAAGATATAAAAAGGATAGCTTTGTCATGAGGAGGGAAACCAATAGAAATGGCAAAAGCCTCGTCAAGACAAGCAAGAGAAAAAAATGATCTTCACCACAAAAGAGTGCATCAAGATGCAACGATATAAGATCCGCACTTAAGGCAAAGGCTTTCACGGAGCCACCAAAGAAATGATATAAGAAAGACAAGGTGGTCGTGAAAGAAAGGATATCTTCTAGATATGTAATTTCTCTCAAGTGTATAAGATTCTAGGTAGATGAAAATCATGATGATATCGATCCACAAAGAAGAATGTACACTCGAAATAGTTACAAAAAGGAAGTAATAAGATATCCACAAGGAAGTCATAATTATACCAATAAGATATTTTGCGTGAACGCATAGCACATGGCTAGATAAGGTCTTATTGAATAAACATGAATTCCAACCAAGCAAACATCAAAGACATCACAACTAGCAACAAGGCATCATTGTTGGGATGCTTTGAGAAAGGAAACAAATATCACAAGAAGGAATGACTAACATGCCATGATGCAACCTACGCAAGGTTGGTGCAAGAAATGTGTGCATGAAGTAGATGATGATACTTGTTACCGAGATACCATTGGAAGGATGTAGTAGATACCAAATGAAGGTAGATAGTAGTTCATTGATCATCCTAATTTGACTCCAATAAGCACATGGTGACACCACCTTCCTTTTGAATGAGCCGAGCATCCAATGCATCTCCAATTCTTCCTAGAACACCAATACAAACAAAATGGTACCCAAACTCATTGGGACCAAAGAGTTAGAAACACCAATACATAGGAAAAACTCCACAAACATATGTGCATTTATATATGAAAATGAATTTCATGCACATCTCATCCAAATTGAGACTAGGTGGAGTTTCCCTTATATATTGGGTGAAAGAAAGAAAGCATGCCAAAGAAAATACATGAAGTAAATATGCATGCTCAAGACTTTCAAGAAACGAAACAAAATAAAAGGAAATACCAAGTGAAAATAGGATACCAAATGGAGAAATCATCACTTGGAAGATATCTATTAGAAGATAGATCAAGGAATGAGATATCCATTGATACACGCAAAAGGAAAGATATCAGACTCCCAAAAGAGAGGATGGTTCCAAACAAACCAACCCATCTACAAAGTTTCATGATGGCACAAGTACCAAAAAGAAACGGCTTTCCTTCCATCAACACACACTTGATATGGATCACAAGATGAGTGTTCTATCGAAAATAGGATAGCTCCCCCACGAATTGTGCATTTAGAGAGATTTTGCATTCGAGTACAAAATGCACAGGGTGGGATCACCACTTTCACTATATCTAGAAAACACTCGACAAAAACAATAAAACACGAGATCCAGAAGTGGCATGGAAGGAAATGGGAGTTGACACAAACTTGGCAAGAGATAAGACAAATAAGACCAAAAGACAATGTAAAGATGATCAATAATTTCCACCACATAAATGATTACCAATTGTCAAAGACAAGAGGTATTTGGAAATAATTCCCGGTGATAGATAGCAATGATATCCAACATCATATTCACACCAAACACAAGCAAAATTCAACTTGTAGAGCTAACATGCCACCTAGGAACAACATAATTTATACTATCAACTCTAGGTGACAATATCTCAAATTTACACATTTTCTAGGCTTGTAATATGCACATAGAATATTACTCCCCCATAATGTGATACCAATGAAAAACTTACCAAGATGCAAAAGAGAACCAACAAGAGATAATTAATGGAACATTTAGAATTTTACTTTCTCATGAGAAGACATACCACATAGAGACTAGATAATCTTGTAATATCAATACTAGATGGTATTCCTCATGTACACACATTTATAGGATTGTGAGGTGCACAAAGCACATCACTCCCCCAAAATGGGATGTTCCATTAATCTCTCACAAGAGCCAACTAAGATAAAAGCAAGAAGCACACAGGCTCAATGCACGACACACACATACATGATGTGCAAACCAATATACACATACTTGATTTCTCAAGATATACAAATTGGACGCACATCATATACAAACACATGCAAGGAACAAAACCAAAACATGCAAAGGGGCAAGTAACTTTCAATGTAAACAATTTAAGCACGAGTTACCGCAAGGAGGAACATTGGATATAAGATAAAAACTTGATCATCCGAATGACTTGGCTTGAGACAATATGAATGATGAAGACCCCTTAATTCTTCATAATGTACCAAGTCTCCAATGCCCTCCATAACACCTATTGATCAATTTTGAGCTAGTTGGTCCCCAACCAAGTTGGGTCCTAAGAGGTTAGTCACAATAGGCTTGGCTACCCAAATGGTTCTTTTCTTGACACCACTTTGAGTACCAAAAAACTTGGCAAACACATTGCCAACATTATCCTTCCCAAGAAAATAGACATCATTAATAATAATTGGGTTGGATAAGTTACCACTAGTGCATGAATAAGCAAGGTGACCCTTCTCACGGCATAGGTAGCAACATCTACTCTTCACTTTCTTCTCATTTAATTTCTCAAAATGAGAAGCATTAGCATGAGTCTTCTTGGGAAGCGGCCTTTCTCCAACTTGCGGTTGAGCACGAGATTGAACTTGTGGCCTCTTCCCTTGTTGCTTGTCACTAATGGCCTTCTTCTTCAATGGGCAAGATCTAACATGATGCCCTTCAATTTTGCACTTGAAGCAAATAATCTTGCCCGAATTCTTGAGTTGTTCTTGGCCCTTCTTCTTGTTGCTCTTGGATTTCTTCTTATTGGAGTTGAATCCAAGACCACCTTTGTCATTGGGGGATTTTTGCACACTCAAGATATTGTTGCGTGTGGACTTCCCTTCATGACACTTTTCCAAGTATTTCTTCAAGGAAGAGACTTGGGCCATGAGCTCTTTGATTTCCTCTACATGGTTAGTATCAACACAAGTACTAGAGGAAGTATAGGCTTCATTGTTAGAGCAACAAGGAAAGGAAAGCAATTCATCACAAGATGTACCAATGTTATGCATAGATGAATTACGAGGACTAGCACATGGCAATATAGCATTTTGACTAGAAGTAGTGCTAGCGACCACATGAGACTCACTAGATGTTACCTTGATGATCATAGCCTCATGAGCTATCTTTAGCACATTATGGGATACTAGAAGATCATCATGAGAGCTTGTGAGCTTTACATGACTTTCTTCCAATCTCCCATAATTGCTAGATAGCAACTCAAGTTGAGCCCTTAGCTCAACATTCGCCTTCAAAATAGATGCTTCACTAGAAATAGAGTTAGTAGCACAAGCATCATCAATAATAGCAAGAGGAGAAGGCAACTTGGCAAGCTCTTTAGAATATGAAGCTTCAAGTTGAGCATGAGACTCGGTGAGTTTGATGAGCTCACTCTTAATGACCCTTGAGCCATTTTTGAGGTGATCAAAATCCTCAAGGAGTTTAGCATGTGCAACTTCAAGCTTCTCATTTTTAGTTTCAAAATCATTAGCCACCTCGAGAGCTCTATCACGGGATTCCTTTATTCTAGATAGTTCTAGAGCAAAAGTCTCCTCAAGAGATTCCTTGGTGGTTTGTTCAAGTTCAAGAGCTTGCGAGAGGTCGGCGATCTCATTAGCGTAATCACGCTCATGACCTTCCATTTTCTCAATGGTGAACTCATGCTCCTCTAGATGAGATTCCAACTCCTCTATATATTTCTTGCCCTCAATGGCAATAGACATGATTTCCATGAAGTTGGAACGAGCAATTTTATTCTTATGAAGAGCTTTAAAAATCATTTCCCCCTTAATTTTTAAGGAGGCAACATTATCATTTTCTTCATCATTTTCTACATCATCATCATTGTTATCATCACTATCATGACAAGATATATTGGGGTTCAAAGTGGGAGATACCTTTGAAGCCTTAGCCATAAGGCAAAATGCAGTAGATGATGATGTAGGATCCCTTGAAGCGCCATTCAAGACTACATCTTGTTCCATGGGGTGTTGGGTTTCCTCTACATTGTTAGCACAACAATTCGAGGGAATAGATGCATTTTTATCATGGCAACAAGACATAGCAAGCATATCATAATGAGTTTTAGTCAAGCAATTTCTACAAGATATGCAACAATTATCAACACAAGCATGTGAAACATGTAGGGTGCTCGAAGTGTTAAAGTCCAAAGAAGATGCATTGCAATAAGATAGTGATGAAGGATCATCCACAATAAGCATACTATCATCATTGCAATGACCAACACTACTCACCATATCATTACCTTGTGGAAAACCACATGTAGGTGAAGTAGAAGAAGTTGAGAACACAACACGGCCGGAGGTGGAGGGAGAACAATCATTCCTACAATTCTTGGACACACCATATTTATCTTGAAGCTTTGTCCACAACTCATGAGCATCCCGGAACGGCATGAGTTGAAATATAACTACATTGCTCAAAGCATCAAAAAGCACATTAGAAGCTTGAGCATTGAGATAAGAGTTTTCTCATCCTCTAAAGATAATCTTTGTGGATCCTTTGGAGGAGAAAAACCCATATCTACAATTCGCTCTAAATTTGGGTCCATGACCCTAAAGAGATTAAGCATGCGAATTACCCAAACATCAAAATTTGTGACATTGAAACTAAGAGTGTCAGAGAATCCTAAACCCCTGGTCGACATACTTACTCTCTAGGCGGTTAAGCCCTATAAAGAGAGACGAGGCTCTGATACCAATGGAAAGATCGTGGATGTCGCCTAGAGCGGGGGTGAATAGGCGCTTTAAAATATTTACGGTTTAGGCTTGAACAAATGCGGAATAAACCTAGCGGTTAATTTGTCCAGCACAAAACCTACAACAACTAGGCTCACCTATGTGCACCAACAACTTATGCTAAGCAAGATAAACAACTAGGTGATAGCAAGATATATGACAAGAAACAATATGGCTATCACAAAGTATAGTGCATAAGTAAAGGGCTCGGGTAAGAGATAACCGAGGCACGCAGAGACGACGATGTATCCCGAAGTTCACACCCTTGCGGATGCTAATCTCCGTTTGGAGCGGCGTGGAGGCACAATGCTCCCCAAGAAGCCACTAGGGCCACCGTAATCTCCTCACGCCCTCGCACAATGCAAGATGTCGTGATTCCACTAAGGGACCCTTGAGGGCGGTCACCAAACCCGTACAAATGGCGACCCTTGGGGGCGGTCACCGAACCCGTACACTTTGGCAACCCTTGGGGGCGGTCACCGGAACCCGTCAAATTGCTCGGGGCGATCTCCACAACCTAATTGGAGACCCCGACGCTTGCCCAGAGCTTTACACCACAATGATTGAGCTCCGAACACCAAGGTTGGGGCTATCTCCCCAACGACACCACGAAGCTTCACCACAATGGAATATGGCTTCGAGGTGACCACAACCGTCTAGGGCGCCCAAGCACCCAAGAGGAACAAGCTCAAGGGTACCAAGCACCCAAGAGTAATAAGCTTCTCAACTTCACTTCCACGTATCACCGTGGAGAACTCAAACCGATGCACCAAATGCAATGGCAAGGGCACACGGAGTGCCCAAGTCCTTCTCTCCCAAATCCCACCAAAGCAACTAATGCTAGGGAGGGAAATGAGAGGAAGAACAAGAAGGAGAACACCAAGAACTCCAAGATCAAGATCCAAGGGGTTCCCCTCACCTAGAGGAGAAAATGATTGGTGGAAATGTGGATCTAGATCTCCTCTCTCTTTTCCCCCAAAAACTAGCAAGAATCCATGGAGGGATTGAGAGATAGCAAGCTCTAAGAAGGTCAACAATGGGGGAAGAACACGAGCTCAAAGGATAAGGTTCATTGGGGAAGAAGAGCCCCTTTTATAGGTGGGGAAAAATCCAACCGTTATGCTCACAGCCCGCACAGAGCGGTACTACCGCTCCAGGAGCGGTACTACCGCTAGGGCATTAGTACCCCTTAGAAAAACAACAGCGAGGAGGCAAAAAGGCCAGAAAAACCATCGGAGCGGTAGTACCGCTTGACCTCACGGTACTACCGCTAGGGGTAGCGGTAGTACTGCTAAGGGTAGCGGTACTACTGCTTGCGAGCGGTACTAAAAAATTACATCCGTGCCTACCACCGCTGGACTTGTGACGAGTTTTTGGTCCCGAGCGGAAGTAGCCACGGAAGTAGCCGCGGTAGTACTGCTCCAAGCGGTAGTACCGCTCCCGAAAGCGGTAGTACCGCTTCCGAAAGCGGTAGTAAAAAAATACTTCCGCTCCTACCCGCGGTAGTACCGCTGCAGCCTTTTCAGTTCACCAAAACGACAATAACTTTTGCATACGGACTCCGAATTCGATGAAACCAAGTTTGTTGGAAAGCTAGTGACAAGGGCTAACACAATCTTGATAGAAAAACCAATAATAAGCAAATTAGAAAAAGCCCATAAGAAAATGGTGAGAACCCTTCCTCGGATAAGACCGGTAAAACACCCAACACCGAAAACATCATAGAAGACACATGTGAACTCCGTTTTCGATGAACTCAAGCTTGTCATCAAGATGACCATAAGTTCTAAGACTCACAAAGAGAACCAAACAAGAACCAAGAAACATGATGCAAGGATGCAATGGTTTGAGCTCTCTACTAACGATACGATCAAGCTACCAACTTGAGAGCCCCCCTTGGTAGTACGGCAAACGATCATATAACCCGGTCTCCCAACTACCACCACGAGACCGGTAAAATAGAAAACCTATCAAGGGCAAACCTTTGCTTTGCACAAAGTCCACTTGAGCTAGATGTAGACGATCTTGACTTCCTCAAGTTGGACCACCTTTCTTGATTGCGTTGTCTCGGTGAAGACAAGTAGATTGCTCCCCCATACTCCAGTGTGGGTGAGCCACTCTTCGGCATATCTTCACAAGTCCATTGTCACCACAATGGACGGCAAGCTTCAAGCACTTGATCTCTTCGTGATGCTCCACTTGAACTTGCACACCTCAACCTAACCCCACAAAGAACTCTCACGAAGACCATGGGTTAGTACACAAAGCGTGATTGACAATGCTTACCATACCATAGGATTGCTTGATCCCTCTCGGTACATCTTCTACGCTTTGTGTGTTGATCAACTTGATTCACTCCTTCACTTAGTCTTGATCAACCTTGAATCTTTCCAACTCTTCATTTGGATGATGTCTTGAAGGTAAACATGAATGATAACACACTCTTCTTCTTCAAGACATGCTTGCAATAAGCTCAACACTCACAAGACCAATCTTTGGATAATTCCTTAATAGCACCTTGGTCATCATAAACTCTCCTTGAAACCAACAAATGAACTCCAAGAAAAGCCTATGGACAAACCCTTCAAATATAACTCAAGGAAACCATTAGTCCATAGAGATTGTCATCACTTACCAAAACCAAACATGGGGGCACCGCATGTTCTTTCACATGCAAAAAATAGAAAGCATGATATTGTCAAGATGTGCGGCACACATGAGCTTTATTTATGCACGGGGTCTGCGCCTGGCTTTGTACAAAGGATTATATGCAACAGCGGCAAGACTTGTACAAAAGGTGGTTGCCGGAACAGGTTCCGGCAACCGCGCCTTACGGGTAAAACTTACGAAGATGTTCAATGTTCTAGGAGTTGCTCACCGGAATGCCATCTTCGGTCTCAAGGCGGACAGCGCCAGGCCTAGTGACTCGTTTCACCCGGTAAGGGCCTTCCCACTTCGGCGTCAACTTGTTGGAATTCTTGGCGGACTGAACGCGCTGAAGAACAAGGTCGCCTTCCTCGAGACTTCTGGCGTTAACTTTGCGGCTATGGTAGCGGCGCAAAGCTTGCTGGTAGCGAGCAGCTCGTACAGCAGCCTGAAGACGGTCTTCCTCAAGGAGCAGTGCGTCATCTTGTCGCAGCTGCTCTTGCTCAATCTCATCATAAGCGAGCACTCGAGGTGACCCGTATACGAGTTCCGTGGGGAGAACTGCCTCTGCTCCATAGACTAGAGCGAAAGGTGTCTGGCCAGTGGCTCGATTTGGCGTCGTCCTAATCGACCAAAGAACCACCGACAGCTCCTCAATCCAGTTTTTTCCGCACTTGCGCAACCTGTCGAAAGTCCTGGTCTTGAGCCTCTCGGGTGAGCAACAGAAGCGAAGCAGACCTTGGCGCCAAGATCTTGGACGTACTGCATGAAGGTGCGGCTCGTGAATTGCGTACCGTTGTCGGTGATGATCCTGTTAGGGATCCCGAAGCGGCAAACAATCGACCTGAAGAACTTGACTACTGACTGTGCTGTCACCTTCCTCACTGCTTCCACTTCCGGCCACTTTGTGAACTTGTCGATTGCGACGTACAAGTACTCAAAGCCCCCGACTGCTCGGGGAAAGGGGCCGAGGATGTCGAGCCCCCAGACCGAAAATGGCCAGGATAAAGGGATCGTCTGGAGAGCTTGAGCTAGCTGGTGTATCTGCTTGGAATGGAACTGGCACGCTTCACACTTGGTTACTTGTGCAGTTGCATCCTAGAGGGCTGGCGGCCAAAAGAAACCTTGCCTGAATGCTTTGCCGGCAAGTGCTCTTGCGCCAATGTGGTGACCACATATGCCTCCATGTATCTCTGCCAACAGCTTTTGTCCGCCTTCCCGGTGAATACACTTCAATTTCACACCGTTGAGTCTTCTTCTGTACAGTGTGTTGTCGACAAACTGGTACATACTTGACTGCCGGGCTACTCTTTCCGCTTCTTCTTGCTCTTCGGGAAGTTCTCCTGTCTGAAGGAAACGGACAATCTGTTGTGCCCATGCTGGAGCTTGTGGCTCGACAACAAGGACTAAAGGCACATCTGCTGCTGCGGGAACATCCGCTTCTATGGCGAGAACCTGCGGCTCAGTCGGAGCTTGACGTTCCCCGGCAAGCTTGCCGGAGCAAAACTTGTCGGGAGCCTCTGCTTCAACGGAACAAACCCTAGGGCTTGCCGGAGCAGACTGCTCCTCAGCACTCTTGGTGTTGATCTTGGGGACCTTCTTGGCGGCGGCTTCGGGAAGCTCTGCCGAAAAATAGTCACCAGAAATCAACTTCCTCTTCTTGCTCTGTCCAGTTGATGGCGTTACAGACGGTTGAGTCAGCTTGAGCACAAAGATCCCTGGTTCCACAGGTAACTTAAGTGCGGCGCACTTCGACAGGCCATCGGCAATGTCGTTCTGAGCTCTTGGAACATGCTCCATCTGTAGGCCGTCAAAGTGCTCTTCTAGCTTTCTCACTTCATCAACGTAGGCTTCCATCAACGGACTCTGATAACTCTTGTTCACTTGGCGGACGACAAGCTGTGAGTCACCCCTGACAATGAGCTTCTTGATCCCAAGGTCTGCCGCGATCCTGAGACCGGCAAGCAAACCTTCATACTCTGCGGTATTGTTTGTTGCTTGCTCCTTGGGAAAGTGCATCTGGACTACGTACTTGAGGTGCTCTCCAGTGGGTGCAACAAACAGCACGCCAGCACCGGCGCCTTGCAGCGAGAAGGCACCATCAAAGTACATCAGCCACTCCTTGCTTGCTTCCTTGACGGGGATGCTCGTTTCTGGAATTTCTTCATCTGGTGTTGGCGTCCACTCTGCTATGAATTCTGCCAATGCTCTGCTTTGGATAGTTGAAGTGCTCTCAAACTTGAGGCCAAAGCTTGACAGTTCCAGTGCCCACTCAACAATCCTGCCTGTTGCTTCTGGATTCTGCAGTATCCTCTTCAGCGGAAAATGAGTGACAACTGTGATCTCATGTGCTTGGAAGTAATGGCGCAGCTTTCTCGAGGCCATGAGAAGGCCGAAAAGCAATTTCTGCACACCAGAGTACCTTGACCTAGCCCCGTGCAGAAGGGAACTGACAAAGTAAACTGGGCGCTGCACCATTCTCTTCTGTCTCTCCTCGCGCGCCTGCGCAGATCCATCTTTGTCGGGACCAGAGCTTGTCGGGGAAGCCCCCTGCTTGTCGCTGGATGCGCCTGCCATGGTTGCTGGCTCATCATCTGCCTCCCTCTCCGCTACTAACGCAACACTAACCACTTGATTGGTTGCCGCTATATACAGCAGCAACTTCTCTTGTGGCTTAGGTGCGACAAGTGTTGGAGTGGAGGACAGGTATCTCTTCAAGTCTTGCAGCGCAGCCTCCGCTTCCGGAGTCCATTTCATTGGACCTGCCTTTTTCAATATTTTGAAAAAAGGCAGGGCGCGCTCAGCAGACTTAGAGATAAACCTGCTGAGAGCAGCCACGCAACCGGCAAGTCTTCGTACATCCTTGACGCGCTTTGGTGCTTCAATCTGCTCAATGGCCTTGATCTTGTCGGGATTGGCTTCAATTCCCCGCTGAGACACGAAGAACCCGAGAAGCTTGCCGGAAGGGACTCCAAACACACACTTCTCGGGGTTGAGCTTGAGGCTGATCTTGCGCAGATTTGCAAAGGTCTCGTCTAAATCTTGAATCAGAGTTGCCTTGTCCTTGCTCTTGACCACTATGTCATCCATGTAGGCTTCCACATTTCTGTGTATTTGTGGCTCAAAAGCGACATGGACTACCCTTGCAAATGTTGAACCAGCATTCTTTAAACCGAAAGGCATACGTATGAAACAGTACGTGCCACATGGAGTGATGAATGCGGTCTTCTCCTCATCCTCTTCTGCCATGAAGATCTGATGGTATCCTGAGTATGCGTCAAGAAATGAAAGCAAGTCACATCCGGCTGTGGAGTCAACAATCTGGTCAATGCGCGGCAAGGGAAATGGGTCTTTGGGACAAGCTTTATTAACATCGGTAAAGTCGATGCAAAGCCTCCATTTCCCGTTTGCCTTGCGCACGACTACAGGATTGGCCAACCACGTAGGATGGAGCACTCCTCTGACAAGGCCTGCTGCTTCCAACTTCTTGATCTCTTCTGCGATGAATTCTTGGCGCTCCACTGCTTGCTTCCTGACCTTCTGCTTGACGGGCCGCGCATGAGGACAGACGACAAGATGGTGCTCAATTACTTTCCTGGGAACACCGGGGATGTCAGACGGTTGCCACGCAAACACGTCGACGTTCGCCCGCAGGAAAGCAATGAGCGCGCTTTCCTATTTAGGGTCAAGAGTGGCACTGATGGTGAAGGTACCACCAGTGCCGTCCTCCTTGGCGGACACCTTCTTGGTCTCTGGCGGAGCTGCCATTGTCTTCTTACACTTGCCGGTGGAGCTCGATGGTGCGTCCTCGACGGTAGCGCAGCACTCCGAAGAGGTGCGCTTGCCGGAGTGGGCATCAGAACTCTTGCCGGACTTGGTCTTCTTCTTCCCCCGGGGAGCTTCAACGGCAGGTGACTTGCGATCCGTTGCGGCTGCCGCTTCCCGGTAGATCTTGTCGGCGCAGATAAGAGCATCCTTCTTGTCGCCAGGGACAGAGATGACACTTATCGGGCCTGGCATCTTCAGCATGTTGTATGCATAGTGAGAGGCTGCCATGAACTTGGCGAGTGTTGGACGGCCGAGTATGCCATTGTAAGGCAATGGAAAATCGGCAACGTCAAAAGTGACCTTCTCAGTCCTGAAGTTCAACTCGCTGCCAAATGTCACCGGCAACGTGACCTTCCCCTTCGGCTTGCTCCTTCCCGGGTTGATTCCTTGGAATGTGCCGGTCTCTTCAAGCTCGCTGTCAGGGATCTGGAGTTTCTGGAGTACAGCGGAGGAGATCAGGTTCAAGCCGGCCCCGCCGTCAACTAGCATCTTAGTAACCTTGAGGTTGCGGATAGTTGGTGAAATCAACATCGGCAAGCACCCGACCACAGTTGTGCGATCAGGATGGTCCTCAATATCAAAGATGATAGGCGTGCTGGACCATTTCAGAAGCTTGCGTGACTCGACAGGTGGTTCTGCCGCATTGACTTCCCGCACCCACTGCTTGAGTTGGCGGTGTGAAGTATGCAGAGAAGCACCGCCGTCAACGCACAAGACCTCTGTGGCTTTCTGGAACTCCTGCTCACTGGTCTCGACATCATCCATGTCTTCATCGTCGTCGTCATCTTCATCCTTGTCGCGGTCGTGGGGAGGTCTGTCTCCTTGCCGCTGCTTGGCCTTGCCGCGGCGTCCTCCCCGACCGGTGCGCTTCTTGCCGGATCCTCCAGCACCTCCTTGGGCCTTCTCCTTGTCGCGTCGCTCATATTCAGCCTTTTGCTGCTCGACAAGCTGCTTGACCTTCTTGCAGCTCTGGAGGTCATGGCCCTTTGTGCGGTGGATCTTGCAGTACTGCTTGTCGGTGCCGTCCCGCTTGTCGGCGACCGCCACAGCCTGGTAGTTGGTGCATGCGGCAATCTCCTTGCCGGAGCTACCAGCTTTGGCTTTCTTGGCGCCACCTCCGTTGCCGGACTGCTCAATGACTAGCACATCTTTGCTTTTCTTCTTCCTGTTGTTCCACCGCCGGTTTTTCTTTGCCGGGGCAGCATCCTCGCTGTCAGATCCTTCTGCTCCTGTATTCTCTTCGGGGAGTTTCCTCCCTTCCTCGGCACGTGCACACTTGTCGGCCAGGGCATACAGCTTACTGACGTCTCTGATCTTGCACATCGCCATCTCCTCCCGCATCCTGCGGTTACGCACGTTCTGATGGAACGCGCTGATGACCGCGGCAGGGTGGACATCTGGGATGTTGTGCTGTACACGGCTGAATCTCTGAATGTACTTGCGTAGGGGCTCTCCTTCCTTCTGGGCGAGCAGATGAAGGTCACTCTCTTGGCTATGAGGTTTGTGGCCGCCTGTAAAGGTGCCGACAAACTGATGGCATAGGTCTGTCCAGGAGGATATGGAGTTGTCCGGCAAGTGCATGAGCTAGGACCTGACGTTGGGCTTGAGCACCAGCGGGAAGTAGTTGGCAAGGATCTTGTCGTTCCGCCCCCGACAGCTTGCACCGCGATGGTGTAGATGCTGAGGAACTCCGACGGATGCGACTTGCCGTCGTACTTCTCTGATACGTCTGGCTTGAAATTCTTCTTGCAGGGCCACTGGACTTGCCGCAGCTCACGAGTAAACGCAGGGCAACCTACCGCGTACGGCAAGTCGCCTGGTTCCCCTGGCGCATGCATGTCGACAGAGGGCCCATCGCGCTGGTCCGATTGACGCCGCGCTTCTCTTCGGCGCTCGATGCGAGTACGAGCGTCTTCTTGCTATCGTTCGTGAAGAACTTG
This sequence comes from Secale cereale, assembly GCA_902687465.1. Classification (NCBI taxonomy): domain Eukaryota; kingdom Viridiplantae; phylum Streptophyta; class Magnoliopsida; order Poales; family Poaceae; genus Secale; species Secale cereale. The sequence continues at coordinate 234,036,483 of LR738711.1, read as the reverse complement.
GCGCTGATCGCGACGAGCTCGTGGATCTGATGACGCGGTGGAGTCGCTGTCGAGGTGCATCCGGCGAGTCGGCGATCTTGGTCTTCGGGGCTGAGAGTGCACGGTGGTTGCACCCCCACCGGTCTTGTCGCCATCGGCTCGTGCCTGGCTGACTTGCCGCGGCTGCGATGTACTCGGCTGCCGTGGAGTGTCGCCGTTGGTGAAGCCGATGAGACTCTGAATGGTGGCCCTCCAGTCGTCGATCTTGTCTGCCGTTGGAGGGTAGTCCAGGAGCAGTTGAGATCGCGCCAAAGCTTCTGCTGAAGTGGTGGGTGGTGGTGCCGAACGGTGTGAGGAGCGGGATATGCTCGGACTTCTTACTATGTTAGAAGGAGCAGTATCCCGTCTAGGCGACCGTGCCTCGCTCGTGCCAGCATGTTGGCGTGCATGCTGGTCTTGAGCACTCCGAGATCCACCAGCTCGATCTTGGTCCAGCAAACGTATGGTACCGTGAGTACCATGACGCTGCCGGTCCCGCGCCTCCTGAGATTGGCGCGGTGCATGTACGGACGCCGAGGTCTTGGAGTGCGCCCGGTCGTTGTGGGAGCCGACTACGCTGCCGATGGGCAGCGCAGCCTTGTCCTTGGTCCTGGCAGCACCGTGAGCTCCCTCGTCGACGCCCGTTCTTCCCACAACTCGCAGTCCATCACGGAAAGGTTTCCCACAACTTACTCAACTATGACAGAGCCCATATTGGCATGTGGCTGCACACAGAAGTTTCTAGCATGAATAGTTTTATGATCCCTTTGAGCCTGGGTGGCATTCCATAGGAAAAATCACACGGAACCCCGGATTTCCTTGGACAACACTGGATTCTCCAGGTGCCCTGCAACCAATCCACCCAGATGTGTATTCAAGTAGCCACCTTAAGTTGTACCATTAATTAACAACTCACATTTGTCATGGATTTCACTCAAACCCAAACCACGTCTACGAGCATAGCATGATAACCTAAGCATAGCGTAGAAGTAACTCCCAAGGGTTTGAAAGTAATGCAGGTAATAGGTTCTACCTCAATCTACTTCCCAGACCCACAAGTTAAAAGATCCTACTCATGCAATGTGTGAGGGTCTGATCTAATGCATAAAAACTGGGTAATAAAGGGGTATGATCAAAGTGTTACTTGCCTTGCTGATGATTCGCAAAACCTAGGGACTCGTAGTAGCACGCTTCACAGTCCGGGTATTCTATCGCAAGCAAACAATAGCATACATAAGCAATCAAGCAAAGATGCACAAAAAGAACTCCAAATAAGACGATCTAACCAGAAAGTTCAACTTAAGAACTCCGGTTTGCAAAAAGAATCAAATCAAACGAAGCAACGAAACTCAAACTGCGAAAGAAACACGATCTGTTTACTAGATTGATCTAGGGTCAAATTTTACAGTAGCAAAACCTTGTTCAAGTTGGTTAAACGGAAAGAGGGCGTCGAGACGAAGATCTGGGATTTTGAATCACCTGATTCCGACTCTCGAGCGAAAAGAAAAACGAAAAACAAGATCAGGGCAGAAATCGCGATCGAAATAATCGCGGATAATTACCCTGAAAAAAGAAAACGGACGAACAGGCTAACGAACGAACGTTCGCTGTCTGTAACTAACGAGCGGACAACGTCCGTTAAAACGAACGTACGGACGAACGTCCGCAAAGTAACTAAACCGGGAAAAACCGAACCGATCTGAAAAAATAGATCTAGGGTTTCTAAAAAAAGACCGATCGATTTTAAAAAAAACCGACAACGGCTACCTCGTGGAACAAGACGACGGCGGCGGCGGTCTCCGGCGGCGGCGGGTCCAACGACGCGGGCGGCGGCGGCGGCGGCTGCTGGCGGTGCGGCGGGGCAGCGGGACGGCTAGGGTTTGCGGGCGGGACGGCGGCTTGGGCTGGAGGGGCGGCGGCGGCTCGGGCTTTAAAGGACCGACTAGGCAGAGTCCTAGTCGGTTACGGCCCAAGGTCGGTTCACTTTTTTTTAAACGAGTCCTGGCATACGAAAACTAACGAAAAAAATACTAAATGGACTCCAAAAATTTCGAAATAAATTTTCACCGTCCTCTAATAATATTTAGGACAAAGTGAACATTTTTTCCGGACCTAAATGCAATTTTGAAAAATGCGTATTTTTCCTATGTAAATAAAATCGCAAATAAATCCGAATAAAAACCAAAAGTGATTTTAATATTTTCCTCCAATATTTCTTTTATTTTGGAGAAGTCATATTATCTCCGCTAATATATTTTGTTAAGAAATACTTTTAGGGAGAGAAAAAAATTAAAACCAACGCTATCCTCGTATCGGTATTCGAGTAAACTCAAATACGAAAACGGTAGAATTCCCAACTCTCTCCGTAGGTCCTTGAGTTGCTTAGAATTTTCGAGGATCGCCACGCACAAATGCAATAAAATATGCAATGCAGTATGATCTATGTATAACATTCCAAATTGAAAATTTGGGATGTTACAAACCTACCCCCCCCCCCTTAGTATGAATCTCGCCCTCGAGATTCGGCTTGGCTAGAGAACAAGTGTGGGTGGTCCTTGCGTAGATCATCTTCTCGTTCTCAGGTGGCTTCTTCCTCGGTGTGGTGACTCCACTGAACTTTGCAAAACTTGATAACCTTACTGCGGGTGACTCTACTCGAAAATTCAAGAATCTTGATGGGTTTCTCCTCATAAGTCAGATCACTATCCAACTGAATGGCCTCCAGAGGTACTCTGTCTCTTAAAGGAATATCGGCCATCTATGCATGACACTTCTTAAGCTGAGAAACGTGAAACACATCGTGCACTCCTGATAATCCTTTGGGCAACTCCAACTTATAGGCAACCTCTCCCATGCGTTCCAAAACACGGTAAGGTCCCACAAATCTCGGGGCTAACTTTCCTTTAACTCCAAAACGTTTAACTCCTCGCAGAGGCGACACTCTCAGGTACGCTCTGTCTCCGATTTCATAGGCTACTTCCTTACGCTGCAGAACTCTTCTGCCTGGACTGAGCTACCTTCAATCTATCCCGAATCAGCTTAACCTTCTCTTCTGACTCTTTGATCAGGTCTGGTCCAAATAACTGACGGTCTCCAACTTCATCCCACATTAACGGCGTTCGGCATCTCCTCCCGTACAATGCTTCGAACGGTGCCATCTTCAAACTGGCTTGGTAACTGTTGTTGTAAGAGAACTCCGCGTAGGGTAAGTTGTCATCCCAACTAGATCCATAATCTAGCGCACAAGCTCTCAACATGTCCTCCAGAATCTGATTGACTCTCTCGGTCTGTCCATCTGTCTGCGGATGAAAAGCCATACTAAATTCCAGCCTTATTCCCAAAGTCTGGTGTAGCTGACGCCAAAACTTTGAGGTGAACTGTGTTCCTCTATCTGATACAATGGTCCTCGGAACTCCGTGCAGACATACGATCTTGGTCATGTATATCTTGGCCAACTTCGCACTGGTATACGTGGTTTTCACGGGGATAAAGTGGGCTACTTTGGTCAAGCGATCCACTACTACCCAGATTGAGTCATAACCTAATTTGGTCCTGGGCAATCCGGTGATAAAGTCCTTGCCAAGCTTGTCCCACTTCCATTCGGGTATTGGCATAGGCCGTAACAATCCTGCTGGCTTCTGATGCTCTGCCTTCACTCTCTCGCATACATCACATACTGCTACATACTCGGCAATATCCTTCTTCATTCCCGTCCACCAGAAACGTTCCTTCAAATCCAAATACATCTTAGTGTTTCCGGGGTGTATCGAGTATGGCGAATCATGTGCTTCCTGCAGTATCAACTTCCTGATCTCCGGGTTGTTGGGCACATAGATTCGGTCCTCAAACCACAAGGTGTCGTGTTCGTCTTCACGAAATCCCTTGGCTTTTCCTTCACTCATCCTCTCCTTTATCTCGGCAATCTCTTTGTCCTCCTTCTAGGCTTCGCGTATCTTTCCCAGCAATGTTGACTGAACCTCCAACGTTGCGACAAAACCTCTAGGAACTATCTCTAAACGAAGCTCCCTGAGATCTTCTGCTAACTCATGTGGCAATTCCCCCCTTTACTAGGGTATTTGCATAACTCTTTCAGCTCAAAGCGTCTGCCACGACATTGGCCTTTCCTGGGTGATAGTGCAGCTTCATATCATAGTCCTTTATAAGCTCCAACCATCTCCTTTGTCTGAGGTTCAGCTCCTTCTGTGTGAAAATGTACTTCAAACTCTTGTGATCCATGTACACATCACAACGATTCCCAATAAGGAAATGTCTCCAAGTTTTGAGCACAGGAACAACTGCGGCTAGCTCCAGATCTTGCGTCGCATAATTCAACTCATGCGGTCGCAGTTTACGAGATGCGTAGGAAAAAACTCTTCCGTCCTGCATGAGTACTCCTCCAAGTCCTAAGCGTGAAGCATCGCAGTATACTTGGAAATCCTTGCGTATATCTGGCAAGATAAGCACTGGGGCTGTCGTCAACCGTTTCTTCAACTCCTGGAAACTTTCTTCGCACTCTTCAGTCCAATGGAATTTTGTCTCCTTCTTCAACAATTTCGTCATTGGCTTGGTAATCTTGGAGAAATTTTCTATGAATCTCCGGTAATATCCTGCGAGTCCAAGAAAACTGTGGATCTCTCCAACTGAAGTGGGTGCCAACCACTCAGTGATTGCCTGCACTTTGACGGGGTCCACTGCTATACCTTCTCCTGATATAACATGCCCTAAGAATCCAACTTCCTTCAACAAAACTTGCATTTGCTAAACTTGGCATACAACTGATGTTCTCTGAGCTTCTCGAGTACCAAACGCAAATGCTCCGCATGTTCCTCTTCATTCTTCGAGTACACCAAAATATCATCAATGAATACCACGACAAACTTATCCAAGAACTCCATGAACACCTTATTCATCATACTCATGAAATAGGCAGGGGCGTTAGTCAATCCAAATGACATAACCGTATACTCATATAGCCCATACCTTGTGGTGAAGGCTGTCTTAGGTATATCCTTCTCTCGGATCTTCAACTGGTGGTATCCAGATCGTAGATCGATCTTGGAGAATACTTTCGCTCCTTGTAGTTGGTTGAACAAATCAATGATCATCGGCAACGGGTACTTATTCTTAATAGTCACTTCATTCAGTGCTCGATAATCAACGACTATTCTTAAAGATCCATCCTTCTTCTCGACCAAGAGCACTGGGGCTCCCCATGGTGATGAACTCCGGCGAATAAATCCTTTCTCCAGTAACTCCTTAATCTGCTTCTTGATCTCCTCCAGATCATTTGCTGGCATCCGATATGGTCTCTTTGATATAGGTCCAGTGCCAGGCAATAACTCTATCAAAAACTCAATATCCCTATCTGGTGGCATGCCTGGTAGCTCCTCCGGAAACACATCCAGATAACCCTTTACTACGGGCACTTCCTCCTGAACAACTCCCGTGAGGGAATGTACTTGTGTCCTTATAGGCAAATGCCTAGATACATACTTGATCCTTTTTCCCTCCGGGGTGGTAAGAAAAATAGACTTGCTGACACAAGCGATGTTCCCTCCATACATCGATAGCCAATCCATACCTAATATCACATCCAATCCTTGTGACTCCAAAACTATAAAGTTCGAGGGGAAAACATGGCGTCCTATGACCAATGGCGTCTGAAAACATCCTTGATGTGCCATATACTCCACTCATGGTGAGCTTACTAACATGGGGGTCTTAAGAACTTGGGTGGGCAACTTATGTCTATTTACGAATCCCCTTGAAATGTATGAATGCGATGCACCGGTATCGAAAAGAACTATTGCGGTAAATGACTTAACCAAAAACTTATCGACAATAGCACCTGGTTGCTCTTCAACCTCCTTCACGGTCACGTGGTTCACTTGTCCTTTGTTGAACAGGTTCGGCTTCTTCCCGACGCTTCCATTGTCGTTCCCATTATTAGCTTCAGGGCACTCCATGGCACAGTGTCCATTCTTCCCGCACTTGAAATAGGTGATGTGGCTCAAATCCCTCTTGGCGGGTGTGGATGGAGTAGAGCGATTCTGATTATTATTTGCTCCATTCCCATTCCCATTCTTAGAGCCATTGTGGTTGTGAGAACTTCCTCCAGTGTGGGTGTGGCTTCCATGCTTATGGGTGTATCCTCCCGAATTCGGGGTGAATCGGGGTTTCTGTTGGGCTCCAGAACTATTCCTTCCTTGTCCATACTTCCTCTTGCGGCTCTCAATCTGCTGCTGCTTCCCTTCGATCATAAGAGCCTTATCTACCAACTCCTGGTAGTTGTTGAAGGTTGCCACCATAAACTGTACGCTCATCTCATCATTCAGCCCTTCCATAAACCTTTCCTGCTTAGCGGCACCTGTGGCCACATCATCCGGGGCATAACGAGATAGGGTACTAAACTCATCTACGTACTGAGCCACAGTATGATTTCCTTGGTGCAAGTTGCGAAACTCCCGCTTCTTCATGCTCATGGCTCCAGTTGAGACATGAGCAGTGCGAAAAGCTTGCTGAAATTGCTCCCAAGTGACATTGGCTATAGGGAAAGTGCCTGTGTAATTCTCACACCATGCAGCTGCTGGTCCAGACAACTGATGTGTGTTAAATCGCGCCTTCTGAGCATCCGTGCAATTGGCGGTGGTCAAATCCCTTCCAATCTTGCGCAGCCAGTCATCAACAACTATTGGTTCAATGCTCCTAGCAAACACCGGTGGTTGCAACCTTAAGAAACATGTCAGGTTGTCCACGGGTGGTGGTCGTGGAGGGTTGTTGTTGTTGTTGTTGTTGTTCTGGTTATTCTGATTATTCTGGACAAGAAGTTGCATCAAAGTGTTCTGCTACTGGATCAACTGAGTGAGCTCAGGGGGAAACTGAAATCCGGGCTCACGTCTCGGAGGCATCTGATGGGTGTAGAGGGAAGAGATTAGAATAGAAATGAGGTCTAAGGGAAAATCACTACCCGTATGCACATGAGACAAACACAATCATATCACATCAATCAATTCAAACAAGGGCTTACAAAGATCTAACTAACGTTACAAAAGTGCTCTAAATTCTACTATAAGGGGGGGACTACTAGTCATAGGGTGGTCATCTAGAAATTTTGATCGGCGAAAGATTCCATGATGTCTGCTCCAGCTTCATCTTCGTAGTCTTCGTCATCACTATCATCGGGGTCTGAGTCCGTGTCGTTGATGATGATGTAATCTTCATAACGGATCTCCCTGGGTTCTTCTTCCTCTTCTTCTCCTCCTGGTGCTGGATCTCCCATGAATACTCCTAACTTCCTCGTCAAATCATCATTCTTCTCCACAAGTATCATCATATCATCCTCGTATCCGTCACGTGTAGACTTGAGTTCTTCTTCTAGCTCCAAGTTCCTGGTTAGTGCCTTCTTTAAATCTATCATCCCAACGCACATCTGGTGATGCTGTCGTCGAATGTGCTGGTTTAACTCCTGGATGAACGCTGCAATGGACCTGTCCTTCCGGGTGCTGATCATGTCCCAACGCTCATCTCGGCATCCACAAATCTGGTAGATAGTGTCCTTCAGCTCCTGCTTGTAGACTTCTCCGATTCTTCCCATAGTGATGTGGGCTGCCATACTCTTGCCTTGGCTCCAGGTTGGTGCATCAAAAGAAAACTCTATTGGCTCAGTGGATGGTGCAAAGGTTTGTAGCGACCCGTCCCAAATGGATCGAAGTCTCTGTGCTTAAGTGTCATCCCTGGATCGGTATGCTGACACACACAGTACTCGATGAATTATAACAGAGTTCAATCACACACTTTACTACATCAAGGTCCTCAAAAGAGTATTTATTACAATAATATGGCCAAAGGCCATCTAAATAAAAATAACCGCGGAAGCATCGAAGGTAAATGAGTCCATCCAACTCCACGTCAAACTGAGTACAGAACAACGACCTATCACACCTTTAATCCTCGTCGGAAAACTCTGCAACATGAGACGTTGCAGCCGTGTAGGTCAGCACATGGAATATGCTGGCAATGTCACACCATAGAAATAATAATAAATGAAAAGACTATCTCTATATGCAAATTTAGCTTGTGGAGGCTCTAAGTTTAATTTTGCATAAAGCTAGTTTTACCCTACAACAAAGGAATAAATTTTTATTTACTACAAAATTAAATTGCCATTATTGAGAAGGTTCCTCCAACTCAATCCAAAAAAATCCCAAGTTATTATTAACCCAATAATTTCATTAAATAGAGTGATGAGATCAACCAATAATTCACTTCCAGATACTCAAGTTGTCCATAACCGGGGGACACGGCTAATCATGATTAGTTTGTACACTCTGCAGAGGTTTGCGCACTTTTCCCCACAAGACTCGACCACCTCCATGATCGGAAGATCGAGACATAGTCTTTCTAAAGTATTTCCTCCAAACCCTGGGTAGATCGGTACACCTACTTTCCCCTACATCAGCTAGTCTACCACGGAAAGAGGTCACACAACTTACTCAACTATGCCAGAGCCCATAATGGCTTGTGGCTGCACACGGAAGTTTCTAGGCATGAAATATCTTATAATCCCTTTGAGCCTGGGTGGCGGACCTAGGGTAATCACACGGGTACTCCAGGATTCCCCTTGGGCAAGCACTGGTTTCTCCAGGTGCCCCAAACAATCCACCCAGATGTGTATTAGAGTTGCCACCTTATGTTGTCCCAATAAATTATTATCTCTCGCAACTTACATGTATCACACATACCAATCCCCGTCTACGAGCATGGCTAAGCAATATATAATATAGCGAATATTTCCCGGGGTGATAAAAGGTCATAAGTTCCTACCAAATGAACTACATAGCATATCCAGATGTTCCCAATCCTACTAATGCAATATTTGAGGGTGAAACTAATGCATAGTAAAAACTGGGTATTGAAAATTTATGATCAAAGTGTGAACTTGCCTTGTTGACGTTCGTTGAACTCTAAAGATTCGTAGTAGCAAGCTTTACACTCCGGATGATCTAGCGTAAGCAAGCAATAACATACATAAGCATACAAGCAAGGATCCAAAAAGACAACAAATAAAAGACTTCGAAAAACTCCAAAAATACCAAAATAAAGTTTCTGTACAGGATATAATTTTCACAGCAACAAAAATAAATGGTTTTGGTTTTAACAGAAGGTACATGTCACAAGCTTCGATTAGCAAAAAGAATCACCCAAAACGGAGTTACGAAACTCAAGTTATGGCCTAACGAAGTTTGAATTCAGATCTGCTTGAATTCAAATTTTAAAATTTTCAAAAATATATTTCGTTTGGTTCTCTGGATAGAGGATATTTTTAGGAAACCGTAGGAAAAATAATCAACTAAATCGGATCTATAGACTAAAAGATATACTAGAAACAAGATTTGGTATAGAATCTGAATTGGAAAATATACTGATAAAGGAGAAAAAAAATCGGACAGCGTGTTCACCGGAGACGAGGAAGAAGGCGGCTCCGGTGTGTTTCGGCGAAGGACGCGTGCGGGACGGTGAAGAGCAACGTGATGCGAATCCGAGGAGCAGTATCGCAGTATCGGTATCGCCTCCTGGCGTGGTGGAGAAGCCGCCAGAATACACGAACTCCGGCGAGCAATTGGCGAGGTTAGGGAGGGGGGAAAAGCTCCAGAAGGAGAGGGCTTCGGGCGAGGGCTGAGAGGGGCTCGCGGGGATGCTTTATATAGGGCTTGGGGAGGTCAGAATCCGAGAAGACTATGGTATTTAATGGTGGTTGTTTCTCTGCCTCGTAATGGCCATTACAGGCGACTCCAAGGCGCACTAGGAAGGGGTAGAGGAAGGCGAGGGGAACCGATTCCGGGGGTTAGTGGGTGCGGGGGAAGGGAGTTGAGGGGAGAGAGAGGTGGAGGCGCCATGGATGACCGTGTGTTCGTGTTCCTCTCTACATGAACGACCACGAAGAAGAAGATAGCGCTGGCATGGGCCTTTCACGGCCCGTGGCTGCATTTTTTTTGACACAGAGTAAAAAAATGTATAGATAGAAAATAAAAATATTTTAATATAGGACATATATATATCAAAAAAATCAGAAAAATAAATCCTACATGATGAACTATTTTTCAGAGGCTAAATAAAAACTTTATAAAAAAACATTTTTCTAAAAAAATCAAAAGAAACTCAAATTTGAATTCAAAACTTTCGGCATTGTTTTCTTCTGACTTTTTGGAGTGTCATGTTAGATCCTCTCACACTTTTGAACAAGTGCTTGTCAGGGATTTTTGAAATAAATTTCAGATGCCAAATTGAATCCAAAGTCAGATAGAACTCAAATGCCTCTGAAATTTCCAAATGACACTCAATAAAATATGCATAGATGCTTAGCTAATAATTGTAAAACATTCCAAATTGAAAATTTGGGATGTTACAAACATACCCCCCTTAAGATGAATCTCGCCCTCGAGATTCGGGTTGGCTAGCAACAAGGTGTGGGTGATCCTGTCGAAGATCTTCTTCGCGTTCCTAGGTGGCTTCTTCTTCAGTATGATGACTCCACTGAACCTTGCAAAACTTGATGACCTTGCTGCGGGTAACTCTGTTGGCAAACTCGAGAATCTTGACAGGTTTCTCCTCATAGGTCAAATCACTATCCAACTGTATGGCTTCTAGTGGCACTGTATCTCTCAAAGGAATATCGGCCATCTCTGCATGGCACTTCTTCAACTAGGAAATGTGAAACACATCATGAACTCCTGACAAGGCTTCGGGTAACTCCAGCTGATACGCAACTTCTCCTCTGTGTTCCAAAATTCTGTATGGCCCCACAAATCTTGGTGCTAGTTTGCCTTTAACTCCAAACCGTTTAACTCCTCGAAGTGGAGACACACGAAGATATGCTCTATCTCCGACTTCATAAGTTACTTCCTTGCGTTTAGTATCGGCATAACTCTTCTATCTGGATTGGGTTGTCTTAAGTCTGTCACGGATCAACTTGACTTTCTCCTCCGAATCTCTGATAAGGTCGGGACCAAATAATTTACGGTCTCCAACTCCATCCCACATTAATGGTGTCCTGCACCTCCTTCCGTACAAAGCTTCGAAAGGGGCCATCTTCAAACTAGCTTGATAGCTGTTGTTATATGAGAATTCTGCGTATGGCAAATTATCATCCCAACTAGATCCATAATCTAGCGCACAAGCTCTCAACATGTCCTCCAGCATCTGATTGACTCTCTCGGTCTGCCCATCTGTCTGCGGATGAAAGGTTGTACTGAACACTAGCCTGGTTCCCAAAGTTTCGTGTAACTGATGCCAAAACTTTGAGGTAAATTGTGTTCCTCTATCTGATACGATGGTCCTCGGAACTCCATGCAGACATACGATCCTGGTCATGTATATCTTGGCCAATTTAGCACTTGTATATGTGGTTTTCACGGGGATGAAGTGAGCTACCTTGGTCAAGCGATCAACTACTACCCAAATAGAATCATAGCCTGATCGGGTCCTGGGTAATCCTGTAATGAAGTCCATGCCAAGCTTGTCCCACTTCCAATCGGGTATCGGCAAAGGCTGAAGAAATCCTACTGGTTTCTGGTGCTCTGCCTTAACCCTTTGACATACGTCACATACTGCGACATACTCGGCAATATCCTTTTTCATACCTGTCCACCAGAAACTTTCCTTCAAGTCCAAATACATCTTGGTCTTGCCTGGGTGTATCGAATAAGGCGAATCATGAGCGTCCTGAAGAATCAACTTCCTGATCTCTGTGTCATTTGGCACATAAATACGCTGCTCAAACCATAAGGTTCCAGTTTCATCCTCACGAAATCCTTCTGCCTTTCCTTGGTTCATCCTTTCCTTTATTTCTGCAATACCTTTGTCTAACTTCTGGGCTTCTCGGATCTTTCCCAACAAGGTGGATTGAATTTCCATTGCAGTAACAAAACCTCGTGGTACTATCTCCAATCAGAGATCTCTGAGATCATCAATCAACTCTTGAGGTAATCCTCCTGATGTGAGGGTATTGACATAACTCTTGCGGCTCAATGCATCTGCCACAACATTTGCCTTTCCTGGGTGATAGTGCAATTTCATGTCATAATCTTTTATGAGCTCCAACCATCTTCTCTGCCTGAGGTTCAACTCCTTCTGCGTGAAGATGTATTTCAAACTCTTGTGATCCATGTAAACATTACAATGATTTCCAATAAGAAAATGCCTCCAGGTCTTGAGCGCATGCACTATGGCTGCTAACTCCAAATCATGCGTGGCATAATTCCGCTCATGAGGTCGAAGCTGACGTGAGGCATATGAAATAACTCTTCCTTCTTGCATAAGAACACCTCCAAGTCCCTGACGAGAAGCGTCGCAATACACCTGAAAATCCTTGCGTATATTCAGAAGAATTAGCACTGGGGTTGTGACCAAACGTTTCTTCAACTCCTGAAAACTAGCCTCATATTCTTTGGTCCAATTAAACTTGGTGTCTTTCTTCAATAACTCTGTCATGGGCTTCGCGATCTTGGAGAAATTCTCAATAAACCTTCGATAATATCCTACGAGTCCAAGGAAACTGCGAATCTCTCCGACTGAGGTGGGTGCCTTCCATTCGGTGACGGCTTCAACTTTCGAAGGGTCCACTGCTATTCCTTCCCCTGATATAACATGTTCGAGAAATCCAACTTGCTTCAACCAGAATTCACACTTGCTGAACTTTGCATATAACTAATGTTCCCTGAGCTTCTCAAGAACCAAGCGCAAATGTTCCTTGTGTTCTTCTTCATTCTTTGAGTAAATCAATATGTCATCAATGAATACCACAACAAACTTATCCAAGAACTCCATGAATACCTTATTCATCATATTCATAAAATAGGCAGGGGCATTAGTCAAACCAAAAGACATGACCGTATACTCATAAAACCCATATCTCGTGGTAAAGGCTGTCTTGGGTATATCATGTTCTCGAATCTTCAGCTGGTGATATCCAGATAGAAGATCGATCTTTGAGAAAAAATTTGCTCCTTGTAGTTGGTCAAACAAATCATTGATCATCGGAAGAGGGTACTTGTTCTTGATCGTCACCTCATTCAACGCACGGTAATCCACAACCATTCTCAAGGATCCATCCTTCTTCTCAACTAGAAGCACTGGGGCTCCCCAAGGTGATGAACTCGGTCGAATATAACCTTTCTCCAATAATTCCTTAATCTGCTTCTTAATTTCCTCCAGATCATTTGCGGGCATCCGGTACGGTCTCTTGGATATTGGTCCGGTGCCTGGTAACAATTCAATCAAAAACTTTATGTCCCGATCCGGTGGCATGCCTGGTAGTTCCTCCGGAAAAACATCGGGATAATCCTTCACAATTGGAACTTCTTCCTGAACAACTCCCGAAAGAGAATTCACTTGAGTCCTCCTTGGCGTATGCCTCGACACATACTTGATCCGTTTCCCCTCTAGGGTGGTGAGAAGAATCGACTTACTGGCACAATCAATATTCTCTTCATACTTGGATAGCCAGTCCATGCCTAGAATTACGTCCAATCCTTGTGATTCTAGGATGATGAGGTCTGTGGAGAAAACGTGTCTCCCTACGATCAAGGGCAACTGAAAACATCCCCGACTAGCCATGTTCTCTGCTCCTGGGGAACTCACTAACTTTGGTGTTTTAAGGGCTACGATCGGCAACTTAAACTTATCCACAAACCCCCTTGATATGAATGAATGCGATGCACCAGTGTCAAAAAGAACAAAGGCTGTAAATGAATTAATCAATAACTTACCAACAACGGCGTCAGGCTGGTCATAAACTTCCTCCAAATTGACATGGTTCACCTGACCTCTGGTAAAAGGATTTGGCTTCTTTCCAGAGCTTCCATTGCCATTCCCATTCTTCGCCTCGGGACATTCGGTGGCGTAGTGTCCGGTCTTCCCGCACTTGAAACAGGTAATGTGGCTCAGATCCTTCTTTGCCGGTGTAGCGGGGTTGGAGTGATGCTGATTGTTGTTTCCTCCATTTCCATTGCCATTCCTATGGCCATTATGGTTGTGTCCATTCCCTCCATGATGTGAATGCCCTCCATGGTTATGGTGAGTGTGTCCACCATACTTGCCAGATCCTGATCCATTATTTCCTGAGTACGGGGTATAGCGGGGCTTCTGCTGAACTCCAGAGTTGTACTTTCCCTATCCGTACTTCCTCTTGCGGTTTTCCACCTGCTGCTGCTTGCCTTCCAGAATGAGAGCCTTGTCAACCAAGTCTTGATAATTGTTAAAGGTAGCCACGGTCAACTGAAGTCCCAGATCATCGTTTAGTCCCTCCAGAAATTTCTCCTGCTTAGCGGCATCATCAGCTACGTCTCCGGGAGCATACCTAGATAACTTGCTGAATTCCTCCACATAATCACCAACAGAACGATTACCCTGGCGTAAGTTGCAGAACTCACGCTTCTTCAGACTCATAGCTCCGGCTGAAACATGTGCGGTACGGAACGCTTGCTGGAACTGATCCCAAGTCACATTTGCTATGGGAAATGTGGTGGTGTAATTCTCCCACCATGAAGCTGCTGGTCCATCCAGTTGATGTGCGGAAAAGCGCACCTTCTCAGCGTCAGTACATCTTGCGGTGGTCAGCTCCCTTCCGATCTTGCGAAGCTAGTCATCTACGACAATCGGCTCCGTAGTGCTGGAGAACACGGGTGGGTTCAACCTCAGGAAACGGGTAAGGTTGTCGACCGGGGGTGGTGGCGGTGGGTTATTGTTGTTGTTCTGGTTCTGATTCTGGATGAGTAGCTACATGAGGGCATTCTGATTCTGGATCAACTGGGTAAGTTCCGGCGGAAATTTTGGGTCACGTCTCGGAGGCATCTGTTAGGTTTAGAGTGGATGAGAAATTAGAATAGAATAAGGGCCTAATGAGAGAAATCACTACCCATATGCTTATGATAGCAATGAAACTTCAAATCAAGCAATTCACACAAATCACACCACACAAGCAAAACCTACATGTAAGGTCATATCCACAAGAGATATGATCTCTTCATACTACCGCAATCAATCGTTGGACTCCATTTGGTTGTGGTGGTCTGAACTAAATCTTCTCAAATCAAAGTCAACTCTAGCTTCTTCTTCTTCATCAATGATGTCTTCATAGGTCTCATCAGCTGAGCAACTTGGTGATGGGTTCAACAACTATTGAATTGAAGTAGAGAAGAGATAGAAATGAATAGAGAAGAGTACAGACCAACGGATATATAAGGAAATGGTAAAATAGAGTTTTCTTCCTATGGTTTTCCATTTCCTAGTGGTCGCGTCCTACATTCAGCGTGTGCTCTGATACCATCTTGTAGCGACCCGACCCAAATGGATCGAAGTCTCTGTGCTTAAGTGTCATCCCTGGATCGGTATGCTGACACACACAGTACTCGATGAATTATAACAGAGTTCAATCACACACTTTATTACATCGAGGTCCTCAAAAGAGTATTTATTACAATAATATGGCCAAATGTCATCTAAATAAAAATAACTGCGGAAGCATCGAAGGTAAATGAGTCCATCCAACTCCACGTCAAACCGAGTACAGAACAACGACCTATCGCACCTTTAATCCTCGTCGGAAAACTCTGCAACATGAGACGTTGCGGCCGTGTAGGTCAGCACATGGAATATGCTGGCAATGTCACACCATAGAAATAATAATAAATGAAAAGACTATCTCTATATGCAAATTTAGCTTGTGGAGGCTCTAAGTTTAATTTTGCATAAAGCTAGTTTTACCCTACAACAAAGGAATAAATTTTTATTTACTACAAAATTAACTTGCCATTATTGAGAAGGTTCCTCCAACTCAATCCAAAAAAATCCCAAGTTATTAGTAACCCAATAATTTAATTAAATAGAGTGATGAGATCAACCAATAATTCACTTCCAGATACTCAAGTTGTCCATAACCGGGGACACGGCTAATCATGATTAGTTTGTACACTCTGCAGAGGTTTGTGCACTTTTCCCCACAAGACTCGACCACCTCCATGATCGGAAGATCGAGACATAGTCTTTCTGAAGTATTTCCTCCAAACCCTGGGTAGACCGGTACACCTACTTTCCCCTACATCAGCTAGTCTACGACGGAAAGAGGTCACACAACTTACTCAACTATGCCAGAGCCCATAATGGCTTGTGGCTGCACACGGAAGTTTCTAAGCATGAAATATCTTATGATCCCTTTGAGCCTGGGTGGCGGACCTAGGGTAATTTCACGGGTACTCCGGGATTCCCCTTGGGCAAGCACTGGTTTCTCCAGGTGCCCCAAATAATCCACCTAGATGTGTATTAGAGTTGCCACCTTATGTTGTCCCAATAAATTATTATCTCTCGCAACTTGCATGTATCACACATACCAATCCCCGTCTACAAGCATGGCTAAGCAATATATAATATAGCGAATATTTCCCGGGGTGATAAAAGGTCATAGGTTCCTACCAAATGAACTACATAGCATATCCAGATGTTCCCAATCCTACTAATGCAATATTTGAGGGTGAAACTAATGCATAGTAAAAACTGGGTATTGAAAATTTATGATCAAAGTGTGAACTTGCCTTGCTGACGTTCGTTGAACTCTAAAGATTCGTAGTAGCAAGCTTCACACTCCGGATGATCTAGCGTAAGCAAGCAATAACATACATAAGCATACAAGCAAGGATCCAAAAAGACAACAAATAAAAGACTTCGAAAAACTCCAAAAAGACCAAAATAAAGTTTCTGTACATAATATAATTTTCACAGCAACAAAAATAAATGGTTTTGGTTTTAACAGAAGGTACATGTCACAAGCTTTGATTAGCAAAAAGAATCACCCAAAACGGAGTTACGAAACTCAAGTTATGGCCTAACGAAATTTGAATTCAGATCTGCTTGAATTCAAATTTTAAAATTTTCAAAAATATATTTCGTTTGGTTCTCTGGATAGAGGATATTTTTAGGAAACCTTAGGAAAAAGAATAAACTAAATCGGATCTATAGACTAAAAGATATACTAGAAACAAGATTTGGTATAGAATCTGAATTGGAAAATATATTGATAAAGGAGAAAAAAATTCGGACAGGGTGTTCACCGGACTTGTCGCCGGAGACGAGGAAGAAGGCGGCTCCGGTGTGTTTCGGCGAAGGACGCGTGAGGGACGGTGAAGAGCAACGTGATGCGAATCCGAGGAGCAGTACCGCAGTGTCGGTATCGCCTCCTGGCGTGGTGGAGAAGCCGCCGGAATAAACGAACTCCGGCGAGCAATTGGCGAGGTTAGGGAGGGGGAAAAGCTCCAGAAGGAGAGGGCTTCGGACGAGGGGTGAGAGGGGCTCGCGGGGATGCTTTATATAGGGCTTGGGGAGGTCAGAATCCGAGAAGACTATGGTATTTAATGGTGGCTGTTTCTCTGCCTCGTAATGGCCATTACAGGCGACTCCAAGGCGCACTAGGAAGGGGTAGAGGAAGGCGAGGGGAACCGATTCCGGGAGTTAGTGGGTGCGGGGGAAGGGAGTTGAGGGGAGAGAGAGGTGGAGGCGCCATGGATGACCGTGTGTTTGTGTTCCTCTGTACATGAACGACCACGAAGAAGAAGATAGCGCTGGCATGGGCCTTTCACGGCCCGTGGCTGCATTTTTTTTGACAAAGAGAAAAAAATGTATAGATAGAAAATAAAAATATTTTAACATAGGACATATATATATCAAAAAAATCAGAAAAATTAATCCTACATGATGAACTATTTTTCAGAGGCTAAATAAAAACTTTATAAAAAAACATTTTCTAAAAAATTCAAAAGAAACTCAAATTTGAATTCAAAACTTTCGGCATTGTTTTCTTCTGACTTTTTGGAGTGTCATGTTAGGTCCTCTCACACTTTTGAACAAGTGCTTGTCAGGGATTTTTGAAATAAATTTAAGATGCCAAGTTGAATCCAAAGTCAGATAAAACTCAAATGCCTCTGAAATTTCCAAATGACACTCAATAAAAAAAATGCATAGATGCTTAGCCAATAATTGTAAAACATTCTAAATTGAAAATTTGGGATGTTACAAGGTTCTTCCGGGAATTTGAACTTGAATGCTCCATCGCTCCTCTTCTGGTAAACTGGCGGTGTAGGTCCCGGTGAAACTTGATATTCCTATGTTCAGATACCTAGTGACTTCCTTCAAGTGTCGTCCAAAGGGTGTGTCTTCATCAGGTTGAGTGAACTTGTTCCTTGGGTCCACCATGCTAAAGAAGTAGAAAATGGAGAGGAGTCAGAAATGAGTAGAGGAGAGTGACCTAGGGTTTTTCTTAGTGGTCGTGTCCTACATTCAGCGTGTGCTCTGATACCATCT
Organism: Secale cereale; assembly: GCA_902687465.1. Classification (NCBI taxonomy): domain Eukaryota; kingdom Viridiplantae; phylum Streptophyta; class Magnoliopsida; order Poales; family Poaceae; genus Secale; species Secale cereale. The sequence goes on along the minus strand of LR738711.1, from coordinate 234,018,117 downwards.
TGTAGCGACCATGATCCGAATGGACCGAAGTCTCTGTGTTCTGTGTCATCCCTGGATCGGTAATGATGACACACACAGTACTTGAAGGATTTATAACAGAGTGGCAATCACACACTTATTACATCGAATGTCTCAAAAGAGAACTTATTACAAAAGTCTATGGCATAAGGCCATCTAACAAAATAACAGCGGAACGCTTGGAAGATAAGTGAGTCCATCAACTCCAACGGCATAGCTGAGTGCATGACAAACGACCTAGAACGTCTTACTCCTCGTCTAAAAAGTCTGCAACGTAACATGTTGCAGGCCGAAACGGGTCAGCACATGGAATATGCTGGCAAGATAACACAGTAGAATGCAAGTAACAGAATAAAGGCTACACTATATGCATATTTGGCTGGTGGAGGCTCTAGGGTTCAAGTTTTTGCATAAAGCCAATTTTTCCCTACAACAAAGGAATAAATTTTATTTTAACTATCATGGTAGTTGAAACATCATTGAGAAAGTACCTCCAACTCAATCCCAATTAAAGTAATCATTAACCCAACAAATTAATTTTAGAGTGATGAGATCAACCAATAATTCAAGTACCAGATACTCAAGATTGTCCATAACCGGGGACACGGCTAATCATGATCAGTTTGTACACTCTGTAGAGGTTTCTGCACTTTTCCCCACAAGACTCGATCTCCTCCGTTGGATTTCTTGCACTACATGGTGTTTGAGAAACGAATGACCGAGACACAGTCTTTCAGAAGCATTCACTCTTTACCCCGGGTGGACCGGTACACCTACTTTCCCCTACATCTGCTAGTCCACCACTGAAAGAGCTCACACAACTTACTCATACTATGGCAGAGCCCATAATGGCATTGTGGCTGCACACGGAAGTTTCTAGAATGAATAGTTTTATGATCCCTTTGAGCCTGGGTAGCATTCCATAGGAAAAATCACACGGAACCCCGGGATTTCCTAGGACAACACTGGATTCTCTAGGTGCCCTGCAACCAATCCACCCAGATGTGTATTCAAGTAGCCACCTTAAGTTGTACCATTAATTAACAACTCACATTTGTCATGGATTTCACTCAAACCCAAACCACGTCTACGAGCATAGCATGATAACCTAAGCATAGCGTAGAAGTAACTCCCAAGGGTTTGAAAATAATGCAGGTAATATGTTCTACCTCAATATACTTCCCAGACCCACAAGTTAAAAGATCCTACTCATGCAATGTGTGAGGGTTTGATCTAATGCATAAAAACTGGGTAATAAATGGGTATGATCAAAGTGTTACTTGCCTTGCTGATGATTCGCAAAACCTAGGGACTCGTAGTAGCACGCTTCATAGTCTGGGTATTCTATCGCAAGCAAACAATAGCATACATAAGCAATCAAGCAAAGATGCACAAACAGAACTCCAAATAAGATGATCTAACCAGAAAGTTCAACTTAAGAACTCCGGTTTGCAAAAAGAATCAAATCAAACAAAGCAACGAAACTCAAACTAACGAAAGAAATACTAAACGGACTCCAAAAATTCCAAAATAAATTTTCACCGTCCTCTAATAGTATTTAGGACAAAGTGAACATTTTTTCCGAACCTAAATGCCATTTTGAAAAACGTGTATTTTTCCTATGTAAATAAAATCGCAAAATAATTCCGAATAAAAACCATAAGTGATTTTAATATTTTCCTCCAATATTTCTTTTATTTTGGAGAAGCCATATTATCTCCGCTCATATATTTTGTTAAGAAATATTTTTAGGGAGAGAAAAATAATTAAAACCAACGCTATCCTTGTACCGGTATTCGAGTAAACTCAAATACGAAAACGGTAGAATTCCCAACTCTCTCCGTAGGTCCTTGAGTTGCTTAGAATTTTTGAGGATCGCCACGCACAAAATGCAATAAAATATGCAATGCAGTATGATATATGTATAACATTCAAATTGAAAATTTGGGATGTTACATCTCTGGAAGCATCGGTTAGTCCATTATAAAAGACATCAAGTATATCATGCATCTCAAGATGTGATCAGGCAAAGCATTAAGTAACTGGAGAAGCCTCCCCCAAGCTTGTGGGAGACTCTCTTCTTCAGTTTGAGCAAAGTTATATATTTCCCATAAGGCAGCTTATTTCTTATGAGCGGGAAAATATTTAGTAGAAAAGTAATACATCATATCCTCGAGACTACGCACACAACCAGGATCAAGAGAATTAAACCAAGTCTTAGCATCACCCTTTAACGAGAACGGAAAAAGCTTAAGGATATAGTAGTAACGAATCTTTTCATCATTGGTAAACAGGGTGGCTATATCATTCAACTTGGTAAGATGTGCCACAATAGTTCCAGACTCATAGCCATGGAAAGGATCACATTCAACCAAAGTAATTAACTCAGGATCAACAGAGAATTCATAATCCTTATCAGTGACACATATAGGTGAAGTGGCAAAAGTAGGGTCATGTTTCATTCTAGCATTCAAGGACTTTTCTTTCAGCTTAGCTAATAACTTCTTAAGATCATATCTATCATTGCAAGCGAGAAAGTCTCTAGCAGTTTCTTCATCCATAACATAACCCTCAGATACAACAGGCAATTCATATCTATTGGGAGTAGTTTCATCATCACTTTCATAAATATCATCAACATTTGCACTCTCCCTAACCTTAGCAATTTGTTCATCTAGAAATTCACCTAGTGGCACAGTGTCAGGCATAGAGATAGTTTCATCATACATAGCAGAAGTAGCATCATCAAGAACATACGACATATCAGATTCAATAGCAGGAGTAGGTGTCGCAAGTTTACTCACAACAGAAGGAGAATCAAGCGCAGAGCTAGATGGCAGTTCCTTACCTCCCCTCGTAGTTGAGGGTAGGATCTTGGTTTTTGAGTCCTTCAAATTCTTCATAGTGATAAGCAGATATAAATCCCAAGTGACTTAAAGAATAGAGCTATGCTCCCCGGCAACGGCGCCAGAAAATAGTCTTGATAACCCACAAGTGTAGGGGATCGCAACAGTTTTCGAGGGTAAAGTATTAAACCCAAATTTGTTGAATCGACACAAGGGGAGCCAAAGAACTCTTAAGTATTAGCAGCTGAGTTGTCAATTCAACCACACCTAGAAACTTAGTATCTGCAGCAAGATAATTTAGTAGCAAAGTAATATGATAGTGGTGGTAGCAGCAATAAAAGTAACGATAGTGTTTTTGTAGTTTTTATAATAGTAGCAACGGAAAAGTAAATAAGCGGCAAGCAATATAGGTAAAGCTCGTAGGCATTGGATCCGTGATGGGAAATTACGTCGGATGCAATTCATCTTGTAGAAGTTATAACCTAGGGTGACACAGAATGTAATGCCCAGGATGGAGTTATACCTCCTACGTGTCGAGGCACGACTTAAAGGCATAAGTCCATCCTAGAATGATCTCAAGTTTGGTAATCTTTGCACAACTCATGTAAAAGAGGGGATAGTAAACATAAATAGTTGGCTTACACTCGCCACGTCACAGAATTACAATTCAAGTCTCAATCAACATACATTAAGAATATCACAACCCTCTAAGGGCAAAACCAAATGTCAAGATACCAAACTTAGATAAATAAACCACAGGCGGATCGAATCCTAGTAGGAGTCTCCACTACTGATCATCCGAATATCGCACATAGTACCGACTACGCTCCTCGTCGTACTCCCAATCCAGCTCGGTGCCATCACCTGGATAGCTCACAACTGGACCTGCATCTGGTGTGGTGAAGTAACTGTGAGCCACAGAGGACTCGGCAATCCCGTTCCCGGGTAACAAGACTATTTAAGCCTTAGGGAGAGGATAAAGGCTGAAGAAAAGAAACAGTGTCTGCAGCAGCAACTAGCAACTAGCTTACGTGAGTGAGAGCGAGAAGAGAAAGCCTCGGACGAGAAGTGATCACGAAGTGATCCTAGCTACACGCTCAACAATCATAACCCCTCCGTGTTCAACTCCCGAATCCCTATTCGGAAATTGACAGTCACGGAACACACGCTGGTAGTGTATTAGAAACATTGTGTCAAGTTATCTACAACCGGATATTAACAAGCTCCCATCTGCCACATAACCGCGGGCACGGCTTTCGAAAGTTCATAACCCTGCAGGGGTGTTCCAACTTGACCCATTACAAGCCCACGATCCGCGGAGTCGCAACTCCAAAGTGGGAAGACCCGAGTATTCTCGGAATCCCGTGCTCAAGATATACCGAACTAAGGTAAGGCTAATCCAGCAAATCCTCCCGGCGTGTCGACACCCTGATAGTAGCCGCGCGTATCTAAGTCTCTGGACACGACCGGATGAGACGTCCTACAGGTGTATGCCAGATACCTCAGGTTGCCCCAAGGCGGCCCCGCAGTCCGCTTGTTTCGGACCAACACTCATGTGGAGCACTGGCCCGGGGTTGTAGAATTAAGAAAGTGGGTTAATTACTCCCTATGCAAGTTTAGTTTGTTATTAGGCAAATAGTACCAATGTTGGGACTTGCTGGAAAAGACTTAGCACTTAGCGGTTTATCGAGGGGGTCCCATACACCCCAACCGTGTTAGGAACGCAAAATCAAGGAACATAACACCTGTTTATACGGTTCCTAACGGCATGAGTGGAACAAATCACCAAGCAAAAGGCTTAGCCTTCCACCCTTGCAAATATATAGATGATTCCATTTAGCAATTATATAGTGTGATATAACCCAACCAAACTTCAACATGAAGCAAGCATCTTCGTTCTTCACCTGCAACTAGCAATGCTATAAGAAGGGCTGAGCGAAGCGTACTTAGCCAAGCAACGGTTTGCATAGGTAGGTTGGTTAAACATGCAATGGTTACAAGTAGGAGGCTGACAAGAAGATCATGGGCATCGAGGCAAAACTATAGAGCGGAACTACTAGCAATAGGCAAAGATAGTAATGTTATCGGGGTTCGGTCATCTTGCCTGAAGAGAAGTCGTTCAGATCGTAAGAAGGGTCCTCGTGCTCAACCTCGTTGGAAACCTCGTGCTCGTACTCGAACTCGGACTCTGCTTCCGGCTCTAAACAAAACAATCACACCAAGCACCAATCAACAAGATGCAATGCGCACTCGAAAAATATGAATGCATGATGGATGCACTAAGGATGCACACGGAGCACGGAAAATAGTACTCAAGCAAAACACCTCAAAACATGATAACAAACTGATATTGTGAATCTACACGGAAAATCAATCAAGTTTCATGTAAGATTCGCTGAAATCGGAGTTACGGGCTAAAAGTTATGCCCGAAACAAGAAATGAGCGAAAGCTGAAAATTACAGCAACATAGCAACTTCGGAGCACAAAATAATTAAACTACAGCACTCAAATATCATGGCAAAGGACATGAAGACAAACTAGACATATACTACAGCAACTAAGTCCAAAGGTGCACCCCCAACGGAGCCACAGATCAATAGCAATGATCTTGGACATATTGAACTTGACAATAAAATTCTGGCTGCAGAATTTTATTGAAACTTTGGAGCAAAAGATAAACATGCTACAGCCACTTAAATAGACATGTGAGGACATGAATGGAAAGCCAACAATATATACTACAAGGAACAATCAAGATCCACTCCAAAACTATCATGCTTTGCCCTAGAACCTCACACGAACATGGCATCGGAACGTTACAGATTTCAGACTTAGTGAAAATCCACTAAGTCCTAAAACAGCAATTTCATCATGGCATCTAAAAGAGCATGTTTAAGTCACCTCGAAACTAAACATGGCAAGTGGTAAGCACCTCATCAAAGTACACATGAAGGTGATCCCGAAACACACAAGCATGCATCATTGAGGTAAACACAACGATAGCAACGAGCTCAACAAGATGGCATTTCATAACAAGTGAAACAACATCACAGCCACATGGCACTTTGCAACGATGATAAACATGGCAAGAATAAATCTATCATGCAACCTATCACATACAACACGTAGAGCATGGCAAGACGAACACGTGGACATGTCATTTGCATCATTCGGACAAACGAGCTAAAAGATATCATATGGCAAAGATGGCATAAAAACATCACATAGCAGCAGTTTATATCACGATGCACTCTTGCAACAGAAAAACAAGCACCTAGATGACTTCTAACATGCATGACAACAACAGATGAAACGTAGTGCACGATCCCACGAACGTTTGGACATGCTATATGCGCGAAACGGAGCATCACACACAAAGTTATGCATGTATGTAAAAGGCATCACAGAATAAAAGAACAGGTAGATCTAGGGTTTTTTTGAATCAACCTTAGATCTGGGGGGGGTAGAGATGGGCTCGGCCCGCGGGGAAGATCTGATGCAGCCCGGCTCGCGGCTGAAGTGGCGGCGGCCCGCTGGAGCTGCGGTGCTGGCTCGGCCGGCGGTTGAGGCGAAGGGGCCCGGCTCGGGCCTCCGGCGCTGGAGGCGGCCCGGCCCGCGGGGCGGTGCGGTCGCCTGGCGAGGCGCACGGCTGAGGAGCCTAGCAAGCGGGCCTGCGGCGGAGGGGGGGGCGCTGGCCCGGTGCGGGGCCCAGCGGGAGGCGGCCCGTCTGACTGGCTGACGGCGGGAGAGGCCCAGGCGGGGAAGGCCTGGCGCGGCGGCGTACGGGCCTGGGGCACCCAGCTCGGCGAAGTGGTCCCTGGAAGGCGGGACGGGCCGGTGCGGAGGTGCCTGGGGCTCGAGGCCAGCGGGAGCCCAGCGGCTCGGGGCGGTCGGGCGGAGGCCGGTCCAGCTGGAGCGAAGAGGTTCGGCGGGGAAGTGGCGATGTGGTCCCCTGGGCCGGATCGATCGAAGGATCGGGGGGGTTCTGCGTTGACCCGATCGAGGGAAGGAGGATCCGGATCGGCGTTCGACCCTAGGCACGGCTGGATCGCTGGTTCGGTGGGGAGCTCGAGGGAAGAGTTCCCAAAAGGCAGAGAGGGGGGTGGTTGGATCCAAAATTTTAGGGGAAGGATGAGGAAGGAGTTAGAGATGCCAAAATTAGACTAGGGTCTAATATATAGCAGATTTTAGGGTTAGGGGAGATTTAGGTGTGCTAGGAGCCCTCCGATCGCGATCCGACGGATCCGATTGCGGGGGTAGTTAGGATGGGCCTAGAAGAGGGAGTAGAGACTGCAGTAGGGGTGTTTCTGGGACACGAAGTGAAGGCACTTTGGACCCACACGACAACGGATGGGATAGCCAACGGAGTCCAAACGCGACGAGATTTGAGAGGCGGGTTGCACACAACAAAACAACAACACACACAACAACCTCGCGGCACACCGGTAACGTTACACGCCCAAACACCAAAGTAGGCCTATGGGACGTCACGGACACGTGAGGGAGCTCCGGAACGCGAAACGGACAACGGGAAGGAACGCGTGGAACCGGATGCAACCGACAACACAAATGCAATGTGATGCACATGTCTACATGATATGAATGAATGCCACACACTCACACAACAAAACGACGAAAAACCCGAAAGACAAAGAACCCGGAATGGAAATAGATGAAGCCGAAGATATATTATATACCCAAAAGGGAAAGTATTACATCCGGGGCATTACACAGAACTAGCTCCAGTTCATCAATGCAATGTAGGCATGTATTCCGAATATAGTAATACGTGCTTATGGAAAAGAACTTGCATGACATCTTTTGTCCTACCCTCCCGTGGCAGCGGGGTCCTATTGGAAACTAAGGGATATTAAGGCCTCCTTTTAATAGAGTGCCGGACCGAAGCATTAACACATAGTGAATACATGAACTCCTCAAACTAAGGTCATCACCGCGAGTGATCCCGATTATTGTCACTTCGGGGTTGCCGGATCATAAGACATAGTAAGTGACTATAGACTTGCAAGATAGGATCAAGAACACACATATATTCATGGAAACATAATAGGTTCAGATCTGAAATCATGGCACTCGGGCCCTAGTGACAAGCATTAAGCATAGCAAAGTCATAGCAACATCAATCTCAGAACATAGTGGATACTAGGGATCAAACTCTAACAAAACTAACTCGATTAGATGATAGATCCCATCCAACCCATCACCGTCCAGGAAGCCTACGATGGAATTACTCACGCACGGCGGTGAGCATCATGGAATTAGTGATGTAGGAAGGTTGATGATGACGATGGCGACGATCTCCATTCTCCGGAGCCCCGAACGGACTCCAGATCAGCCCTCCCAAAAGAGATTAGGGCTTGGCGGCGGCTCCGTCTCGTAAAACGCGATAATTCTTTCTCCTTGATTTTTTTCTCCACGAAACGGAATATATGGGAGCTGGGGATACGTCGGTGGAGCATGGGGGGGCCCTCGAGGCAGGGGGCGCGCCCTGGGAAGGGGGGGCGCCCCCACCCTCGAGGACAGGGTGTGGGCCCCCCGGTGCAGATCTTCTTGCAGATATTTTTTATATTTTCTGAAATAATTCTCCGTTGATTTTCAGGCGATTCCGAGAACTTTTTATCTCTGCACAAAAACAACACCATGGCAATTCTGCTGAAAATAGCGTCAGTCCAGGTTAGTTCCATTCAAATCATGCAAGTTAGAGTCCAAAACAAGGGCAAAAGTGTTTGGCAAAGTAGATATGCTGGAGACGTATCAGAGCCTGGCATGTACAGACATGGCCTCAGAACATAGGTGACCAAAAGATCGAACATGAATCATATAGTAGATATGATCAACATAGATATGTTCACCATTGATGACTACTCCATCTCACGTGATGATCGAACATGGTTTAGTTGATTTGGATTGCGTACAATTTAGATGACTTGAGGGATATCTATCTAAGTGGGAGTTCCTTAGTAATTTGATTAATTGAACTTAATATATCATGAACTTAGTCCTGATAGTATTTGCATATCTATGTTGTAGATCAATGGCCTGTGCTGCCGTTCCCTTGAATTTCAATGCGTTCCTAGAGAAAGCTAAGTTGAAAGATGATGGTAGCAACTACACGGGCTAGGTCCGTAACTTGAGGATTATCTGCATTGCTGCACAGAAAAATTATGTCCTTGATGCACCGCTAGGTGAAAGGCCTGCTACAGGAGCAGATGCTGATGTGTTTAACGTATGGCAAGCTCGACCTGATGACTACTTGATAGTTCGGTCTGCCAAGCTTTATGGCTTAGAATCAAGACTTCAAAGATATTTTGAAGGTCATGGAGTATATGAGATGTTCCAGGAGTTGAAGTTAATATTTCAAGCAAATGCCCGAGTTGAGAGATATGAAGTCTCCAACAAGTTCTATAGCTGCAAGATGGAGGAAAATAGTTCTGTCAGTGAACACATACTCAGAATGTCTGAATATCATAATCACTTGACTCACCTGGGAGTTAATCTTCCAGATGATAGTGTTATTGATAGAGTTCTCCAATCACTGCCACCAAAATATAAAGGCTTCGTGATGAACTATAATATGCAATGGATGGAGAAGACAATTTCCGAGCTCTTCGCAATGCTCAAAGCCGCGGAGGTAGAAATCAAGAAGGAGCATCAAGTGTTGATGGTTAACAAGACCACTAGTTTCAAGAAAAAGGGCAAGGGAAAGGAAGGGAACTTCAAGAAGAATGTAAAGCAAGTTGCCACTCCCGGGAAGAAGCCCAAAACTGGACCCAAACCTAAAACTGAGTGCTTCTACTGCAAAGGAACTGGTCACTGGAAGCGGAACTGCCCCAAGTATTTGGCAGATAAGAAGGATGTCAAAGTGAACAAAGGTATATTTGATATACATGTTATTAATGTGTACCTTACTAATGCTCGTAGTAGTGCCTGGATATTTGATACTGGTTCAATTGCTCATATTTGTAACTCGAAACAGGAGCTACGGATTAAACGAAAATTGGCTAAGGACGAGGTGACCATGCGCGTGGGAAATGGTTCCAAGGTCTATGTGATCGCCGTCTGCACGCTACCTCTACATCTACCTCTGGGATTAGTTTTAGACCTGAATAATTGTTATTTGGTGCCATCATTGAGCATGAACATTATATCTGGATCTTGTTTAGTGCAAGACGGTTATTTGGTGCCAGCGTTGAGCATGCAGGTGGACTTTCGGAATCACTTGATTATGAATCATTTGATACTTGTGTTTCATCAAGTATTGCGGGCTTTGTTAATATAGTCGGATCATATGGTGTTTTCCCCTCTCTATCTTGTTGTGATGAATTGAGCTTTCCCTTTGAGATTTCTTTGGATTGAATCTTTTATGGATTTGAGAACACTTGATGCGTGTCTTGCTATGAATACCTGTGGTGACAATGGGGTATCATATTGATTCACTTGATATGTGTTTTGGCACTCAACTTGTGGATTCCCACGGTGACATTGGGGTAATATATGCATAGGGGTTGATGCACGTTGTTGTCTTTGTTTCTTAGGTAGAAATCTTGGGGCACTCTTTGAAGTTCTTTGTGTTGGATTGAGTATTACGAATATGAATTTTTTTGGGTGTTATTTTAGTACGAACTCTTGATAGATCGATCGGAAAGAATAACTTGTGTTATTTTAATACGAACTCTTGATAGATCAATCGGAAATAATAACTTGCTGTTATTTTAGTACGAACTCTTGGATAGATCGATCGGAAAGAATAGCTACAAACAATTCCTTCTTATGTTCTCCGCTAGATAGGAACTTTGGAGTGATTCTTCATTGCACGTTGAGGGATGGTTATGTGATCCAATTATATTAGCATTGTTGAGAGATTGCACTAGCGAAATTACGGACCCTAGGCCTTAGTTTCAAGCATTGCAATACTGTTTGTGGTCTATTTTATCACTTGCTACCTTGCTATTTTTTATTGTTACTATTAAAAAAATCAATTTCTGTTATACATATTACACTTGTATCACCATCTATTCACCGAACTAGTGCACCTATACAATTTGCCATTGTATTTGGTGTGTTGGGAACACAAGTGACTTTTTATTATTTGGTTGCAGGGTTGTTTGAGAGAGACCATCTTCATCCTACACCTCCCACAGATTGATAAACCTTAGGTCATCCACTTGAGGGAAATTGGCTACTGTCCTACAAAGCTCTGCGCTTGGTGGCCCAACACGAGTCTACAAGAACAAGTTGTGTAGTAGACATCAAGCTCTTTTCTGGTGCCGTTGTCGTGGTGGTGAGTGCTTGAAGGTATATCTTTAGATCTTGCAATCCAATCTTTTAGTTTCTCGTTTTATCACTAGTTTGGTTTATAAAAAGAAAACAAAAATGGAATTGAGGATGTGTCATATTGTTCATCTTTATAATGTCTTTCGTGAAAATGATGGGAAAGAAAATTGTGCTCAATTGTTAGAAGAAGAATGCTATAAAATGTTTGGCACAAATTATGATCATGATTGCAATGTTGTTAGTATGAATTCTATAAATATCCATGATGTTAATGATATGCAAAGCCATAAGCTTGGGGATGCTATGTTTGATGAAGATGATATTTTCAGCCCCCCAAGATTTGATGTGGAATTTTTTTATAATGGTAGCATGCCTCCTATTTATGATGATTATATTGATAAACATGGATTTGGAGAGGTCATGACTTTATTTAGTGATGAATCCACTACTTTGGAGGATGCTTCAATTGACTATGATAAAAAAGTTGCTATCTATGATGATTATGGTGATGACATGTATGCTATATTGAATCATGATAACCATGAAACTTGTCATCATGACTTTAATTTTCAATTCATGATAGTTATTTTGTTGAGTTTGCTCCCACCACTATTCCTGAGAATAAATTTGATTATGTGGAGAGTAGCAAAATTTCTATGCTTTTGCATCATGAAAAGAATGATTTATGTGATGGCTATATGTTTGAATTCATTCATGATGCTACTGAAAATTACTATGAGAGAGGAACATATGCTTGTAGGTATTGCAATAATATCAAGTTTCCTCTCTATGTGTTGAAAATCTTGAAGTTTTGCTTGTTTTGCCTTCCTATGCTAGTTGATTCTTTCTCCCAAAAGTTTTTTGCTCACAAAATCCCTATGCATAGGAAGTGGGTTAGACTTAAATGTGCCAGTCATATTCTTCATGATGCTCTCTATGTGTTTCAATCTTTATCTTTCATGTGAGCATCATTGAAATCATCATGCCTCGCTAAAAGGCATTAAAGAAAAGCACTTGTTGGGAGACAACCCAACACTTATACCTACTAATTTTGTGTGTTCACATGGTTAAGCTACTGTAGTAATCATGTTTTACATGTTATGTTTCAATAAAGTGCCACGTAAAGCCTTTGGGATAGTGTGGATGATAGTTGATTTGATTATGCGCAAAAACAAAAAGTTTTGCGTCTAGTGCAGAAAATTCAATAAATCACTGGAACGTGATAATTAGCTGAAATTTTGACACATGATTGGTATACAAATTTCCTATGTTGTCCTAATTTTTCAGAATTTTTAGAGTTTAATAAGTATGGTGGTTGTCCAGATCATTACAGACTATTATGTTTTTGACAGATTCTGTTTTCAATGCATAATTTGCTTGTTTTCTAGTTTCTATGGCTTATATTGATCAATATAAATTGTAGATATGACATGCTATAGTAGGAATTGTTTGGAAACAATTATGAATCTTGTCTTTCACAGTACCAAAGTGAATGATTTGTTTTATCATACTAACTCGTCTCACGAAGTTCCGTTCAGTTTTGTGTGATTGAAGTTTTCAAGTTTTGGGTAAGATATCGATATGAGGAGAATAAGGAGCGGCAAGACCCTAATATTGGGGATGCCGAAGGCACCCCAAGGTAATATTCAAGGAATACCCAGGCAACTAAGCTTGGGGATGCCCCGGAAGGCATCCCCTCTTTCGTCTCCAACATTATCGGTAACCTCACTTGAACCTATATTTTTATTCGTCACATGATATGTGTTTTGCATGGAGCATCAACTTATTTTGTTAGAATTTGCTTGTTGTTATTTATAATAATGTTTTGCATCTTTTATTTCAATAAAAGTGTCAAGGGTAGCCTTTACCATGCTTATTTTGCAAGTCTACATGTTGCTGTTTGAAAACAGAAAGTTTGTCGCTGTTGTAAAAATTCCCAAGAAAAGTCAGAATATGATAAAAGCTTGAAACGTTTTGCACAACAAGCTATGATAAATTTCCTACAGCATGTTAAAATTTCAAAAAAATTGAGCTAGGGAAGTATGGATCCTCTTGCATTCTTACCAGACTGTGCTGTTTTGACAAATTGTTGTTATGTTTGCATTGTTTGCTTATGTTTGCTTGTTTAATGATTCTATTTGAGGATGGGAGTATTAAATATGCAGAGGCATTTAGTATGCAATGTTGAATAATGATTTTAGTGATTTTCTACAGTAGAGAATGATAAGGTTTTTGCATCGGTTTATACTAACTTATCTCACGAGTTCTTGTTGAGTTTTGTGTGGATGAAGCTTTTGAGATTTAGGAAAACCGTGATATGAGAAGAATTAAGGGGACACAAAAGCTCAAGATTGGGGATGCCCAAGGCACCCCAAGATAATATTTCAATAAGTCTCAAGCATCTAAGCTTGGGGATGCCCCGATAGGCATCCCACCTTTCTTCATGAACAATTATCGGTTGATCCTAAGTTTTTGCTTATTCACATGAAATGTGCTATTCTTGAAATGTCATTTTATTTTGTTTGCTTGATGTTTTAATAAAATACTTAGATCTGAAAGTTTTTAAATAAAATAGAGGCCCCAAATAGTTGCCAGGGAGGCTAAGTAAGCGGCATTCACATCCCGTCAAGAAGCTCTTTTCTGGCGCCGTTGCTCTAGTGCTTCACTTATATCTTTTTTAGCACGGTATGATTTAGCATTTTTGAAGAAATTCTCTCTTGCTTCACTTAAATTAATTTGAGAGAAAGAAATATTATGCTCCTGATCTTCATTGATGTATTTTTGGAGTATCTTGTCATTTACTCTTGTGCTTCACTTATATCCTATGAGTAAATTCTTGAATAAATTGAATGTCATGAAGTTGAAATCATATCATGCCTAGTGGTAGCATCACATTGGGTTTAGAAAGTGAAATCTTTCGAGGCTTAACAATCACAATATTGGTCATACAAGCAATTCTCGAATAATTAGTATAAGGAAGAGAACTTTCACATGCAAATACACTATCCTGGAAATCTTTTGTGATTATGAGCCCCCATCAAAATATTATATGCCAAAATTGTTGACGTTGGACAAGGAAGACAACGTAATGGTTTATGTTTGTTCATGTTCACATAGAAGTTATATTATCATAGATCCTTCAACATGTGGTGCTTCCCCCCATCTTTGCTAGCCAAAAATTACGCACCAAGTAGAGATACTACTTGTGCATCCAAACCCTTAAATCCAAATCTTATCTTCAAGAGTCCACCATACCTACCTAAGGATTGAGCAAGATCCTTCAAGTAAGTTCTCATCGGTGCAAAAGGGCAATAAAAATTGCTTCTAAAAGTGTTCGATCATTCAGTGTAAAGGAAAATTGAGTGTTGTACGAACTTGTGATGGCAAAGTAATAAAAGCGTCGGACTGCATAATAAAGGTTGCTATCATAAGGGGAAATATAACGTGACATTCCTTTGCATTAAGGGGTTGACCATACAAACAAATAAGCACATGGCAACATCTGCTTCCCTCTGCGAAGGGGCTATCTTTTACTTTTCTGTATTTACTTTTATGCAATGAGTCAAAGTTTTTCTCTCTGTTCCTTTTTATTTTTCTCCTTTGGCAAGCATCATGTGGTGAGGAAAGATCTAGGCACATATGTCCAGCTGAATATGGGTAGCATGAGTTATTACTGTTGACATCACCCAAAGGTGAATATGTTGGGAGGCGAAATTACAAGCCCCTATCTTTCTATGTGTCCGGTTGAAATGTTTTGCTCATGTGTATGCGGTGAGTGTTAGCAATCATAGAAGACTATATGATGGTTGAGGATGTGGAGATCTTACTTAAACTCTATTGAATAAATTGAATTACAATTGCTTGGTGACTGAGAACATAGGTTGTTGAGTTTCAAGAGAATTCATTGTTTGAATCTTAATAGGTGAAGTGGTTGCTACTCTAACGTGAGAAGTTTTATAGGAAAGAATTGTGGTTATGATGCTAGGATAAGTGATTGAAATTGTCATTGATCCAACGTGTGCACTTTGCTAGCATTCACACTTCATAAATTATTTCTTTTATCATTTACCTACTCGAGTACGAGTAGGAGTTAAGCTTGGGGATGCTGATATGTCTCCAACGTATATATAATTTATGAAGTATTCATGCTATTATATTACCATTCTTGGATGATTTACAATCATTTTATAGTCATTTTATATCATTTTTGGGACTAACCTATTGACATAGTGCCAAGTGCAAGTTGCTATTTTTTGCATGTTTTTTACATCACAGGAAATCAATATCAAACGGAGTCCAAACACCGCGAAACTTTTTGTGGATTTTTTATGGACCAGAAGACTCCCGATGGGCCAGAGCAGCACGTGGAGGTGCCCCGAGGGGGGCACAACCTACAAGGGTGCACCTGGGGGCCCAAGCGCGCCCAGGTGGGTTGTGCCCACCTCGGTGGCCTCCCGTACCCCCTCTTCGCCCAATAAATTACCAAATATTCCAAAAACCTTCGGGGTAGACCTAGATCAGAAGTTCCACCGCCGCAAGGCTCTGTAGTCCATGAGACCCAATCTAGAGCCCTTTCCAGCACTCCGCCGCAGGGGGAAACCATCAGCGGTGGCCATCTTCATCATCCTGACGGCCACCATGATGAGGAGGGAGTAGTCCGTGATATGTCTCCAACGTATCTATATTTTTTTATTGTTCCATGATATTACATTATCCTTCTAGGATGTCTTATGGGCTTTATTATACACTTTTATATGATTTTTGGGACTAACCTATTAACCCAGAGCCCAGTGCCAGTTTCTGTTTTTCTCCTGTTTTAGGGTTTTACAGAAAAGGGATATCAAACGGAGTCCAATTGACGAGCCAATTTTGTATGATTTTTTCTGGACCAAAAGAAGCCCCTGAAGCAAAAGAGGTGGGCCAGGAGAGCCACGGGCTGCCCTCGAGGGTGGAGGGCGCGCCCTGGGAAGGGGGGCGGGCCCCCCTATCTCGAGGATGGCCCGTAGCTCCCCTTTACTTGGCCCCGACTCCAAAAATTCCTATAAATACTGAAACCTCCAGAAAGAAACATAGATCGGGAGTTCCGCCACCGAAAGCCTCTGTAGCCACAAAAAACCAATCTACACCCGTTCTGGCACCCTGCTGGAGGGGGGAATCCCTCTCCGGTGGCTATCTTCATCAGCCCGGTGCTCTCCATGACGAGGAGGGAGTAGTCCACCCTCGGGGCTGAGGGTATGTATCAGTAGCTATGTGTTTGATCTCTCTCTCTCGTGTTCTTGAGATGCCACGATCTTGATGTATCGCGAGCTTTGCTATTCTAGTTGGATCTTCTTCTTCCCCCTCTACTCTCTTGTAATGGATTGAGTTTTCCCTTTGAAGTTATCTTATCAAATTGAGTCTTTAAGGATTTGAGAACACTTGATGTATGTCTTGCACGTGCTTATCTGTGGTGACAATGGGATATCATGTGATCTACTTGATGTATGTTTTGGTGATCAACTTGAGGGTTCGTGACCTTGGGAACCTATGCATAGGGGTTGGCACACGTTTTCGTCTTGACTCTCCGGTAGAAACTTTGGGGCACTCTTTGAAGTTCTATGTGTTGGTTGAATAGATGTTACTGATATCGTGTGATGCATATCGTATAATCATGCCCACGGATACTTTAGGTGACATTGGAGTATCTAGGTGACATTAGGGTTTTGATTGATTTGTGTCTTAAGGTGTTATTCTAGTACGAACTCTATGATAGATTGAATGTTACTACGGACTATTGAATAGATCGATCAGAAAGAATAGCTTTGAGGTGGTTTCGTACCCTACCATAATCTCTTTGTTTGTTCTCCTCTATTAGTGACTTTGGAGTGACTCTTTGTTGCATGTTGAGGGCTAGTAATATGATCCAATTATGTTATCCTTGTTGAGAGAACTTGCACTAGTGAAAGTATGAACCCTAGGCCTTGCCTACTATCATTGCAACACCGTTTATGCTCACGTTTACCACTTGCTACCTTGCTGTTTCTTTATTTTCTTATTACAAAAACCCATATCTACCATCCATATTGCACTTGTATCACCATCTCTTCGCAGAACTAGTGCACCTATACAATTTACCATTGTATTGGGTGTGTTGGGGACACAAGAGAGTCTTTGTTATTTGGTTGCAGGGTTGTTTGAGAGAGACCATCTTCATCCTACACCTCCCACGGATTGATAAACATTAGGTCATCCACTTGAGGGAAATTTGCTACTGTCCTACAAACCTCTGCACTTGGAGGCCCAACAACGTCTACAAGAAGAAGGGTGCGTAGTAGACATCAAGCTCTTTTCTGGCGCCGTTGCCGGGGAGGTTAGTGCTTGAAGGTATATCTTTAGATCTTGCAATCGAATCTTTTAGTTTCTTGTTTTATCACTAGTTTAGTTTATAAAAGAAAACTACAAAAAAATGGAATTAAGGTTACCTCATATGCTTCATATTTTTAATATCCTTCATGAAAATGATGGAAAGAAGAATTGTGCTCAAGTACTAGAAGAAGAATTACATAGAATGCTTGGCACTAAAGACTTGAATGATGAGCATGTTTGCAATGTTGTTAGTGTGAATCCTTTGAATATCCATGGTACTAATGATGATTGCACTAGTCATGATGAAAATATATCATATAAGCATGTTGATTTTTGTGGAGTGTATAGAGTTTGCAAGTACATACCAAATTGGGAAGATAGATTTTGCAAGAGGCATAAGTATTTAGAAACTAAATGGTTCCTACAGATGCTAGATGATTGTGCTGAAAATTTATAATATCTTAGACGTACTTGTGGACTTTGCAATGAACGTGGTCATTTCATTACCCAATGCGAATTGTTTCATGATCGAATTGTGTCCAAAAATTGTGGTGACTTGATTTCCCTTGCACATCATAATGAACTTATCTTGCTTTTGGGTTATGAAGAAATTAAATGTAGGACTAAGTTTCTTCCAAGATTTGCCATTGATAAACTTCTTGAGTTTGATATAGAGGAAATATATATGTATTGTGTGGTGAATTGTATTGAAAATCCTTATATTGCCAATTACCTTAAGTCAAGAAAACAAATAGGAGATGAAGAGAATACTAATGAAAGGTAAGAGATTTCCCAATATCCTCCTATTATTTCTTATGATGAATCAGGTAACGAGGAGGAGCTCCTATTCTACCAATCTCAGTAGTAAGGAGCTCCAAAAAGAAGATTAAACCCACACATGATGAGAAGAAGAAAAAGAAAAGACGGAGAAGCAAAGACAAAAAGGTATCCCTTCCAAAAGATGTTGCTTCTATTACTCATTGTGATGATGATAATTGCTATACTATCAGTGATATCCATACTATTAATGATGAGATTGATTATGCTTATGATATGGAAAGGCCCAAGCTTGGGGATGCTATGTTTGATGAGGATGATATATTTGAGAATTTATTTGCTGCAATTAATGTTTGTCCCAAGCTTGGAGATGCTATGCTTGATGAAGATGACATTTTTAGCCTCCTAGGTCTTGATATGCAAGTCTATTATGATGAAAGCACGCCTCCTATTTATGATGATTATTGTGATGCCACTTATGCTATAAAAAGTAGTGATGATTATACTGATAAAACTTGTCATGATTCTGATTACCCTTTCTCTGAACATTACTCTTATAATGTGGAAACAATCTATGGTATTCAAGTCTCTTATGATACTCCCATTATTCCGAATGAGTATAAATTTGCTTATGTGGAGAGTAGTAAAAATTCTATGCAAGTAGATCATGAAAAGAATGCTTTATGTGCTGGTTATATTGTTGAATTCATTCATGATGCTACTGAAAATTATTATGAGGGAGGAATATATGCTTGTAGGAGTTGCAATAATATCAAGTTTCCTCTGTGTGTGCTTAAAATCTTGAAGTTATGCTCGTTTTCCCTAAGTTGATTATTGTTTCCATAAGTTGTTTGATCACAAAACTATAGCGCTTGTTGGGAGCATAAAACTATAGCGCTCGTTTTCCCTTCAAAGCTAGTTGATTATCGTTCCCATAAGTTGCTTGATCACAAAATCCCTATGCATAGGAAGTCAGTAAGACTTAAATGTGCTAGTCATATGCTTCATGATGCTCCCTTTATGTTTCAATTATAATCTTTTATGTGAGCATCATTATGCCTAGCTAGGGGCGTAAAACGATAGCGCTTGTTGGGAGGCAACCCAACTTTATATATTTTGTTTTTTCGTTGCTATTAGGGAATAAATATTGCATCTAGCCTATGATTAGATGTGGTTTCATGTTTTGTTTAGTGTTTGTGCCAAGTAGAACCTTTGGGAAGACTTGTGTGAAGTTTATGTGATCTTGCTGTGAAAAACAGAATCGTTAGAGCTTGCTAAAGTAGTCTTCAGATTTTACCGGAGCGTGTTTTTTAGTTGATTCTTTTGGCAGATGATTGGTAGACAAATTCCGCAAATTTAACAATTTAGTTTGAATTTTTTGGAGTTTCAGAAGTAGACGAACCCTGCAGATTACTACACATTGTTCTGTCTTTGACAAATTCTGTTTTTCGTGTGTTGTTTGCTTATTCCGATGCATCTATGAGTAGTATTGGAGGATATGAACCATAGAGAAGTTGGAATACAGTAGGTTTAACACCAATATAAACAAAGAATGAATTCATTGCTGTACCTTTGAGTAGTAGTTTGCTTTCTTATACTTACGGAGCTCACGAGATTTTTGTCTAAGTTTTGTGTTGTGAAGTTTTCAAGTTTTGAGTATTGCTCTGATGGACTATGGAACAAAGAGTGGTAAGATCCTAAGCTTGGGGATGCCCAAGGCACCCCAAGGTAAAATTCAAGGACAACCAAATGCTTAAGCTTGGGGATGCCCCGGGAAGGCATCCCCTCTTTCGTCTTCATCCATCGGTAACTATACTCGGAGTTATATTTTTATTCACCACATGATATGTGTTTTGCTTGGAGCGTCAATTTAGTTTATATTGTTTTTCTTGATCTTTGAATAATATCCCAAGATATGAAGTTCTTAAATGTTAGAGAGTCTTCACATAGTTACATAATTATTCAACTACTCATTTATCTTCACTTATATCTTTCGGAGTAGTTTGTTATTGCTCTAGTGCTTCACTTATATCTGTTAGAGCACGGCGGTGGTTTTATTTTGAAGAAATAGATGAACTCTCATGCTTCACTTATATCCTTTTGAGAGTCTATTAAAACATCATGGTAATGTGTTTAGGCTATAAAACTAGTCTTCACATGATAGACATCCAATATCAGTGTAGTAAAAACTTCCACACTAAGTGAATTGAATATGATGAGAAGTTGGATGCTTGATAAATGTTTTGAGATATGAGGATAGTGATATTAGAGTCATGCTAGTGGAGTCATTATGAAATTGAGAAATACTTGTGTTAAGGTTAGTGATTCCCGTAGCATGCACGTATGGTGAACCGCTATGTGACGAAGTTAGAGCATGAGGTATTTGTAAAGTGTCAACCTTTGTGTGGAGGTCGGGGGCGCGCGATGGTTAACTCCTACCAACCTCCCCCCTAGGAGCATGCGTTGATTGCTTTGTTTTGATGACTCGTAGATTTTTGCAATAAGTATATGAGTTCTTTATGACTAATGTTGAGTCCATGGATTATACGCACTCTCTCCCTTCCACCATTGCTAGCCTCTCTTGTACCGTGCAACTTTTGCCGGTACCATACACCCACTATATCCTTCCTCAAAACAGCCACACTATTGTTCCTCAAAATAGCCACCATACCTACCTATCATGGCATTTCCATAGCCATTTCGAGATATATTGCCATGCAACTTTCCACCGTTTCGTTCATATGACACGCTTCATATTGTCATATTGCCATGCATGATCATGTAGTTGACATCGTATTTGTGGCAAAGCCACCATGCATAATTTCTCATACATGTCACTCTTGATTCATTGCACATCACGGTACACCGCCGGAGGCATTCATGTAGAGTCATACTTTGTTCTAGTATCGAGTTGTAATATCGAGTTGTAAATCAATATAAGTGTGATTATCTTCATTATTAGAGCATTGTCCCGTGTGAGGAAACAAAAAAAATCAAAAAAAGATAAAGGCCAAATTAGAAAAAAGAGACAGCCCAAAAAAATAGAGAGGGGCTAAAAAAAGAGAAGCCCCTCCAAAAAATGAGAGAAAAGAGAGAAGGGACAATGCTACTATCCTTTTCCACACTTGTGCTTCAAAGTAGCACCATGTTCTTCATGATAGAGAGTCTCATGTTTAGTTACTTTCATATACTAGTGGGAATTTTCATTATAGAACTTGGCTTGTATATTCCAACGATGGGCTTCCTCAAATGCCCTAGGTCTTCATGAGCAAGCAAGTTGAATGCACACCCACTAGTTTCTTTTGTTGAGCTTTCATACATATTTAGCTCTAGTGCATCCGTTGCATGGTAATCCCTACTCACTAACATTGATATCTATTGATGGGCATCTCCATAGCCCGTTGATACGCCTAGTCAATGTGAGACTATCTCCCTCCTTTTTATCTTCTCCACAACCACCTCTATTCCACCCATAGTGCTATATCCATGGCTCACGCTCATGTATTGCGTGAAAATTGAAAGGTTTGAAAAGATAGAGTATGAAAACAAATGCTTGGCTGAAATCGGGGTTGTGCATGATATGAATATTTTGTGTGATGAAGAGGGAGCATAGCCAGACCATATGATTTTGTAGGGATAACTTTCTTTAGCCATAGTATTTTGAGAAGACATGATTGCTTTGTTAGTATGCTTGAAGTATTATTATTTCTTATGTCAATATAGACTTTTATCTTGAATCTTTCAGATCTGAACATTCATGCCACAATTAAGAGAATTACATTGAAAAACTATATTGGTTAGCATTCCACATCAAAAATTCTTTCTTTATCATTTACCTACTCAAGGACGAGCAGGAATTAAGCTTGGGGATGCTGATACGTCTCCAACGTATCTATAATTTTTTATTGTTCCATGCTATTATATTATCCTTCTAGGATGTCTTATGGTCTTTATTATACACTTTTATATGATTTTTGGGACTAACCTATTAACCCAGAGCCCAGTGCCAGTTTATGTTTTTCTCCTGTTTTAGGGTTTTACAGAAAAGGAATATCAAGCGGAGTCCAATTGACGAGCCAACTTTTTATGATTTTTTCTGGACCAAAAGAAGCCCCCGGAGCAAAAGAGGTGGGCCAGGAGAGTCATGAGTTACCCTCGAGGGTGGAGGGCGCGCCCTGGGAAGGGGGGCGCGTCCCCCCTATCTTGAGGACGGCCTGTAGCTCCCCTTTACTTGGCCCCGACTCCAAAAATTCCTATAAATACTGAAACCTCCAGAAAGAAACCTAGATCGGGAGTTCTGCCGCCGAAAGCCTCTATAGCCACCAAAAAAACAATCTACAGCCGTTCTGGCACCCTACCGAAGGGGGGAATCCCTCTCCGGTGGCTATCTTCATCATCCTGGCACTCTCCATGACGAGGAGGGAGTAGTCCACCCTCGGGGCTGAGGGTACGTATCAGTATCTATGTGTTTGATCTCTCTCTCTCTCATGTTCTTGAGATGGCACGATCTTGATGTATCGCGAGCTTTGCTATTCTAGTTGGATCTTCTTCTTCCCCCTCTACTATCTTGTAATGGATTGAGTTTTCCCTTTGAAGTTATCTTATCTTATTGAGTCTTTAAGGATTTGAGAACACTTGATGTATGTCTTGCACGTGCTTATCTGTGGTGACAATGGGATATCATGTGATCTACTTGATGTATGTTTTGGTGATCAACTTGCGGGTTCGTGACCTTGGGAACCTATGCATAGGGGTTGGCACACTTTTTCGTCTTGACTCTACGGTAGAAACTTTGGGGCACTCTTTGAAGTTCTATGTGTTGGTTGAATAGATGTTTCTGAGATTGTGTGATGCATATCGTATAATCATGCCCACAGATACTTGAGGTGACATTAGGGTTTTGATTGATTTGTGTCTTAAGGTGTTATTTTAGTATAAACTCTATGATAGATTGAACGTTACTACGGACTCTTGAATAGATCGATCAGAAAGAATAGCTTTGAGGTGGTTTCGTACCCTACCATAATCTCTTCGTTTGTTCTCCGCTATTAGTGACTTTGGAGTGACTCTTTGTTGCATGTTGAGGGCTAGTAATATGATCCAATTATGTTATCCTTGTTGAGAGAACTTGCACTAGTGAAAGTATGAACCCTAGGCCTTGCCTACTATCATTGCAACACCGTTTATGCTCACGTTTACCACTTGCCACCTTGTTGTTTTTATATTTTCTTATTACAAAAACCCATATCTACCATCCATATTGCACTTGTATCACCATCTCTTCGTCGAACTAGTGCACCTATACAATTTACCATTGTATTGGGTGTGTTGGGGACACAAGAGAGTCTTTGTTATTTGGTTGCAGGGTTGTTTGAGAGAGACCATCTTCATCCTACACCTCCCACGGATTGATAAACCTTAGGTCATCCACTGAGGGAAATTTGCTACTGTCCTACAAACCTTTGCACTTGGAGGCCCAACAACGTCTACAAGAAGAAGGGTGCGTAGTAGACATCAGTCCGCCCTCGGGGCTGAGGGTTTGTACCAGTAGCTATGTGTTTAATCTCTCTCTCTCTCTCTCTCTCTCTCTCTCGTGTTCTTGAGATGCACAATCTTGATGTATCATGAGCCTTGTTAATATAGTCGGATCATATGGTGTTTTCCCCTCTTTGTCTTGTTGTGATGAATTGAGTTTTCCCTTTGAGATTTCTTTGGATTGAATACTTTTATGGAATTGAGAACACTTGATGCATGTCTTGCTATGAATACCCGTGGTGACAATGGGGTATCATATTGGTTCACTTGATATGTGTTTTGGCACTCAACTTGCGGATTCCCGCAGTGACATTGGGGTAATCTATGCATAGGGGTTGATGCACGTTCTTGTCTTTGTTTCTCTGGTAGAAATCTTGGGGCACTCTTTGAAGTTCTTTGTGTTGGATTGAGTATTATGAATATGAATTTGTTTTGGTGTTCTTTTAGTACGAACTCTTGATAGATCAATCGGAAAGAATAACTTGTGTTATTTTAGTACGAACTCTTGATAGATCGATCAGAAAGAATAACTTGGTGTTATTTTAGTATGAACTCTTTGATAGATCGATCAGAAAGAATAGCTACAAACAATTCCTTCTTATGTTCTCCGCTAGATAGGAACTGTGGAGTGATTCTTCATCGCACATTGAGGGATGGTTATGTGATCCAATTATATTAGCATTGTTGAGAGATTGCACTAGCGAAAGTACGGACCCTAGGCCTCATTTTCAAGCATTGCAATATCATTTGTGCTCTGTTTTATCAGTTGCTACCTTGCTGGTTTTTATTGTTACTATTACAAAAATCAATATCTACTATCCATATTACACTTGTATCACCATCTCTTCGCCGAACTAGTGCACCTATACAATTCCCCGTTGTATTTGGTGTGTTGGGGACATAAGAGACTTTTTATTATTTGGTTGCAGGGTTGTTTGAGAGAGACCATATTCATCCTACACCTCCAATGGATTGATAAACCTTAGGTCATCCACTTGAGGGAAATTTGGTACTATCCTACAAAACTCTGCGCTTGGAGGCCCAACACGAGTCTACAAGAACAAGTTGTGTAGTAAACAACACAAAGCTTGACTAGTTGCGAAAAGTTTTCGACAAGTTGAAGGAGTTGACTATGATGAGACTTTCTCACCCGTAGCGATGCTTAAGTCTGTCCGAACCATGTTAGCGATTGTCACATTTTATGACTATGAAATCTAGCAAATGGACGTCAAAACTGCATTCCTTAATGGAATTCTTAAAGAAAAGTTGTATATGATGCAACCAGAAGGTTTTGTCGATCCTAAGGGTGCTAACAAAGTGTGCAAGCTCCAGCGATCCATCTTTGGCCTGGTGCAAGCATCTCGGAGTTGGAATATATGGTTTTATGAAGTGATCAAAGCATATGGTTTTATACAGACTTTCGGAAAAGCCTGTATTTACAAGAAAGTGAGTGGGAGCTCTGTATCATTTCTGATATTATATGTGGATGACATATTGTTGATCAGAAATGATGTAGAATTTCTGGATAGCATAAAAGGATACTTGAATAAGAATTTTTCAATGAAAGACCTCGGTGAAGCTGCTTATATATTAGGCATTAAGATCTACAGATATAGATCAAGACTCTTGATAGGACTTTCACAAAGCACATACCTTGATAAAGTTTTGAAGAAGTTAAAAATGGATCAGTCAAATAAAGGGTTCTTGCCTGTGTTACAAGGTGTGAAGTTGAGTCAGACTCAATGCCCGACCACCACAGAAGATAGAGAGAAAATGAAATTCATTCCCCATGCCTCATCCATAGGATCTACCATGTATGCTATGTTGTGTACCAGACCTGATGTGTGCCTTGCCATAAGTCTGGCAGGGAGATACCAAAGTAATCCAGAGTGGATCACTGGACAGCGGTCAAGAACATCCTGAAGTATCTGAAAAGGGCCAAGGATATGTTTCTCGTTTATGGAGGTGACAAAGAGCTCATCGTAAATGGTTACGTCAATTCTAGCTTTGACACTGATCCAGATGACTCTAAGTCACAAACCGGATACATAATTTTTATTGAATGGTGGAGCTGTCAGTTGGTGCAGTTCCAAGCAGAGCATCGTGGCGGGATCTACGTGTGAAGTGGAGTACATAGCTGCTTCGGAAGCAGCAAATGAAGGAGTCTGGATGAAGGAGTTCATATCCGATCTAGGTGTAATGCCTAGTGCATCGGGTCCAATGAAAATATTTTGTGACAATACTGGAGCAATTGCCTTAACGAAGGAATCCAGATTTCACAAAAGAACCAAACACTTCAAGAGACGCTTTAACTCCTTGAGGAGATTTCCTTATGTGTTTTGTTGTAATTATTAGGTATAGTATCCCCCCTTTTTCCTTTGTATAGTTTAATTTAGCTTTTTGTAGTTTTCTTTTCTTGCCTCTTTCCTCATCTTGTGGAATCCTTGTATTGGTGCTCTTTTATTAATAAAATGGTGTGGCGGGCAGGCCCTGCAGTCTTCAAGGTCAAAAAAACTCCATCCGCGATCAAGTCAAGGAGGAAGACATAGAGATTTGCAAAATACATACGGATCAGAATGTAGCTGGCCCGTTGACTAAGCCTCTTCCACGAGCAAAACATGATAAACACCAAGACTCCATGGGTGTTATAATCATTACTATGTAATCTACATTATTGACTCTAGTGCTAGTGGGAGACTAAAGGAAATATGCCCTAGAGGCAATATTAAAGTTGTTATCTTATATTTCCTTATTCACGATAAATGTTTATTATTCATGCTAGAATTGTATTAATCAGAAACCTTGATACATGTGTGAATACATAGACAAACAATGTGTCCCTAGTGAGCCTCTACTAGACTAGCTCATTGATCAAAGATGGCTAAGGTTTCCTAACCATGGACATGAGTTGTCATTTGATAATGGGATCACATCATTAGGAGAATGATGTGATGGACATGACCCACCTGTTAGCTTAGCATAATGATCGTTCAGTTTTACTGCTATTTCTTTCTTCATGTCAAATACATATTCCTCCGACTATGAGATTATGCAACTCCCAGATACCGTAGGAATGCCTTGTGTGCTATCAAACGTCACAACATAATTGTGTGATTATAAAGATGCTCTACAAGTATCTCCGAAGGTGTTTGTTGAGTTGGCATAGATCGAGATTAGGACTTGTCACTCCGAGTATCAGAGAGGTATCTCTAGGCCCTCTTGGTAATACACATCATAAGAAGCCTTGCAAGCAAAGTGACTAATGAGTTAGTTGTGGGATTATGTATTATAGAACGAGTAAAGAGACTTGCTGGTAACAAGATTGAACTAGGTACGAAGATACCGACGATTGAATCTCGGGCAAGTAACATACCGATGACAAAGGGAATAACGTATGTTGTCATAACGGTTCGACTGATAAATATCTTCATAAAATATGTGGGAGCCAATATGAGCATCCAGGTTCCGCTATTGGTTATTGACCGGAGAGGCGTCTCGGTCATGTCTACATAGTTCTCGAACCCGTAGGGTCCGCACGCTTAACGTTCGATGACGATATTGTATTATATGAGTTATGTGATTTGGTGACCGAATGTTGTTTGGAGCCCTGGATGAGATCACGAACATGATGAGGAGTCTTGAAATGGTCGAGAGGTAAAGATTGATATATAGGAAGATAGTATTCGGACACCGGAAGTGTTCCGAGGGGTACCGGGAACATACCGGAGTACCGGGGGGGGGGGTTACCGGAACCCCAGGGAGGTTAATGGGCCACATGTGCCAAAGGGGGCACACTAGCACACAAGGGGCTGGAGCACCCCTCCTAGGCCGCCGGCCAAGTGGGAGAAGGAAAGGGGGGATTCGGCCTCCCCCTTCCTTTCTCCCATCTCTTCCTTTTGCCTTCCTACTCCGAATAGGAATAGGAGAGGGGGTTTGGCACAATTGGAGAGGACCCCGAGTAGGATCCCTCCTACTTGGGGCGCCACCTTGGCTGCCTTTCTTCCCCTCCAACCTATATATACATAGGGAGGGGGCGCCTAGAACACACACCAACAATTGTTAGCCGTGTGCGATGCCTCCCTCCATAGTTTACGTCTCCGGTCAAATTCTCATAGTCTTAGGCGAAGCCCTGCGCAGATCACTTCATCGTCATTGACACCACGCCATCGTGCTCACAAGGAATACCCTCAGTTCGCAAATTGTCATGCAAAGTTTTCATAATATAGATAAAAATTGACATACTTCATATGAAAAAGGTCGGTTGTTAAAATATGGATGCAAAAGTACGAAATTTAGAAAGTTTATTTCTAAGAGTAATGGCAACTAGATTAAAAACACAACTAAAATTACTATTATGCCATGGCAACTAGATACAAAACACATCTAAAATTACTATTGTGCCGTGATAACTAGACAGAAAAACACATCTAAAATTACTATTATGCCATGGCAAGTAGATACAAACATATATAAATTACCATGAAAATTTTAAATTGCCAGCCTAGAAAAAATTGTCACCCGCAAACTAACCATGGACTAAAATCATCTTAATTTGCCATTGCTACTTCTCGAGCTTGCGTTTTATTCCCTCGAAGAGGAAAGGGTGATGCAGCACAGTAGCGTAAGTATTTCCCTCAGTTTTTGAGAACCAAGGTATCAATCCAGTAGGAGACCACGCGCGAGTCCCTCGCACCTGCACAAACAAATAAGAACTTCGCAGCTAACGCGGTAAGGGGTTGTCAATCCCTTTACGGTCACTTACGAAAGCGAGATCTGATAGAGATGATAGTTTATATTTTTCGTATTTTTAGTTTATAAGAGCAGCAAATAAACGCGGTAAAAGTAAAGTACGTAGATGTAGATTGATATGTTGAGAATAGACCCGGGGGCCATAGTTTTCTCTAGTGGCTTCTCTCATGATAGCGATATTCTACGGTGGGTAAACAAATTACTGTCAAGCAATTGATAGAAAAGAGAATAATTATGAGACTATCTAGGCATGATCATTGTATATAGGCATCATGTCCGAGACAAGTAGACCGACTCCTGCCTGCATCTACTACTATTACTCCACACATCGACCGCTATCCAGCATGCATCTAGTGTATTGAGTTCATAAGAACAGAGTAACACCTTAAGCAATATGACATGATGTAGAGGGATAAACTCAAGCAATATGATATAAACCCCATCTTTTTATCCTCGATGGCAACAATACAATACGTGCCTTGTTGCCCCTACTGTCACTGGGAAAGGACACCACAAGATTGAACCACAAGCCAAGCACTTCTCCCATTGCAAGAACTATAGATCTAGTAGGCCAAACCAAGCCAATAATTCGAAGAGACTTGCAAGGATATTATGAGCACGCATAAAAAGTTCAGAGAAGAACCAAATATCTTTCATAGATAACCGTGATCATAAACTCACAATTCATCGGATCTCGACAAATACACCGCAAAAAGAGATTACATTGAATGGATCTCCTCGAAGACCGAGGAGAACTTTGTATTGAGATCCAGAGAGAGAGAAGAAGCCATCTAGATACTAGCTATGGACCCGAAGGTATGTGGTAAACTACTCACAACTCATGGTGAGGGCAATGATGATGATGATGATGAAGGCCTCCGTGATGGATCCCCCTCCGGTGGAGCCCCGGAACAGGCTCCAAGACGGGATCTCCACGGGAACAGATGGTACGGCGGTGGAATTAGGGTTTTCTCTGTGTTATCGGGGTTTCTGGGGTACGTAGACTTATATAGGAAGAAAGAGGGCACCGGGGGAGTCACGGGGGCCCCATGAGGCAGGGGGCGTGCCCTGGGAAGGGGGGCGCGCGCCCCACCTTCGTGGGCCCCTCGTGGCTCTTCTGACGTGGTTCTCAAGTTCTTCGTGCGTGATTTTCTCCAAAAATATCTTTCGCGAAGGTTTCATTCCGTTTGGACTCCGTTTGATATTCTTTTTCTGCAAAACCCTGAAACAGGCAAAAAACAGCAATCTGGACTGGGCCTTTGGGTTAGTAGGTTAGTCCCAAAAATGATGTAAAAGTGAATGATAAAGCCCATTAAACATCCAAGACTTCATAAATAATAGCATGGAACAATAAAAAATTATAGATACGTTGGAGACGTATCAAGCATCCCCAAGCTTAATTACTGCTCGTCCTCGAGTAGGTAAATGATAAAGAAAGAATTTTTGACATGGAATCCTAACCAATATAGTTTTTCAATGTAATTCTCTTAATTGTGGCATGAATGTTCAGATCTGAAAGATTCAAGATAAAAGTCTATATTGACATAAGAAATAACAATACTTCAAGCATACTAACAAAGCAATCATGTCTTCTCAAAAATACTATGGCTAAAGGAAGTTATCCCTACAAAATCATATAGTCTGGATATGCTCCCTCTTCATCACACAAAATATTCATATTATGCACAACCCCGATTTCAGCCAAGCTTTGGTTTTCATACTCTATCTTTTCAAACCTTTCGACTTTCACGCAATACATGAGCGTGAGCCATGGATATAGCACTATGGGTGGAATAGAGGTGGTTGTGGAGAAGACAAAAAGGAGGGAGATAGTCTCACATCAACTAGGCATATCAACATGCTATGGAGATGCCCATCAATTATCAATGTGAGTGAGTAGGGATTGCCATGCAACGGATGCACTAGAGCTAAATATGAATGAAAGCTCAACAAAAGAAACTAGTGGGTGTGCATCCAACTTGCTTGCTCACGAAGACCTAGGGCATTTGAGGAAGCCCATCGTTGGAATATACAAGCCAAGTTCTATAATGAAAATTCCCATTAGTATATGAAAGTGACTAAGCATGAGACTCTCTACAATGAAGAACATGGTGCTACTTTGAAGCACAAGTGTGGAAAAAAGATAGTAGCAATTGTCCCTTCTCTCTTTTTCTCATTTTTTTGGAGGGGCTTTCTCCTATTTTTTTATTAGCCCCTCTCTATTTTCTTTGGGCCATCTCTTTTCTTATTGGCCTTTCCTCACATGGGACAATGCTCTAATAATGATGATCATCACACTCTTTATTACAACTCGATACTACAACAAGTATGACTCTACATGAATGCCTCCGGCGGTGTACCGGGATATACAATGAATCAAGAGTGACATATATGAAAAATTATGCATGGTGGCTTTGCCACAACTACGATGTCAACTACATGATCATGCATTGCAATATGACAATATGATGCGTGTCATATGAACGGAACGGTGGAAAGTTGCATGGCAATATATCTCAGAATGACTATGGAAATGCCATGATAGATGGTGGCTGTTTTGAGGAATAATATGGTGGCTATTTTGAGGAAGGATATATAGTGGGTTTATGGCACCGACGAAAGTTGCGCGGTACAAGAGAGCCTAGCAATGATGGAAGGGTGAGAGTGTGTATAATCCATGGACTCAACATTAGTCATAAGAACTCATATACTTATTGCAAAAATCTAAGAGTCATCAAAACAAAGCAATCAACGCATGCTCCTAGGGGGGAGGTTGGTAGGAGTTAACCGTCGCGCGCCCCCGACCTCCACACAAAGGATGGCACTCTACAAATACCTCATGCTCTAGCTTCGTCACATAGCGGTTCACCATACGTGCATGATACGGGAATCACTAACCTTAACACAAGTATTTCTCAATTTCATAATAACAGCACTAGCATGACTCTAATATCACTATCCTCATATCTCAAAACCATTATCAAGCATCCAACATCTCATTCTATTCAATGCACTTGGTGTGAATTTTTTTACTACATTGACATTGGATGTCTATTATGTGAAGACTAGTTTCTTTAGCCTAAACACATTACCATGCTGTTTTAATAGACTCTCAAATAGATATAAGTGAAGCATGAGAGATCAACAATTTCTACAAAATATTACCACCACCGTGCTCTAAAAGATGTAAGTGAAGCACTAGAGGAAAAACTATTCAACTCAAAAGATATAAGTGAAGCATATAGAGTGTTCTAATAATTTCTAGGCCATATTTTACTCTCTCAAATAGGTGTGTCCAGCAAGGATGATTGTGGCAAACTAAAAAGCAAAGACTCAAATTATACAAGACGCTCCAAGCAAAACACATACCATGTTGCAAATAAAAATATAGCTCCAAGTATAGTTGCCGATGGATGAAGACGAAAGAGGGGATGCCTTCCCGGGGCATCCCCAAGCTTAGCTTTTGATTATCTTGAATTTACTTGGGGTGCCTTGGGCATCCCCAAGCTTAGGCCTTTGCTACTCCTTGTTCCATAGTCCATCAAAGCAATACTCAAAACTTGAAAACTTCACAACACAAAACTTAGACAAAAATTCTCGTGAGCTCCGTTAGTATAAGAAAGCAAACCACTACTTAAAGCTACATCAATGAATTCATTATTTGTTTATATTTGTGTTAAACCTACTGTATTCCAACTTCTCTATGGTTCATATCCTCCAATACTACTCATAGATGCATCGGAATAAGCAAACAACACACGAAAAACAGAACAGTCTGTAGTAATCTGCAGGTTTCGCCTACTTATGGAACTCAAAAAATTTCAAACTAAATTGGTAAATTTGCGGAATTTGTCTACCAATCATCTGAAAAAAGAATAAACAAAAAAGCCGGCTCCAGTAAAATCTGAAGACTACTTTAGCAGGCGCTAACGATTCTGTTTTTCACAGCAAGATCACATAAACTTCACACAAGTCTTCCCAAAGGTTCTACTTGGCACAAACACTAAACAAAACATGAAACCACATCTAATCAGAGGCTAGATGCAATATTTATTCCCTAACAGCAACAAAAACAAAAAACATAAAATTGGGTTGCCTCCCAACAAGCGCTATTGTATTATGCCCCTAGCTAGGCACGATACAAGATAGATCTAGGTATTGCCATCTTTGGAAGGCAATCCATAAGTGGCTCTCATGATAGATTCATATGGTAATTTGATTTTCTTTCTAGGAAAGGGTTCCATGCCTTTCCTTAACGGAAATTGGAATCTAATATTTCCTTCCTTCATATCAATAATTGCACCAATCGTTCTAAGGAAAGGTCTACCAAGAATAATAGGACATGAAGGATTGCAATCTATATCAAGAACAATGAAATCTACGGGCACATAATTCCTATTGGCAACAATAAGAACATCACTAATTCTTCCCATAGGTTTCTTAATAGTGGAATCCGAAGATGCAAATTTAAAGAACAATCATCAAGCTCATGGAACCCTAGCAAATCAGACAAAGTTTTTGGGGTAGTGGAGACACTAGCACCCAAATCACACAAAGCATGGCATTCATGATCTTTTTTTGATAGTAGGTTCCCACTCATCATAAAGCTTTCTAGGTATAGAAACTTCCAACTCGAGTTTTTCTTCATAAGATTGCATCAAAGCATCAATTATGTGTTTAGTGAAAGCTTTATTTTGACTATAAGCATGGGGAGTATTTAGCACGGATTGCAACAAAGAAATACAATCAATCAAAGAGCAATTGTCATAATTGAATCCCCTGAAATCCAAAGTAGTGGGTTCATCACTATGCAAAGTTTTAATCTCTTCACTCCCAATTTTAGCAATTTTAGCATCAAGATCTAAAAACTCTGAATCATTGGGACACCTTAAAGCAGAATCATCTCCAATCCTATCTTCATCAAGATTTATACAAGAAAACAAGGATCTAATAGGAGACACGTCAATAACTTTCAGATCTTCATCTTTATTTTCATGCTCTTCCGGTTTAGCAGCAATCTTATTGATCAAGGTGGACTGTTTATCCAAAATTTGGGCAATTAAGTTCTCGAGATGAGCAAACTGAGATTTCAAGCCATAAAATTCCTTAGACATATCATCTAGGTCTTTATTCATATACTTTATAAACTTTTTCTGTTCTTTAAGCTCACTTCTGAAAAAGTCATTATGCTCAAATTGTATAGTCATAAAATGTCTAACATTGTTTTCAATCTCCTCCATCCTCTTGAGGTGAGGGTCAACACTAATAGGGAGAGCCATAGTGACAAGCAAGCAATCCAACACACACAAGCAAACAAGAAGCAAGCGAACGATAAACACACGGCGGAAGAAGGGCAAATAAAACGGCAAGGGTGAAGTGGGGGAGAGGAAAACGAGAGGCAAAAATGTAATGCGAAGGATAAGGGTTTGTGATAGGTACTTGGTATATGACTTTTGCGTAAGCCTCCCCGGCAATGGCGCCAGAAATTATTCTTCCTACTTCTCGAGCTTGCGTTGTATTCCCTCGAAGAGGAAAGGGTGATGCGGCACAGTAGCGTAAGTATTTCCCTCAGTTTTTGAGAACCAAGGTATCAATCCAGTAGGAGACCACGCGTGAGTCCCTCGCACCTGCACAAACAAATAAGAACTTCGCAGCCAACACGATAAGGGGTTGTCAATCCCTTTACGATCACTTACAAAAGTGAGATCTGATAGAGATGCTAGTTTATATTTTTGGTATTTTTAGTTTATAAGAACAGCAAATAAAAGCGGTAAAAGTAAAGTAGATGTAGATTGATATGTTGAGAATAGACCCGGGGGCCATAGTATTCTCTAGTGGCTTCTCTCATGATAGCGATATTCTACGACGGGTAAACAAATTACTGTCGAGCAATTGGTAGAAAAGCGAATAATTATGAGACTATCTAGGCATGATCATTGTATATAGGCATCACGTCCGAGACAAGTAGACCGACTCCTGCCTGCATCTACTAGTATTACTCCACACATCGATCGCTATCCAGCATGCATCTAGTGTATTGAGTTCATAAGAATAGAGTAATGCCTTAAGCAAGATGACATGATGTAGAGGGATAAACTCAAGCAATATGATATAAACCCCATCTTTTTATGCTCGATGGCAACAATACAATACGTGCATTGCTTCCCCTACTGTCATTGGGAAAGACACCGCAAGATTGAACCCAAAGCCAAGCACTTCTCCCATTGCTAGAACTATAGATCTAGTAGGCCAAACCAAACCAATAATTCGAAGAGACTTGCAAGGATATTATGAGCACACATAAAAAGTTTAAAGAAGAACCAAATATCTTTCATAGATAACCTTGATCATAAACTCACAATCATCGGATCTCGACAAACACACCGCAAAAAGAGATTACATCGAATAGATCTCCTCGAAGACCGAGGAGAACTTTGTATTGAGATCCAGAGAGAGAGAAAAAGCCATCTAGATACTAGCTATGGACCCGAAGGTCTGTGGTAAACTACTCACAACTCATGGTGAGGGCGATGATGATGATGATGAAGGCCTCTATGATGGACCCCCTCCGATGGAGCTCCGGAACAAGCTCCAAGATGGGATCTCCACGGGGACAGAAGGTAGGGCGGTGGAATTAGGGTTTTCTCTCTGTTCTCGGAGTTTCTGGGCTACGTGGACTTATATAGGAAGAAAGAGGGCACTGGGGGAGTCACGGGGGCCCCACGAGGTAGGGGGCGCGCCCTGGGAAGGGGTGCGTGCCCCCCACCCTCGTGGGCCACTCGTGGCTCTTCTGACGTGGTTCTCAAGTTCTTCGTGCGTGATTTTCTCCAAAAATATCTTTCACGTAGGTTTCATTTCGTTTGGACTCCATTTGATATTCTTTTTCTGCAAAACCCTGAAACAGGCAAAAAACAGCAATCTGGACTGGGCCTTTGGGTTAGTAGGTTAGTCCCAAAAATGATGTAAAAGTGAATGATAAAGCCCATTAAACATCCAAGACTTCATAAATAATAGCACGGAACAATCAAAAATTATAGATACGTTGGAGACGTATTAGCCATCCCAGTGACAAAAAAATTACCCATGATAACTTTTTCAGTGACACAAAAATTGCCATCCAAGAAATTAACCATGGAACAAAACATCTTAATTTGCCATCCTAGTGACACAAAATAATTTTGCCATGTAAATTTTCGGTGATACAAAAGTTGACCTTTAAAAAGTAAAACTGGGCTAATGCATCTTGTTTTGCCATTCTAGTGACACAAATTTTATTTTATTTAGCCATGGCAACTTTTTCAATGACAATGAAGTTGACATTCATGATATTAACCATGGATCAAAACACATCTTAATTTGCCATCCTAGCGTCACAGAACTAACCATGCACTGAAAACTTAAATTGTGATGCTGGTAAAAAAAAGAAAAACATGGACAAGCATAAGCAAAGTTGTCGTGATGGAGAGCATAACATTGCTATGATAGAAAGCATACAGTTCCAATGATATAGAGCACAACAAATTCACATATCAAGCAAAAACACGCACAATTGCATAATGAAAAGGCTAATGACACACATTTAGCCATGAAAACAAATCTGGAGTTGCCATTGTGTTATTACATGAGTTGGCGCATCCTCATAGCCCAACATAGCTGACATAAAACAACCACATTTTTATCTAGGAAGTTGAAATCACATACAAAACAAAATTCTTCATATTTAGAAATATGCAAATCAACACTAGTCTGATGAATTGATGTAAACTGAAAATACAGTGAGCACGCAAAGACCAGAAAATGATTGCCATGGACATAAAACGATGAGCACACAATACCAAGGAGCACAAACACGTATGAAGAAAGAGGGAAGGGAGGGAACGAGTAGGGGAAGAAGAACCTAAGGGATGAACAGGCAGTGGCTGGGGCGAGACGGACGTGGTTGGAGGCTTGGGAGTCACATGCGTGCTGGTGGATCTAGCGCATGAGCTACTTGCGGCGGGCGGAGGCAGACATGACAAGCGGTTGGGCGCAAGGATTCAAGGCCGAGGCGCAGTCGCCAACGCTGGCATCGGTCTCTTGCGGGGCGAGGGTGATTTCAAGGCACGTGTCACACCCTGATTTTCATGCCATAACACTTAAGCTAATAAATCATGATAAAATGTGGTTTGACAAAAACTTTTGAGTGTTTTAAACTTTACTTGATTGGATTTTTGTTTGCTCCTTGCAAGTGCTCTACTAATCAAATAAATCCTCCAACTCTTATACTACTTCTCCTTGATCAAAAACCTTGCCCAATGATCATGTCATGTGTATAGGACAGAATTGTATTTTCTTACAAAAATAATTTGGCCAAAAAGTATTTTCTAAATTAGGTTTTCCAAAAACCCTTGAATTGAGAATTGAACTACAAAATCTTTTAAAATATATGTATGACATGTAGCGACCAGACCTCAAACAGTCTGATCTCTATGCATCTGTGTCATCCCTGGATCTAATGCTGACACGCACAATACTTGAAGGATTTATAACAGAGTAGCAATCACACACTTATTACATCGATAGTTCAACGATGAATTTATTACAATAAAAATGGCTGAAGGCCATCTAACACGATAACAGCGGAAGGCTTGGAAGATAAGTGAGTCCATCAACTCCGGCGGCATCACTGAGTATAGAACCACGACCTAAAAGGGCATCTTACTCGTCGTTTGAAAAGTCCGCAACATGAAACGTTGCAGCCCGGAAAATGGTTCAGCACATGGAATATGCTGGCAAAGTAACACAAGAGAGCAACTGAAAGTAAAGCTATACTATATGCAATATGGCTGGTGGAAAGCTCTATGGTTACAGTTTTTGCGTAAAGCCAGTTTTTCCCTACTTCAAAAGGAATACATTTTAATTAACTATCATGGTAGTTGAAACATCGTTGAGAAGATAGACATCCTCTCAACCCCAATTAAAGTTCATCATTAAACCCAACAGTATTAAATTAGAGTAACATGATGAGATGCACATGATATCCAAGTACTAGATACTCAAGACGTCTGTAACCGGGGACACGGCTAATCATGATCAGTTTGTACACTCTGCAGAGGTTTGTGCACTTTTCCCCCACAAGACCCGATCTCCTCCATTCGATTTCTCGCACTGCATGATGTTTGAGAAACGGATGACCGAGACACAGTCTTTCAGAAGCACTAGCACCTACGACCGGGTGAACCGTACCAACCTACATCCCCTACATCTGCTAGTTCACCACTGTAGATGTTCGCACGACTTACTCATACTATGCTAGAGCCCATAATAGCATTGTGGTTGCACACGGAAGTTTCTAGTATGAATAATCTGATGATCCCTTTGAGCCTGGGTGGCGGTCCAAAAAAAACAGGCAATCCCTGGAATACCCAGATGCCTCAATCCACCCAGATGTGTATTAATGTTGCCACCTTAAGTTGAACCATTAATTAATAAACTCACATCTGTCATGGATTTCACTCACCCAATCCACTTCTACGAGCATAGCATGTCCTATCAGCAAACGTAGAAGTAACTCCCAAGGTTTGAATGTAATGCAGGTAATAGGTACTACCTCAATCTACTTCCCAGTCCCACAAGTTAAATTGGTCCTACTCATGCAATGTGTGAGGTTTGGACTAATGCAATGAAAACTGGGTAATTCGAAAGTATGATCAAAGTGTTACTTGCCTTGTTGATGATCCGCAAAACCTAGAGATTCAAAGTAGCAAGCGGCGCACTCCGGATACTCTATCGCAAACAAACAAGCACACAATAAGTACTTTACTAATGCACGGGTAAAACTCGAATAAGAGATCTAACCAGAAAGTTCAACTTAAGAACTCCGGTTTGCAAAAGAAATGACAAAAGAAGAAACAATGAAAAGCAAACGACGAAAGAGAAACAACTATCAAACCAATCTGGACCTAAGTCCAAATTTAGCAGAGGCAAATGCTTGTGTGACTAGGTTAAACGGAAAGAGAATTTCGATACGAAACTCCAGGCGATTGAATCACCTGATTCCGATAAACGAGCGAAAAGTTAAACTAAAACGAAGATCGGATCTGAGATCGCGATCAGAAAATAAGCAAGAAAAAGAAAACTAAAACAGCTTAACGAACGGATGTTCGTCAGCTGAGAGTAAACGGTGAATTCGTTCGTTAGAACGAACGAACGGGTGAACATTTACTACTTAACTAAACCAGAAAAAATAAAACAGAAAACCGATCTAAATAAAACCGATCTAAATAAAAAAATGGCTAGGGTTCTAAAAAAACCAACGGTTTTTCTGGAGAAAACCGGCTACCTCGAGAACTGCCGGCGGCGGCGGCTCTCCGGCGACGGCGAGCGGCGGCGGGGTGCGGCGGCGAGGGGTGGCAACGGCGGCGGTGTGCTGGCGCGGCGGCGGGGCTGGCAGCTGCGGCGGCGAGGCGCGGGCGTGTGGCGGCGGGCTGCTGGCGCGGCGGCGGGGTGCGGCGTCGCGGCGGCGGGGCTGCTACGGCGAGGGGAGGGGTGCGGCGGCGGTGGTTGGAGGGGGTGTGTGGCTATATATAGGAGGGGGTGTGTGGCTTGGGGG
>LR738711.1:233947806-233977326 GCA_902687465.1 Secale cereale | reverse complement strand
GGCGGTGGTTGGAGGGGGTGTGTGGCTATATATAGGAGGGGGTGTGTGGCTTGGGGGAGGGGCTAGCCATGGCGGTTGGCGGCGGTGTCCGAGTCGACCACGGCGGGGCGACGTGGGGAAGGCGGTGGCGCTGGCGACGGGCCGGTTCGGCTGGGCTTTGGCCCAGTCGGGTCAGTCCCCTATTTTTTTAACAACTACGTCGGCGCTAAAACAACTCTAGAAAATAAAAATAAAACTAGAAATTGCCAAAACAAATTTTCACCGTCTAAATAAAATATTTAGAACAAGATGAACATTTTCTTGGCACTAAAATGCATTTTTGAAAACATGCAATTTTTTTCCTAATTCAAAAAAAAAAAAAACAAATAAACTCCAAATAAAATTTGTTTGATCTTTTTATTAAATCTTCTGTATTTCTTTATTTTTGGGAGAGTCATTTTACTCCCGCTCTCATATTTTATAATAGAAATACTTGAAGAAAAAAATAAATAAAACCAAACGATCCTATTTTCAAAATTTGAGAAACCTCAAATATGAAAATTTAGAAATCCCCAACTCTCTCCGAGGGTCCTTGAGTTGCTTAGGATTTTCTTGGATCACCAAAAGCAAGAAAATATGATATGCATGATGATCTAATGTATAACATTCCAAATTGAAAATTTGGGATGTTACAAACCTACCCCCCTTAAGATGAATCTCGCCCTCGATATTCGGGTTGGCTAGAAAATAGGTGAGGGTGGTCCTGGCGTAGATCATCTTCTCGTTCCCAGGTGGCTTCTTCCTCGGTGTGGTGACTCCACTGAACTTCGCAAAACTTGATAACCTTGCTGGGGTAACTCTGCTCGAAAATTCGAGGATCTTAACAGGCTTCTCCTCGTAGGTCAGATCACTGTCTAACTGAATCGCTTCCAGGGGTACTGTGTCTCTAAGCGGTATGTCGGCCATCTCTGCATGGCACTTCTTAAGCTGTGAAACGTGAAACACATCATGCACTCCTGACAATCCTTCGGGCAATTCCAACTTGTAGGCAACCTCTCCCATGCGTTCCAAAACACGGTAAGGTCCCACAAATCTCGGGGCTAACTTTCCTTTAACTCCGAAACGTTTGACTCCTCGCAGAGGTGATACTCTCAAGTATGCTCTGTCTCCGATCTCATAGGTTATCTCCTTACGCTTCGAGTCTGCATAACTTTTCTACCTGGACTAAGCTACCTTCAGTCTATCTCGAATCAACTTCACCTTTTCCTCAGACTCTTTGATCAAGTCTGGTCCAAACAACTGTCGGTCTCCAACTTCGTCCCACGACAACGGAGTCCTACATCTCCTTCCGTATAATGCTTCGAAAGGGGGCATCTTCAAACTGGATTGATAACTGTTGTTGTAAGAAAACTCGACATACGGAAAATTGTCGTCCCAACTAGATCCATAATCTAGTGCACAGGCTCTCAGCATATCCTCCAAAATCTGATTGACTCTTTCAGTCTGTCCATCTGTCCGCGGGTGAAATGATGTGCTAAACTCTAGCCTGGTACCCAAAGTTTCATGTAACTGATTCCAGAACTTTGTGGTAAACTGGGTTCCTCTATCTGATACGATGCTCCTCGGAACTCCATGCAGACATACAATTCTGGTCATGTATATCTTTGGCAACTTTGCACTGGTATAGGTAGTCTTTACGGGGATGAAATGAGCTACATTCGTTAAACGATCAACTACAACCCAAATCGAGTCATAGCCAGAACGAGTTCTGGGTAGTCCCGTAATAAAATCCATACCAAGTTTATCCCACTTCCATTCGGATATTGGCAATGGTTATAACAATCATGCCGGCTTCTGATGTTCTGCCTTCACTCTCTGACATACATCACAAACTGCTACATACTCCGCAATATCCTTCTTCATATCGGTCCACCAGAAAATATCCTTCAACTCCAAATACATCTTAGTATTCCCTGGGTGAATCGAGTATGGTGAATCATGGGCCTCCTGTAAAATCAACTTCCTGATCTTCGGGTCATTAGGCACATACACGCGGTCCTCAAACCATAAGGTGTCGTGTTCATCCTCACGAAATCCTTTAGCTTTTCCTTCGCTCATCCTCTCCTTTATCGAGGCAATCTCCTTGTCAGTTTCTGAGCTTCTCGGATTTTATCCATCAGGGTAGACTAGATTTCTAGAGTTGCTACATAGCCTCTCGGAACTATCTCCAAACGTAATTATTGTAAGTCCTCGGCTAACTCCTTTGGAAATTCTTCCATCATTAGGGTATTGACATGGCTCTTGCGGCTTAGCGCATCGGCTACTGCGTTAGCCTTTCCGGGATGATAATGCAATCTCATGTCGTAATCCTTAATGAGTTCCAGCCATCTCCTTTGCCTAAGATTCAACTCCTTCTGAGTGAATATATACTTTAAACTCTTGTGATCCGTATATACTTCACAATGGTTTCCAATGAGAAAGTGTCTCCACGTCTTCAACGCATGAACTACGGCTGCTAACTCCAAATCATGAGTGGCATAGTTCAACTCATGAGGTTTCAGTTGTCGTGAAGCA
Organism: Secale cereale; assembly: GCA_902687465.1. NCBI lineage: Eukaryota > Viridiplantae > Streptophyta > Magnoliopsida > Poales > Poaceae > Secale > Secale cereale. The sequence goes on along the minus strand of LR738711.1, from coordinate 233,974,773 downwards.
TACGAAACAACTCTTCCTTCCTGCATAAGAACTGCTCCAAGTCCTCGACGTGAAGCGTCGCAGTACACCTCGTAATCCTTATGTTGATCTGGCAGAATCAACACATGTGATGAGACCAAACGGTTCTTTAACTCCTGAAAACTGGCCTCACATTCTTCAGTCCATCTGAACTTGGTGTCCTTCTTTAACAACTCCGTCATAGGCTTTGCAATCTTTGAGAAATTCTCGATGAATCTCCGATAGTATCCTGCAAGTCCAAGAAAACTCCGGATCTCTCCAACTGTTGTTGGTGCTTCCCAATGGGTCACAGTGTCCACCTTGGCGGGATCTACTGCTATTCCTTCTCCAGATATAACATGTCCGAGGAATCCGACTTCCTTCAACCAAAATTCACATTTGCTAAACTTGGCGTATAACTGATGTTCTCGGAGCTTCTCCAATACTAAACGCAAATGCTCTGTATGCTCCTATTCATCCTTCGAGAAGATCAAAATATCATCTATGAACACTACGACGAACTTATCCAAATACTCCATAAATACTTTGTTCATCAGGTTCATAAAGTATGCCGATGCATTCGTCAGACCAAACGACATAACGGTATACTCGTACAACCCATACCTAGTGGTAAATGCCGTCTTAGGTATATCCTGCTCTCGGATCGTCAATTGATGGTACCCTGATCGCAGATCGATCTTGGAAAATACCTTAGCTCCTTGCAATCTATCGAACAGATCATTGATCATCGGCAATGGGTACTTGTTCTTGATCATTACTTCATTCAATCCTCGGTAATCAACAACCATTCTTAACAATCCATCCTTCTTTTCCACTAGAAGTACTGGCAAACCCCAAGGCGAAGAACTTGGGCGTATGAATCCTTTATCCAGTAACTTCTTAATCTGTTTCTTAATTTCCTCCAAATCCTTTGTGGGCATCCTATATGGTCTCTTGGAAATTGGTCCGGTGCCTGGCAAAAGCTCAATCAAAAATTCTATATCTCTGCCAGGTGGCATTCCTGTCTGTTCTTCTGGAAACACATCCGGATAATCCTTCACTACTGGCACTTCCTCCTGAACAACTCCTGACAAGGAATTTAATCTGCTCCTCTTTGACTCATGCCGGGATACATACTTGATCCTTCTTCCTTCCGGCGTAGTAAGCAAAATGGTCTTACTGGCACATTCAATATTCCCTTCATACTTAGATAACCAATCCATGCCTAATATAACATCCAGTCCTTGAGATTCCAATACTATTAGGTCCGAAGGGAAAAATGTAATTACCAATCCTTAAGGGCAACTGATCACACCATAACTTAGCCATATACTCCGCTCCTGGTGAGGTTACTAACATGGGCGATCTAAGGGCTTGGGTTGGCAGCTTATACTTATCCACAAATCCCCTTGAAATGTATGAATGTGATGCACCAGTATCGAAAAGAACGAGTGTAGTAAAGGACTTAACTAAGAACTTACCTATTACTGCATCTGGTTGGGCTTCAACCTCCTCCACGCTAACGTGATTCACTTGTCCTTTGTTGAAGGGGTTGGGCTTCTTCGCGGCGCTTACATTGCTGTTTCCATTCTTAACTTCTGGGCATTCATTGGCATAATGTCCATTCTTCCCGCACTTGTAACAAGTGACATGGCTGAAATCCTTCTTGGTGGGTGTGGACGGTGTACGGCGGTTCTGGTTTCCATTGGCTCCATTCCCATTTCCATTCTTAGTGCCATTGTGATTGTGCGAGCTACCTCCTCCATGGGTATGTTGAAATTTTCCTACCGTCTTAGGGGTAAAACGGGGCTTCTGCTGTGCTCCAGAGTTATACCTTCCTTGCCCATACTTCCTCTTGCGACCTTCAATCTGTTGATGCTTCCTTTCAATCATTAGGGCGTGGTCAACCAACTCCAGGTAGTTATTGAAAGTGGCCACCATTAGCTGTACACTCATCTCATCATTCAGCCCTTCCATGAATCTCTCCTGCTTAGCGGCATCTGTGGCCACATCATCTGGGGCATAACGAGATAGGGTACTAAACTCATCCACGTACTGGGCCACAATACGATTTCCTTGGCGCAGATTGCGAAACTCCTGCTTCTTCATACTCATAGCTCCAGTTGAGACATGGGCGGTACGAAAAGCTTGCTGGAACTGATCCCAGGTCACATTGGCTATGGGGTAAGTGGTTGTGTAGTTCTCCCACCATGCTGCGTCTGGTCCAGATAACTGGTGTGCGGCAAATCGCACCTTCTCAGCATTCGAGCAATTGGCGGTGGTCAAATCCCTTCCAGTTTTGCATAGCCAGTCATCAGCCACTATTGGTTCGATGCTGCTAGCAAACACTGGTGGTTGCAACCTTAAGAAACGTGTCAGGTTGTCCACGGGTGGTGGTGGTGGAGGGTTGTTGTTGTTATTCTGGTTGTCCTGAGTATTCTGGACAAGAAGTTGCATCAGGGTGTTCTGCTGCTGGATCAACTGAGTGAGCTCATGGGAAAACTCAAATCCGGGCTCACGTCTCGGAGGCATCTGATGGGTGTAAGGGGAAGAGATTAGAACAGAATAGAGGTCTAAGGGAAAATCACTACCCATATGCACATGAGGCAAACACACAATTCATCACACCAAAATCAATTTCAAACAAGGGTTTACACGGATCTAATCGTTACAAAAGTGATCTAAAGCTAATATATGGAGGTAAACTACTAGTCACAGGGTGGTCATCTTGAAATATTGCTCAGCAGAGGATTCCATGATATCCGCTCCAGCTTCATCTTCATAGTCTTCATCTTTGCTATCTTCGGGTTCCGAATCCGTGTCGTCGATGATGATGTAGTATTCCGGTGGAATCTCCTTGGGTTCTTCTTCCTCGTCTTCTTCTCCCATGAGTATCCCTAACTTCCATGTCAAGTCATCATTCTTCTCCACAAGTATTTTCATCTCCTCCTCATATCCGTCGCGTGTAGACTTAAGTTCTTCCTCTAGCTCCAAATTCTTATTTAGGGCTTTCTTCAAATCTATCATCCCTGCGCACATCTGGTGCTCCTGGCGACGAATGTGATGGTTCAATTCCTGGATGAATGCTGCAATGGGTCTATCTTTCTGGGTGCTGATCATATCCCAATTCTCATCTCGGCGTCCACAAATCTGGTAGATAGTGTCCTTTAGCTCCTGCTTATAGACTTCTCCAATCCTTCCCGTAGCGATGTGGGCTGCCATGCTCCTGCCTAGGCTCCATGTAGGCGCATTAAAGGAAAATGCTATGAGTGCAGTGACGGGCTTGAACGTCCTTCCTGGAACTTGGGCTTGAATCAACCAACGCTCCTCCTCAGGTAGAGTGGCATTGTAGGTTCCGATGAAACTTGGTAGTCCAATGTTTAGACATCTGGTGACTTCCTTCAGGTATCGTCCAAATGGTGTATCGTCATCTGGCTGCATGAACTTGTTCTTTGCATCCACCATAGAAAAGATGAGGAGTCAGAAAAAAGAAGAGTGAATAGTGCTCTAGGGCTTTAGCTTAGTGGTCGTGTCCTATAGTCAGTGTGTGCTCTGATACTATCTTGTAGCGACCAGACCTCAAACAGTCTGATCTCTGTGCATCTGTGTCATCACTGGATCAGTAATGCTGACACGCACAGTACTTGAAGGATTTATAACAGAGTAGCAATCACACACTTATTACATTGATAGTTCAACGATGAATTTATTACAATAAAAATGGCTGAAGGCCATCTAACACGATAACAGCGGAAGGCTTGGAAGATAAGTGAGTCCATCAACTCCAGCGGCATCACTGAGTATATAACCACGACCTAAAAGGGCATCTTACTCGTCGTCTGAAAAGTCCTCAACATGAAACGTTGCAGCCCGAAAAACGGGTCAGCACATGGAATATGCTGGCAAAGTAACACAAGAGAGCAACTGAAAGTAAAGCTATACTATATGCAATATGGCTGGTGGAAAGCTCTATGGTTACAGTTTTGCGTAAAGCCAGTTTTTCCCTACTTCAAAAGGAATACATTTTAATTAACTATCATGGTAGTTGAAACATCGTTGAGAAGATAGACATCCTCTCAACCCCAATTAAAGTTCATCATTAAACCCAACAATATTAAATTAGAGTAACATGATGAGATGCACAGAAATCAGACTGTTTGAGGTCTAGTCGCTACATGACACCTATTAGATATAGGACTCACAAAAACCACAAAAATAGTATTTTTCATAGATTTTTCTCTATTTTATTTAAAGGATTTTTCTTAAGTCCGGAAATGGTCTTTAATAGGTTAAAATTATTTTAATGTTTAAAAAATATTTGAGAAAATTTAGGGAAGCTCAGTGAACATATATTGTCCATATATATGAGTTTCAACACATGGTAATGTTCAAAATATTGGACAAAACCCTCCAAAACCATTTATGCATAATTCAAGTATTTGAAATATTTCTGTAAGAAATATTGTAAATAAATACAGGAAAATACTAGCAAGTCACACATGCCTAATGTGATGCCCTTGCCAAGTTTCATTCCCATACAAATAGTTTTGCTACACAAAAGTGCCCCAAAACCCTCTCTGTCCAGATCCAAATTTGAACAACTCTTCATTGCCAAGTGTATCCTTTTGATATCAAATTTTGTGTACATGCTCAAATCCCCAAATAATGACACTACACCAAGTGGTGCATCAAGGAGAAAAGATTTGCATGACTAAATCTTTGAAAATCCATTTCTTTTGATTTCTAGGGTTTGCCAAAGTACATTGGTAACTTTCTTCAAATGGACTCAAACTTGGTGATCATCCTCAATTATATATTCCATTTGATCCTGTTAATTCTCATGTCAAATGGAATCCATTTGCTTGACCAAACTAGCATTAAACACCTTCTGGCATTTTACCAAAACCACCATTTGGACCACTTTCACTATTCTCCTTTGCCTCAGATTATTTATCAGAGGTGTTCCTGATCATAATATACCTCCAGTAACTCCCCCTCTCCCAAAGCTCAATGATTGAGGGATGAAAACCCTAGTTTTCCCCTCTGGAAGACACTATTCATCTCTCTCTCCACCTCTTCTATCACTTCTGAAGCTCTCCAGAGCATCACATGCCTTCCCCCACATTTTTTACACTCCCCTAGTGCTCCTAGACAAAAGTGGACACGTCCATGGCACATATTTTATGCCATCGTGTGCAGAGTTCGCGCTCTGGAGCACGCTACAGTGCACTCCCGAACTGTAGCTCGCCCTCCCAAGGCCCCCGTCAGCTTCGGGCATCGGGATTGTGTCCCCCGAGTTTGCCTCGACGTGCGTGACATGCCACCGTGTCGGTCCCCTCCTCCCTCGACCTCCTCTTTCCGCTACAGAGCGCGCTCGTGAGCTCTCGAGCGGGCATGAAGCTTTGCCCCACGCCCGCCTACTTATACCCCTCCCTGAGCGCCCTGGATACTTGGGATGCCACTCCTATCCTTCCATGCGACTCCCTCGACCATCCCTCTCCCTCCCTTGAGCCTTCTTCCTCCTCCCAGCACCACCACTTGTGCCGTCGGCCTCCGCCTATGTTCGAGCGAGCAGGAGCTCCCCCCGTCCTTCCCCCTCTAGACAAGTCCCAAGCCCCCGTAGGCCCTCCCTATTGAGCCATTTTTCTCCGATGTGCCCTGATACGTCTCCAACGTATCTATAATTTTTGATTGTTCCATGCTATTATATATTATGTTTAGGATGTTTAAATGGCTTTATTATACACTTCTATATTATTTTTGGGACTAACCTATTAACCCAAAGGCCCAGTGCAGATTGCTGTTTTTTGCCTATTTCAGGGTTTCGCAGAAAAGGAATATCGAACGGAGTCCAAACGGAATGAAACCTTCGCGAGAGTTATTTTTGGAACGATATCAACACACAAGACATGGAGTACACGCGAGGGAACAAAGGAGGCGGCCACGAGGGTCCAGGGCGCGCCCCTCCTACAGGGCGCGCTCCCCACCCTCGTGGGCCCCCTCTGGCTCCCCCGATGCCCTCCTTCCTCCTATATATACCCATGTACCCTGAAAACATCAAGGCAACAGAGAAAACCCTAATTCCACCGCCACAACCTTCTGTTCCGTGAGATCCCATCTTGGGGCCCGTTCCGGAGCTCCGTCGGAGGAGGGATCTTCCACGGAGTGCTTCTACATCAACACCATTGCCTCACCATGAGTTGTGAGTAGTTTACCACAGAACTTCGGGTCCATAGTTATTAGCTAGATGGCTTCTTCTCTCTTTTTGGATCTCAATACCAAGTTCTCCTCGGTCTTCGAGGAGATCTATTCGATGTAATCTTTTTGCGGTGTGTTTGTCGAGATCCGATGAATTGTGGGTTTATGATCAAGATTATCTATGAGAAATATTTGGTTCCTTTCTGAATTCTTTTATGTATGATTATAATATCCTTGCAAGTCTCTTCGAATTATTGGTTTGGTTTGGCCTACTAGATCTATAGTTCTTGCAATGGGAGAAGTGCTTGGCTTTGGGTTCAATCTTGCGGTGTCCTTTCCCAGTGACAGCAGGGGCAGCAAGGCACGTATTGTATTGTTGCCATCGAGGATAAAAAGATGGGGTTTATATCATATTGCTTGAGTTTATCCCTCTACATCATGTCATCTTGCTTAAAGCATTACTCTGTTCTTATGAACTTAATACTCTAGATGCATGCTGGATAGCGGTCGATGTGTGGAGTAATAGTAGTAGATGCAGAATCGTTTTGGTCTACTTGTCACGGACGTGATGCCTATATATTCTCATAACTATGCACTTTTCTATCAATTGCTCGACAGTAATTTGTTCACCCACCGTAGAATTCTGCTATCATGAGAGAAGCCACTAGTGAAACCTATGGCCCCCGGGTCTATTCTCAACATATTAATCTCCAATCTACTTTACTTTGTGTTATTTACTTTCTGTTCTTATATCCAAAAATACCAAAAATATCAAACTATCCTATCTATCATATCTCAGTTTCGTAAGTGACCATAAATGAATTGACAACCCCTTATCACGTTGGCTGCGTAGTTCTTACTTGTTTGTGCAGGTGTGAGGGACTCGCACGTGGTCTCCTACTGGATTGATACCTTGGTTCTCAAAAACTGAGGGAAATACTTACGCTACTGTGCTGCATCACCCTTCCCTCTTCGAGATATACCAAGTACCTATCACAAACCCTTATCCTTCGCATTACCTTTATTTGCCTCTCGTTTTCCTCTCCCCCACTTCACCCTTGCCGTTTTATTTGCCCTTCTTTTTGTCGTGTGTTTACCGTTCGCTTGCTTCTTGTTTGCTTGTGTGTTGGATTGCTTGCTTGTCACTATGGCTCAGAACAATACCAAATTGTGTGACTTCTCCAATACCAACAATAATGATTTTATTAGCACTCCGATTGCTCCTATTACCGATGTTGAATCTTGTGAGATCAATGCTGCTCTGTTGAATCTTGTCATGAACGATCAATATTCGAGCCTTCCTAGTGAAGATGCTGCTACCCATCTAAACAACTTTGTTGATTTGTGTGATATGCAAAAGAAGAGGGATACAGATAATGATATTGTTAAATTGACGCTATTTCTGTTTTCACTTTAGAGATCGTGCTAAAACTTGGTTTTCCTCTTTGCCTAGAAATAGTATTGATTCATGGAATAAGTGCAAAGATGCTATCATTAAGAAAACCAAGTTTAAAGAACAATCATCAAGCACATATTCCTCCTGCTAAAATTCATTATATCGTTTCTAAGGGAGATAATCTTAGCACGAGGAATATGTGCTTGATGATTGTTCTTTAAATTTGCATCTTGCGGATTCTACCATTAAGAAACCTATGGGAAGGATTAATGATGTTCTTATTGTTGCCAATAGGAATTATGTGCCCGTAAATTTCATTATTCTTGACATAGATTGCAATCCTTCATGTCCTATTATTTTTGGTAGACCTTTCCTTAGAACGATTGGTGCAATTATTGATATGAAAGAAGGAAATATTAGATTCCAATTTCTGTTAAGGAAAGGCATGGAACACTTTCCTAGAAAGAAAATCAAATTACCTTATGAATCTATTATGAGAGCCACTTATGGATTGCCTTCCAAAGATGGCAATACCTAGATCTATCCTTGTATCATGCCTAGCTAGGGGCGTTAAACGATAGCGCTTGTTGGGAGGCAACCTAATTTTATTTTATTTTTTTACTTCTGTTTAGGAATAAATATTGCATCTAGCTTTTGTTTAGATGTGGTTTTGTGTTTTAATTAGTGTTTGTGCCAAGTGAAACCTTTGGGAAGACTTGTGTGAAGTTTATATGACCATGCTGTAAAAAACAGAAACTTTAGCGCTCACGAGAATAGTCATCGGATTTTACTGGAGAGTGTTATTTAGTTAGTTCTTTTTGCAGATGATTAATAGACAAATTCCTCACGTTTACCAATTTATTTCAATTTTTTGGAGTTACAGAAGTATTCGAAAGTTACAGATTACGACAGATTGTTCTATTTTTGACAGATTCTGTTTTTCGTGTGTTGTTTACGTATTTTGATGAATCTATGAGTAGTATTGGGGAGTATGAATCTTAGAGAAGTTGGAATACAGTAGGTTTAACACCAATATAAACAAAGAATGAATTCATTACAGTACCTTTGAGTGGTGGTTTGTTTTCTTATACTAACGGAGCTCGCGGGATTTTTGGCTAAGTTTTGTGTTGTGAAGTTTTCAAGTTTTGAGTATGGCTTTGATGGACTATGGAACAAAGAGTGGCAAGAGCCTAAGCTTGGGGATTCCCAAGGCACCCCAAGGTAAAATTCAAGGACAACCAAAAGCCTAAGCTTGGGGATGCCTCGGGAAGGCATCCCCTCTTTCGTCTTCATCTATCGGTAACTATACTCGGGACTATATTTTTATTCACCACATGATATGAGTTTTGCTTGGAGCGTCATGTATGATTTGAGTCTTTGCTTTTTAGTTTGCCACAATCATCCTTGCTGGACACACCTTTTTAGAGAGATAATTATGGTTTAGAATTTGCTAGAATACTCTTTGTGCTTCACTTATATCCTTTGAGCTAGATAGTTTTGCTCTAGTGCTTCACTTATATCTTTTAGAGCACGGTGGTGATTTTATTTTGTAGAAATTGTTGATTTCTCATGCTTAACTTATATCGTTTTGAGAGTCTTTTAGAACAACATGGTAATGTGCTTTGGTTATAAAACTAGTCCTAATATGATAGGCATCCAAGATGAATGTAGTAAAAACTTTCATATAAAGTGCATTGAATATGATGAGAAGTTTGATACTTGATGATTGTTTTGAGATATGAGGATGGTGATATTAGAGCCATGCTAAAGGAGTAATTATGAATTTGAGAAATACTTGTGTTAAAGTTTGTAATTCCCGTAGCATGCATGTATGGTGAACCACTATGTGATGAAGTTAGAGCATGAGGTATTTATTGAGTGTCAACCTTTGTGTGGAGGTCGGGGGCGCGCGGTGGTTAACTCCTACCAACCTCCCCCCTAGGAGCATGCGTTGATTGCTTTGTTTTGATGACTCGTAAATTTTTGCAATAAGTATATGAGTTCTTTATGACTAATGTTGAGTCCATGGATTATACACACTCTCACCCTTCCACCATTGCTAGCCTCTCTTGTACCGCGCAACTTTCGCCGGGACCATACACCCACCATATACCTTCCTCAAAATAGCCACCATACCTACCTATCATGGCATTTCCATAGCCATTCCGAGATATATTGCCATGCAACTTTCCACCGTTCCGTTCATATGACACGCTTCATATTGTCATATTACCATGCATGATCATGTAGTTGACATCGTATTTGTGGCAAAGCCACTATTCACATTTTCATACATGTCACTCTTGATTCATTGCACATCCCGGTACACCGCCGAAGGCATTCATATAGAGTCATATTTTGTTCTAGCTTCGAGTTGTAATCTTTGAGCTGTAAGTCAATAAAAGTGTGATGATCTTCATTATTAGAGCATTGTCCCATGTGAGGAAAGGCCAAATAAAAAAATATGGCCCCCAAAAAATAGAGAGGGGCTAAAAAAAAGAGAAAGCCCCTCCAAAAAAATGAGAGAAAAGAGAGAAGGGACAATGCTACTATCCTTTTCCACACTTGTGCTTCAAAGTAGCACCATGATCTTCATAATAGAGAGTCTCTTTTTTTGTCACTTTCATATACTAGTGGGAATTTTCATTATAGAACTTGGCTTGTATATTACAACGATGGGCTTCCTCAAATGCCCTAGGTCTTCATGAGCAAGAAAGTTGGATGCACACCCACTTAGTTTCATTTGGTGAGCTTTCATACACTTATAACTCTAGTGCATCCGTTGCATGGCAATCCCTACTCACTCACATTTATATCTATTGATGGGCATCTCCATAGCCCATTGATACGCCTAGTCTATGTGAAACTATCTTCCTCCTTTTTGTCTTCTCCACAACCACCACTCTATTCCACCTATAGTGCTATATCCATGGCTCACGCTCATGTATTGCGTGAAAGTTGAAAGGTTTGAAAACATTGAGTACGAAAACAATTGCTTGGCTGAAACCGGGGTTGTGCATGATATGAATATTTTGTGTGATGAAGAGGGAGCATAGCCAGACTATATGATTTTGTAGGGATAACTTTCTTTAGCCATGTTATTTTGAGAGGACATGATTGCTTTGTTAGTATGCTTGAATTATTATTATTCTTATGTCAATATAGACTTTTGTCTTGAATCTTTCGGATCTGAACATTCATGCCACAACAAAGAGAATTACATTGAAAATTATGTTGGTTAGCATTCCATATCAAAAATTCTGTTTTATCATTTACCTACTCGAGGACGAGCAGGAATTAAGCTCGGGGATGCTTGATACGTCTCAAACGTATCTATAATTTTTTATTGTTCCATGCTATTATATATTATGTTTTGGATGTTTAATGGGCTTTATTATACACTTTTATTTTTGGGACTAACCAATAAACCCAAAGGCCCAGTGCAGATTGCTATTTTTTTTGCCTATTTCAGGGTTTCGCAGAAAAGGAATATCAAACGGAGTCCAAACGGAATGAAACCTTCGCGAGAGTTATTTTTGGAACGATATCAACACAGAAGACTTGGAGTACACACGAGGGAACGAAGGAGGCGGCCACGTGGATCCAGGGCGCGCCCCCCACCCTCGTGGGCCCCCTTTGGCTCCCTCGATGCCCCCCTTCCTCCTATATATACCCATGTAACCTGAAAACATCAAGGCAACAAAGAAAACCCTAATTCCACCGCCGCAACCTTCTGTTCCCGTGAGATCCCATCTTGGGGCCTGTTCCTGAGCTCCGCCGGAGGGGGGATCTTCCACGGAGTGCTTCTACATCAACACCATTGCCTCACCATGAGTTGTGAGTAGTTTACCACAGAACTTCGGGTCCATAGTTATTAGCTAGATGGCTTCTTCTCTCTTTTTGGATCTCAATACCAAGTTATCCTCGGTCTTCGAGGAGATCTATTCGATGTAATGTTTTTGTGGTGTGTTTGTCGAGATCCGATGAATTGTGGGTTTATGATCAAGATTATCCATGAGAAATGCTTGGTTCTTTTCCGAATTCTTTTATGTATGATTATAATATCCTTGCAAGTCTCTTCGAATTATTGGTTTGGTTTGGCCTACTAGATCTATAGTTCTTGCAATGGGAGAAGTGCTTGGCTTTGGGTTCAATCTTGCGGTGTCCTTTCCCAGTGACAGCAGGGGCAGCAAGGCACGTATTACATTGTTGCCATCGAGGATAAAAAGATGGGGTTTGTATCATATTGCTTGAGTTTATCCCTTTACATCATGTCATCTTGCTTAAAGCATTACTCTGTTCTTATGAACTTAATACTCTAGATGCATGCTGGATAGCGGTCGATGTGTGGAGTAATAGTAGTAGATGCAGAATCGTTTCGGTCTACTTGTCACGGACGTGATGCCTATATATAATGATCATGCCTATATATTCTCATAACTATGCACTTTTCTATCAATTGCTCGACAGTAATTTGTTCACCCACCGTAGAATTCTGCTATCATGAGAGAAGCCAATAGTGAAACCTATGGCCCCGGGTCTATTCTCAACATATTAATCTCCAATCTACTTTACTTCGTGTTATTTACTTTCTGTTCTTATATCCAAAAATACCAAAAATATCAAACTATCCTATCTGTCGGATCTCACTTTCGTAAGTGACCGTAAAGGGATTGACAACCCCTTATTACGTTGGCTGCGAAGTTCTTATTTGTTTGTGCAGGTGCGAGGGACTTGCGCGTGGTCTCCTACTGGATTGATACCTTGGTTCTCAAAAACTAAGGGAAATACTTACGCTACTATGCTGCATCACCCTTTCCTCTTCGAGGGAATACAACGCAAGCTCGAGAAGTAGCAAGATGCCCGGAGGCCGATCCTATCCACCGCCGCGGGTGAAGCACCGCTCCCCTCCGATGACGCATGATCTCGTGGTGCAGCCTCCTCGATGAGGCTCACCGCCTTGAGCTCCTTGGTGGCCGGAGCGTCGTCGGGGGCGGCCCGAGTCACCGAGGCAAACGCTGGCAAGCACTCAGCCCTACCTCCCATGCCTCGCCTCTATTCGAGCGGGAGGAGGGAGACGAGCCTGCCAGATGGGGCCCACTTGTAAGCGACCCCGCGGCTGGGCCCGCGCATAACTGGAGACGGCTTCTCCTTTGCGCACCTCCCTGCAGCGAAGATGCCCAGGCGGAATACACTTTCGACGTCACCGCTGTCGCCCGTGCAGCCGTGCAGATGGGCCGGCCCACTAACTATCTGTCGCCATGCGTAAATCATCCTAACCCCAAATTTGGTGATTCAAATTTCTAGTGACTCCATAAATCATGCCCTACCTCATGGTGTACCTTGCACATTTTTCTAGAGCACTTTCCTTCACACTTATTTAGTAAATCCCATTTTCTTAATTCTGTGATGAACTTTAGAAAATCACAAATAGCCCATTTTTAATCCAAACGCCATGATTCAAATTCATAGATACTTCCGAGTTCATAACTTAGTTTTTGAACATTTTTCCCAATACTTTCCGTGCCACATCAAATATTGGTCCATTTCTTCATGTATAGCCAACTTTCAAATTCATAGGAAAATCATTTGAACTCCAAATCCAGCGAAACCAACTCCTAGATGCTTCTAAAATCATGACTTGTTAAATGAGTGCCTTTGCTCATTTTTCAAAATTATATTTTTGTATACTTCTTGCAAATCCGTAAATCCCTTGATTCCATCATATTGAAATGTTCAAAAGTATCCATCAATCCAATCTCAATGAAACCACTTTGGCCATTTTTCAAATGATCAATGGTATCCTAGAAAAGTCCAATTCACATTTTTAGAGCACTTTTATTTTTGCCTTATTGTGTTGCTTATTGTGATTGTTTCCAACGTTAGTTAACAAAGTAGACGAAATACTCGGAGATGGACCAGAAGGATTGAAGACCTTGCGGAGCCAGGCAAGCATCCCTTTGACCATGATACACCCCTTTTTGCTCATCGATAAATTTCGTATGCATGATGATGGTGTTGATGATGAGCTTGCTATGCATGTTGGATTGATGCATGATCCGTTGATTACTCGCATGATTCGTAGCTCTATTCTGTGCTTAGAGATACGATGGTGAAACCATAGTTGTTGATGCATGGACTTGCATAAATTCCGTGAAAATCACCTTGAGAGATATCTCTCGAAAGCCCAATGGGTGCCACTAATGCCCTTGGGAGATGATGATGAACTAGGTCACTACTTGGTGGAGAAGCAGTGTACCAAGGCTTGATGAAAGTGTTGTTTATAGAGACAGCTTAGATTTAAGATTTGTCGACCGTCCCAACCAAACATGCGCAACCACTCTACCCTTATATGGGAAATGGCATTATTGATTACCTAGTTCGTGCTAGCATGGATGCCCGCATTACTAGTGACGTGTAATGCCCAGGATGGAGTTATACCTCCTACGTGTCGAGGCATGACTTAAAGGCATAAGTCCATCCTAGAATGATCTCAAGTTTGGTAATCTTTGCACAACTCATGTAAAAGAGGGGATAGTAAACATAAATAGTTGGCTTACACTCGCCACGTCACAGAATTACATAACAAGTCTCAATCATCATACATTAAGAATATCACAACCCTCTAAGGGCAAAACCAAATGTCAAGATACCAAACTTAGATAAATAAACCACAGGCGGATCGAATCCTAGTAGGAGTCTCCACTACTGATCATCCGGGTATCGCACATAGTACCGACTACGCTCCTCGTCGTACTCCCAATCCAGCTCGGTGCCATCACCTGGATAGCTCACAACTGGACCTGCATCTGGTGTGGTGAAGTAACTGTGAGCCACAGAGGACTCAGCAATCCCGTTTCCGGGTAACAAGACTATTTAAGACTTTGGGAGAGGATAAGGCTGAAGAAAAGAATAAGTGTCTGCAGCAGCAACTAGCAACTAGCTTACGTGAGTGAGAGCGAGAAGAGAAAGCCTCGGACGAGAAGTGATCACGAAGTGATCCTAGCTACAGCTCAACAATCATAACCCCTCCGTGTTCAACTCCCGAATCCCTATTCGGAAATTGACAGTCACGGAACACACGCTGGTAGTGTATTAGAACATTGTGTCAAGTTTTCTACAACCGGATATTAACAAGCTCCCATCTGCCACATAACCGCGGGCACGGCTTTCGAAAGTTCAAACCCTGCAGGGGTGTTCCAACTTGACCCATTACAAGCCCACGATCCGCGAAGTCGCAACTCCAAAGTGGGAAGACCCGAGTATCCTCGGAATCCCGTGCTCAAGATATACCGAACTAAGGTAAGGCTAATCCAGCAAATCCTCCCGGCGTGCCGACACCCTGATAGTAGCCGCGCGTATCTCGTCTCAGGCCACGACCGGATGAGCAGTACGTACAGATACCGAAGATCCCAGCGAACTTGGTGGTATCCGCAAGTGGCTCTAGTTTGGACCAACACTCAAGTCGAGCACTGGCCCAGGGGGTAGAATTAATTAAGCCTCGGGTTAATTACTCCCTCGGAAAGTTTTAGTTGTTTAGGCGAATAGTACCAATGTTGGGACTTGCTGGAAAAGACTTAGCACTTAGCGGTTTATCGAGGGGGTCCCATACACCCCAACCGTGTTAGGAACGCATAATCAAGGAACATAACACCGGTTTATACGGTTCCTAACGGCATGAGTGGAACAAATCACCAAGCAAAAGGCTTAGCCTTCCACCCTTGCCAATATATAGATGATTTCATTTTAAGCATTTATATAGTGTGATAAAACCCAACCAAACTTCAACATGAAGCAAGCATCTTCGATCTTCACCTGCAACTAGCAATGCTATAAGAAGGGCTGAGCGAAGCGTACTTAGCCAAGCAACGGTTTGCATAGGTAGGTTGGTTAAACATGGCAATGGTTTACAAGTAGGAGGCTGACAAGAAGATCATGGGCATCGAGGCAAGACTATAGAGCGGAACTACTAGCAATAGGCAAAGATAGTAATGTTATCGGGGTTCGGTCATCTTGCCTGAAGAGAAGTCGTTCGGATCGTAAGAAGGGTCCTCGTGCTCAACCTCGTTGGAAACCTCGTGCTCGTACTCGAACTCAGTCTCGGCTTCCGGCTCTAAACAAGACAATCACACCAAGCACCAATCAACAAGATGCAATGCGCACTCGAAAAAGATGAATGCATGATGGATACACTAAGGATGCACACGGAGCACGGAAAATAGCACTCAAGCAAAACACCTCAAAACATGATAACAATATGATATTATGAATCTACACGGAAAATCAATCAAGTTTCATGTAAGATTCGCTGAAATCGGAGTTACGGGCTAAAAGTTATGCCCGAAACAAGAAATGAGCGAAAGCTGAAAATTACAGCAACATAGCAACTTCGGAACACAAAATAATTAAGCTACAGCACTCAAATAACATGGCAAAGGACATGAACACAAACTAGACATATACTACAGCAACTAAGTCCAAAGGTGCACCCCCAACGGAGCCACGGATCAATAGCAATGATCTTGGACATAATGAACTTGACAATAAAATTCTGGCAGCAGAATTTTATTGAAACTTTGGAGCAAAAGATAAACATGCTACAGCCACTTAAATAGGCATGTGAGGACATGGATGGAAAGACAACAATATATACTACAAGGAACAATCAAGATCCACTCCAAAACTATCATGCTTTGTCCTAGAACATCACACGAACATGGCATCGGAACGTTACAGATTTCAGACTTAGTGAAAATCCACTAAGTCCTAAAACAACAATTTCATCATAGCATCTAAACGAGCAAGTTTAAGTCACCTCGAAACTAAACATGGCAAGTGGTAAGCACCTCATCAAAGTACACATGAAGGTGATCCCGAAACACACAAGCATGCATCATTGAGGTAAACACAACGATAGCAACGAGCTCAACAAGATGGCATTTCATAACAAGTGAAACAACATCACAGCCACATGGCACTTTGCAACGATGATAAACATGGCAAGAATAAATCTAACATGCTACCTAGCACATACAACATGTAGAGCATGGCAAGACGAACACGTGGACATGTCATTTACATCATTCGGACAAACGAGCTAAAAGATATCACATGGCAAAGATGACATAAAAACATCACATAGCAGCAGTTTATATCATGATGCACTCTTGCAACAGCAAAACAAGCACCTAGATGATCTCTAACATGCATGACAACAGCAGATAAAACGTAGTGCACGATCCCACGAACGTCTGGACATGCTATATGCGTGAATCGGAGCAACACACAAAAATATATGCATGTTTGAATATAGCATCAGACAAGAAAATTACTGGGACTTAGTGGGAAAAGAGGTCAACCTCAGGCAGATCTGGGAAAAAAACAACGGCTCGGGCCGGATCTGCAGATCGGGCCGGTGGAGGGGTGAAGACGGGCCCGCGGCGGCGGAGGCCCGCTGGAGCTGCGGCGCGGCGGCCCGCTGGAGCTGCGGCGCGGCGGCCCGCTGGAGCTACGGCCTTCGGGCCCGGGCGGTCAGCGGCGGGAGGCGGTGGAGCGGTGGCATGGGCCGGCCCGTCCTGGCGATGCGGAGGAGGCCCGGTGGCGCCTGCGGCTGGGCCGAAGCGGCTCGAGCGGCCAGGAGGAGAGGCGGACGAGGCGGGGGAGATGTGGGCCGACGGGGATGTGGTCCCCCGCCCGGCCTGCGGTGGCGAGCGGGATCCAGGCGCGAGGTGAGGCCTGATCGGGCGAAGGCTGGGGAAGCGGCCTGCTGGCGCGATGCGGCGATGCGGTCCCCGGGCCCCGAGCCTGGCGACGAAGGAAACGATCGATGCGGCGGGAGGCTCGACGCGCCAGAAGGGTCCAGCAACGGGCGTTGACCCAGGCCTCGAGGCGGCTGCGGTCGATGGATCCAGTGAGTTCCTCGGCGGCTGGAACGAGGAGGCTTGGGGGGGATCTAGCCAAGTGGCTCGCAAGGGATGGTTAGATCCAAAAAATAAGGGGAGGAAGGGGAAAGAAGATAGAGATGCCAAAAATTAGACTATGGTCTAATATATAGCAGGATTTTAGGGTTAGGGGAGATCTGGGGGTGTTAGGAGCCCTCCGATCGCGATCCGACGGATCCGATCGCGGGGGGTAGTTTAGAAGGGCCTAGGAGAAGATAGAGGACTGCTGTAGGGGTGTTTGCGGGACACAAAGTGAAGGCACTTTGGACCCACACGAACAACGGATGGGATATCCAACGGAGTCCAAACGCGACGAGATTTGAGAAGCGGGTTGCACACAACAGAACAACAACACACACAACAACCTCGCGGCACACCGGTAACATTACACGCCCAAACAACAAAGTAGGCCTACGGGACATCACGGACACGCGAGGGAGCTCCGGAACGCGAAACGGACAATGGGAAGGAACGCGCGGAACCGGATGCAACCGACAACACAAATGTAATGCGATGCACAAGTCTACATGATATGAATGAATGCCACACACTCACACAACAAAACGACGAAAAACCCGAAAGACAAAGAACCCGAAAGACAAAGAACCCGAAAAGGAATAGATGAAGCCGGAGATATATTATATGCCCAAAAGGGAAAGTATTACATCCGGGGCATTACATGACAGGAGTGTCGTGGTCACTCTCGGGACGGGGTCGTGCTTGGATAGGCGGCCATGACTGTTTTCACGGGGCACCGGACACACCGTTGGCACCCCCGTGCTTGTGTTATGTGATGAGTATGGGAGCGTGGCTCCACACAAATTTATTATGTGACAATGTTTGGCACGAGGTTGCTACCAATCGACTGGATTGTATGTTAGTCACGGTTAGGGAAAGGTAGTGATCGGGTGCTTACCCCGGATACTTGAGGTACCACGGGTCGTGGATGACACGAAAGTTCCCCGGATCTTGTGGGTAAAGTGTGCAACCTCTGTAGAGTGTCAAACCATTCGAATAGCCGTGTCCACGGTCAATGATAGTTGGGTGGTGCTGCTTAGACTATGTCCACATGTTTCTGAAAAACAACACGATTTGGTAATATTGTTGATATGATTCGTGAGGAAGTCACGATGAGCTTGAGCATGAGTTGTTCATAACTTTTTTTTGATGTTGATGTCTGCAACCTTCTGATACTTATTGCAGACGTATTCATGTCCTTGATAAATGTTAATCATGTTTGCATGAGAAAAACTAGCTTTCGCAAAAATGTCAATTTAGCAGTAGAGCCTTACATAATTATTCTATTATCATTCTTGGGTTGCTTGCGAGTACATTCAAAGTACTCATTGGCTTGTCACTGGTTATTTTATTGGCCAGGCATGAAAGAACATGAGTAAGATGAAGATTTCTTTGGTGACGAACGCGAGATAGGACACTTCTCAGTAAGAATGCTTGTAGGGTTAAGACAGATGGCATGGGTTCAAGGTATCGATGAAGATTTCCGCTGCGATGTTATACTCAAGACTTGACCATAATGGTCCTACTTGTGTAAGACGATATGTATGGATGTAAGACTCTTGTTATTCAGTTTCTGTGTGTTCAGTGAGCATTGATCTCTGGGATCATTGTACACGTGCATTCGATGATCACGACTTAGGAGTCGGGGTCCCCACAGCACGACAACACAACGGGTGAACTTGAGCGCGTCCATCCATGGCAATTCGGGTGACGCCTGTGCTGCGAATCACCACCACTACCCCCCCTTCGTGATATGCCCTCCTCGAGCAGTGTCACATTGGCCATGGGCATCCGCCACTACTCCTCGCGCTCAGCCTTCTTGCGCCCCCTTCAGTTCCGCCTCCTCTAAGGATGGTGGGGGCAGAGATGGATCCGTTGGCCACCGCCGTGCTAGAGAGCGCCAGCCTGAGCCACGACGAGTAATCGTCGACAACGACCACGGGGAGATAACAAAGGTCGCGAGATTTGGTTTGGGAACGAGTGAAGTGAGGGAGAAAGAGAAGAAGGTGGAAAGGGAGAAAATGTACTCCTCCTTTGCACGGTTCATGAATGTGGTGAACTCCTGCACAAAATGACGTGGCGACCACCCTTGCTTCAAGATCCATGTTAATTGTCCGATCGACGATCGACAGAGAGACGTTTGTTGAAGATTACAAAATAACCGATGTCAGCGAAGTGACATCTTCCTAATAAAATTCTTATCCCTATGTTTTTTCTTCAATTTATTCCTTAGATGTAGATCTACTCGGCCAAAATCTCCCAATCTTCATTTCCTCCCCAAACCAAGCAGCGCCTACTTGTCTTCCGCGAATCTCTCCCTCCCACGCTGATCTCAATCTGTCAGTCCCTCCACGGGCCTGCCCGCCTCCTCCCCCTCCCTCCCTCGCTGCCGCATCGCCGGCGGCCTCAGCTTCGCACGCTCCGATGGTGCCGAGGTGGGTTTTCTTTCTCCTGGAAGAGACCCCCGCCCCGCCAGGAATGCCGTGGTTTCTCCTCCTCCTAGAAGAGGCTCCCGCGCGCTCCGCCCAGCGCCGGGACGTCGTCTCCCCACACGCTTAATTATGCTATTTGTCCTCTACGTTTCTCAACCCGCGAAAACCCTAATTCCTCCTCAGTTATCTTTCCGCTGCTCGTTTGCCCAAGCACTCCGTATTTGTTTTTTTTTTTGAGACCCGCTTGTTCCCTGTTCCTTTGCAGATTGGTCACTTGCTAGTGCTGGCGGCTCAACCTGCAGAACGCAGCACCGCCATGGAGACTCCGCTGACGGTGCAGATTGTCGAGTTCAACACGAAGGTGTGCTCTTTGAGCTCCATTTCCCCGTTTCATTTTGGGTTTTCGCGCAGTGCTGTGAGGCTGTTGCTCTACATGTTGGCGTTGGTGGATGTGCCTTGCAGGTGATGCAGGAGGAGCTGAAGAAGCTGGGGCTCAAGGTCAACCACCATGAGGCCAACATCACGTTCCTCAAGTCTGAGATCAATGCTATCGAAGAGTCGATTGCCGACCTGACAAGTAAGATTTTTGTGTGTTTGCCACCCCGGCTTTATGCACTCTAGGTCACGCTGTTCTTGTCTGAGAATGCAGCATGTGGATACCATCTGGCAGACCATGAAACATGTTAGTTACGTTGTGGTGTGATAGTCAAGCATTAAGTTGTCCAAGTCCTTGGTAGTTAAGCTCTGTTATTTATGGAACTTTATTTGCCAATATTCATACGTGGCTCTGTTTCAAAACATGTTATCCATGTCTTGTTGTTTGAAATCATTTAAAGTGAAATCCACAATGTTCAGACTTGAATGACCATCCTTGTGTGTGCTGAATCCTGAATTGGATCGTCCATGAAAAAGCTAATAGGATGATATGCAGTACTCTTATAGGGCACATGTCCTGCAAAATTAATATTATTTTCAAAATCTGAAAATGCTGTGCTAAAAGCACATGTGCAATCATACAAAAAGGCTGAAAAAAATATGTAATACCATGATGAGCTCGTTGTACATCCATGCAGTTTTTTAAATTTTAATTCACTGTATTGTGTGAGATGCACT
Source organism: Secale cereale (assembly GCA_902687465.1). Taxonomy (NCBI): domain Eukaryota; kingdom Viridiplantae; phylum Streptophyta; class Magnoliopsida; order Poales; family Poaceae; genus Secale; species Secale cereale. Next base: position 233,953,678 of record LR738711.1, on the reverse strand, counting down.
TCTTTTTGCTATGAATAGAATAGTGCACCTCACAATCCGAATCGAGTTTGAACTTGGAATTTTGTATCTGCGCACATCAGAAGTTCTTATGAACTTATATGTGTGTATTTGGTTTGAACAGCATTTGTGCACTTAGCTATCATTCACCACAGCACGGTTGTTGAAAGAAGGCGTTTTGGCTAGGGTGTTTTTCTAAACGCCTCAAAATTATGCTTAAGGAGGTGTTTTGGAGAATTCACCTTAATCAATCTCTAGCTTAAGGTGTTTTTACAAACCTCCTCGGATTTGTGCAGCTTTGGAGGCATTTTTACAAATCGCCTCGGATTGTATGCAGCTTTGGAGGTGTTTCCTAAAAAAATCTGTAATCGGTAGAGATTTTGAGCGTTCTAAAAAACAACTCCTAATTGATTGGGGGTTTCTCGAAAATTGCCTTCAATCGCTGTGTTGTTTCCTATTGCGGGGCATGTCCATGTACTCCCTCCGTCCCAAAATAAGTGTCTTGACCTTAGTAGAACTTTACACTAGAGTTGGTATAAAGTTGAGACACCTATTTTGGGATGGAGGGAGTATATATGTATAATTGATCACAAAGGTCATGCTTTGTTACATAATCACAATATATTCGCTTGTCTAGTGGTAGTGTGATTACAATGGTTTGCAGCTGGTCCTGTGCTGGAGTCTTGCGTGCGTAGGGATGTTGCACGCATATTTTTTACTTGTGCGAGGTTCTGTCTTCTAGTACCATACTGCTGCGAACAAAAGATTGCCGTATAAAAGGTGGAAACGTGGTCACTGATTCAGAAATCAGAACTACTGGCTAATGGGCTTAGGGGCCAGTCGCGTGATTGAATATTTCCGCCTGGTATATATACGCCATGATACAGACGTTGAGGCCTGGCCGGAAAATAGAAAGCCGTTGATTCTTTTCCCTCAATTTGGGGTTTCTGTTGAGAAGTTTAGCAGTGCTTTTGGAAAACGCCCTAAAACGCCAGCAGATTCGAGGCGTTATTGGGGAATGCCTTGATTGACCTTCCCCTTCTCTACCATCTATAGCGTTGTAATATCAGCCGCGTTGTTGTGTCTAGGACTAGCGAATAATACCTTTGGCGCACGGCGGTCAGTGCTATGCAAATCGTTGCCGCTCGATCGCTCTTGGATCAGTGCTTTGTATTTATTGCATCCATTTCCCTCCTGTATCTCGTCTGCTGTATGTGCTGTATTTGCACTCAGTAATACGCTATATGGCTCAGTTGTACATCCATCTCGTTTCTGTCAGACGGAAGCAAATGGACCTGGGCTGGCTCAAATGGTCTACCCGGCACAACATCATCCATTTCCATTGGCACGGAATCACACTGTTGTTGCTCGGAAAAATACGTGGCACATGTCAAAATTTCAACAATGAAACCAAGGCCTTTTCCTTGCCTATATTTCAATTTATACAAAATTGCAAAAGCATGAACTGGGCACTGTAGACTAGAATCTCACGCGCTTCCAAATGAAAACATGCAGTACATGTTCAGCAATTATATAGATATTTTTTTACTTTTATTTTTCCACACGCACTTCTGAACATTAACATTTCCCCTGCATCTAGAGCAAATTCCACAATTTTCTTTTTATATAGTTCTATGCCAGCACATTTTTACGCAATTAACGCATGAACTGAACATCACAGGTAAATCTGAGTGTCAAATAATTAAAAGCGCAGATTGTTAATTTTCAGCCCAAATAATTAACATCTCAGATTGTTAATCTGATTGCAAGGTTAATCTGAGTGCCCAATTATAGTTCTCTGTTTGGCCATATTTTATTAAGTTTTGCTTTTCATCAAAAGACCCTCTGGGTTATGCAAATGCGCATCACTACCTAAAAAGCTTAACCCTGCAACCAGCACACTGTAGCTAGTAGTACTTTTTTTCTCCCATGTGTTAAACCGTTTTTGTTGACCAATTTAATGCGAACATGTTAGAGTACGTAATGGGACTAATGGGCCTGGGTTGGCGGTATAGACCGTTAGTCTTAGGGTTAATTAGAGATAAGGGTCGCTTGCTTAGGGGTCAAGTAAGCCTTGCTTGGGAGTTATATAGAGAGGAGATGTATCAATCTAATCAAGCAAGAATTAAGAAGGAAATCCCTTCCCTCTTGCCCGGCCGTGGGCAAAAGGCCCCCGGCCGGCCCTCTCGCGCCCTCCTTCTAGCAGCATCATAACAGAACATTCAGCTGCCAACCAGCCGGGCCATGCATGTACCCGATTACAAAGTGCTGAGGTGTGAGCCGGCTCAGTATAGCATGATCAGTCACACAATACCCGCAGCCACTCTTGTCCCAGACACATACCGTATCCAACATCCGTATTAATCAAACAAACACGCAAACTCCAGGCTGGCAGCCTTGACGCACATCTAACAGCATTCTTGTATGGCACGGATACCGTGTGCCGTAGCCGCCGTGCGCTGAAAATCCGCTCCGCTAGGACTAGCCAATATTTCATGCTCATTTTCAAAATTATAATATGTTAGCACCACGGTCTGTGCATTGCATCGTATTGTGGATTTGTTTGGAAAAAAAATTAGGTGGCTGTGCTACATTAGTATCATATAATGTGTAGGTAATACGTGTCATTTTATACACAAAATGTTAAGAGTTGTTCAATACTTCTCTTAATATATTATTCCTATTTAGATGCTAAACCTCAGAACCTTGTCAGTTACACTTGGAAAGGCTGCTGTAATTGCAAATAATGGTACATCAGTTGTCCTATACCTTTTCAATCTGTTGCCCCTATTTATATGCTGAACCTGGAACTTTTATCAGTTAAACTTGGAAAGAAGGTTGTAGCTTCAAGTAATGGTACATCAGTTCAAGAAGCTGAACAGCGTACAATTGAAAGCATATGTAATCAGGACAAGACAGCAGCTTCGCTTATATGCCAGCTCAAGAAACGCCATTCTGCACAAATATCAACAATACCAATGATGAAAGATATCCTTGGTGTTGTGGCTACCTTAGGAAAAGCAAATGATGATAATCTAAGCAGGTCAATTTTCATCTTGTTTTGAATTGAATTTAGCTCTATTGGTGCTAATTTACTTCACATGATATGTTTGTTTGCTTACGTTTGCTGGTATCTTTTTGTTTCTGTAAATTTGTGACAGCCTACTCTCAGAGTACTTGGGAATAGACAATATGCTTGGTCTCGTTTGCAAGACTTATGATGGCATAAAGAGTCTTGAAACATATGGCAAGGAAGGCAGCATTGATAAGAAAAGTGGCATTCATGGACTGGGTGGCTCAATTGGGAAGTTTCTGCATGGGAGGTTTACTGTGTTTTGTCTTGAAAACATAAGGTGCTATTCTAACTATTGAATGCCCAATTCTCTCTTGGACTCGACCATATGAGCACTTAAATACTGTGCACTATTACACTCTGCAGGCCATTTTCAGGAGAAGTTATGATTGATGATCCACAAAGATATCTTATGCTGCGTAAACCAAGGTTGCCTAACGGGGAGTCTCCTCCTGGTTTTCTTGGTTTTGCAGTAAATATGATACTTATGGACCAGGCATACTTGAGTTGTCTCACACCCCATGGCCATGGTCTCAGGGAGACTTTGTTTTACAGTCTGTTTTCTCATTTACAAGTTTATAAGACTACAGCTGATCTACGGCGTGCTATTCCCTTCATAAATGATGGTGCGGTTTCTCTGGATGGTGGTATATTGAGGCCTAATGGTTCATTCTGCCTTGGTGATAGGTACACAAATATGCAATTGATACCTTTACATCTAACTTCGATGATGGATGATACAGTGTTTGAGTTTTTGCCTGTTTTATTTTTCTTTTCGTTGAGTTTTAAGATAGGATTGCATCAGGGGTCAGCTTTGAGCCCTTATCTTTTTGCCTTGGTGATGGATGAGGTCACAAGGGATATACAAGGAGATATCCCATGGTGTATGCTCTTTGCGCACGATGTGGTGCTAGTTGACGATAGTCGGACGGGGGTAAATAGGAAGTTAGAGTTATGGAGGCAAACCTTGGAATCGAAAGGATTTAAGCTTAGTAGAACTAAAACTGAGTACATGATGTGCGGTTTCAGTACTACTAGGTGTGAGGAGGTTAGCCTTGATGGGCAGGTGGTGCCTCAAAAGGACACCTTTCTATATTTGGGGTCAATGCTGCAGGAGGGTGGGGGTATTGATGAAGATGTGAACCATCAAATCAAAGCCGGATGGATGAAGTGGCACCAAGCTTCTGGCATTCTATGTGACAAGAGAGTGCCACAAAAGCTAAAATGCAAGTTCTACAGGACGGCGGTTCGACCCGCAATGCTGTATGGCGCTAAATGTTGGCTGACTAAAAGGCGGCATGTTCAACAGTTAGGTGTGGTGGAGATGCGTATGTTGAGATGGATGTGTGGCCACACGAGGAAGGATCGAGTCCGGAATGATGATATACGAGATAGAGTTGGGGTAGTACCAATTGAAGAGAAGCTTGTCGAACATCGTCCGAGATGGTTTGGGCATATTCAGCGCAGGCCTCCAGAAGCTCCAGTGCATAGTGTACGGCTAAAGCGTGTGGAGAATGTCAAGAGAGGTCGGGGTAGACCGAATTTGACATGGGAGGAGTCCGTTAAGAGAGACCTGAAGGTTTGGAGTATCACCAAAGAACTAGCTATGGACAGGGGTGCGTGGAAGCTTGCTATCCATGTGCGGGAGCCATGAGTTGGTCACGAGATCTTATGGGTTTCACCTCTAGCCTACCCCAACTTGTTTGGGACTATGTTGTTGTTGTTGTCGTTGTTGAGTTTTGCTTGTTTGTACTCCTGTGCCATTTTGGTGTTTTCTTCTAATGCAAAATGACACGCACTTGGGTGCGTAATCGAGAAAAACATGTTTTGCAGATTGTCCTGATTACCACGTATTTTGATGTGCAGCCATTTCACGGCTTGTAGCAGCATATTTGATAAAATCAGGATCATGTTTCACAAGCTCAATTTACCACTAGTGTTCCAGCTAAAATGAAACAATAACATTCATTCCAGTAAGAGCTATACGCTACGCAAAACTTTTAAGTATCTGCAGTCAATTTGCCTTCTTATTTATTTATAATCCCTATGAACCACACATTTTAGTTTTATTTATTACCGAAATAGTAATCTAGTTCTACATTTTTTATTTCCCTGATTTATGTACTCAAAGCTGTTCACTCGCGCTAATAAGATACACAGTATTGATTTTTTGTATTAAAATTTATGTCATCACTTTTTTCTTGATGAATAAAGATGACCTTTGTAGGAAAGATGTAGAAGTGAAATTTACTGTAGCTTTAAGCTCTGCGGATTCAAACACACCTGGAAGTATCACTGAAATGGAAGAGCAAGTTAAACTGAAGAAATGGGAGAAGGAAAGGCTTGTTGAGGATATGAAAAGGGAGGAAGATTTGTTAAAGCAAGTTAAGGACTCATTCGGCAATCAAAAGCTACAGCTTGTTGACTATATCACTCAATCACCAGCGGCAAAGGTGCATTCACAATATCGATCTATTCTCTCTGAAACTTCAGCTACTTAATAAGTCATAGCGGTACAATGCAATATTTTCGTATATACCACTTTTAGCTTCCCTATCACGAACTGGTGATCTCTTTCTGAGATTTGAGCGATCTGTTCTCTCTGAAACTTCAGCTACTTAATAAGTCATAGCGGTACAATGCAATATTTACGTACATACTACTTTTAGCTTCCCTATCATGGACTGGTGATCTTTCTTTGAGATTTGAAATATTTAACTTTTAGTTATGTAAGTTTTCTTTCTTCTGAAAATTAGATATATGTATGGTGCATCTTGGGCATAGCTGCTTGGTGAACGAGAG
>LR738711.1:233904196-233930384 GCA_902687465.1 Secale cereale | reverse complement strand
ATGCTACGATGAAGATCAAGGTGTCAAGCCGGTGACGAAGGTGATCATGACGGTGCTTTGGAGATAGAGATCAAAAGCACAAGATGATGATGGCCATATCATGTCACATATTTTGATTGCATGTGATGTTTATCTTATTATGCTTCTTATTTTGCTTAGAACGACGGTAGCATTATAAGATGATCCCTTACTAAATTTCAAGGTATAAGTGTTCTCCCTGAGTATGCACCGTTGCGAAAGTTCGTCGTGCCGAGACACCACGTGATGATCGGGTGTGATAAGCTCTACGTTCAAATACAACGGGTGTAAGCCAGTTTTGCACACGCAGAATACTCGGGTTAAACTTGACGAGCCTAGCATATACAAATATGGCCTCGGAACACTGGAGACCGAAAGGTCGAGCGTGAATCATATAGTAGATATGATCAACATAAGATGTTCACCATTGAAAACTACTCCATTTCACGTGATGATCGGACATGGTTTAGTTGATTTGGATCACGTGATCATTTAGATGACCAGAGGGATGTCTATCTAAGTGGGAGTTCTTTAAATTAATATGATTAAATTGAACTTTAATTTATCATGAACTTAGTCCTGATAGTTTCGCATATCTATGTCGTTGTAGATCAATGGCCCGTGCTACCGTTCCTTTGAATTTTAATGCATTCCTAGAGAAAGCTAAGTTGAAAGATGATGGTAGCAATTACACGGACTGGGTCCGTAACTTGAGGATTATCCTCATTGCTGCACAGAAGAATTATGTCCTTGAAGCACCGCTAGGTGACAAGCCCCCTTCCGCTAATGCAGATGCTTTGAACGTCTGGCAGTCGCGGTCTGATGACTACACGATAGTTCAGTGTGCCATGCTTTACGGCTTAGAACCGGGACTTCAACAACGTTTTGAACGTCATGGACCATATGAGATGTTCCAGGAGTTGAAGTTAATATTTCAAGCAAATGCCCGAATTGAGAAATATGAGATTTCCAATAAGTTCTACAGCTGCAAAATGGAGGAGAATAGTTCTATCAGTGAACACTTGCTCAGAATGTCTGGGTACTACAATCATATGACTCAACTTGGCTGCAAGGTTGACGAGGATAGTGTTATTGATAGAGTTCTTCAATCACTGCCACCAAGCTATAAAGGCTTCGTGATGAACTATAACATGCAAGGGATGCAAAAGACAATTCCCGAGCTCTTTGCTATGCTCAAAGCTGCGGAGGTAGAAATCAAAAAGGAGCATCAAGTGTTGATGGTTAACAAGACCACTAGTTTCAAGAAAAAGGGCAAGGGAAAGAAAGGGAACTTCAAAAAGAATAGCAAGTCAGTTGCTACTTCCACGAAGAAACCCAAATCTGGAGCCAAGCCTGAAACTGAGTGCTTCTACTGCAAGGGGACTGGACACTGGAAGCGGAACTGCCCCAAGTATTTGGCGGATAAGAAGGATGGAAAGATGAACAAAGGTATATGTGATATACATGTTATTGATGTGTACCTTACTAATGCTCGTAGTAGTACCTGGGTATTTGATACCGGTTCGGTTGCTAATATTTGTAACTCGAAACAGGGACTACGGATTAAACGAAGATTAGCTAAGGACGAGGTGATGATGCGCGTGGGAAACGGTTCCAAAGTCGATGTGATCGCCGTCGGCACGCTACCTCTACATCTACCTTCGGGATTAGTTTTAGACCTAAATAATTGTTATTTGGTGCCAGCGTTGAGCATGAACATTATATCTGGATCTTGTTTATTGCGAGATGGTTATTCATTTAAATCAGAGAATAATGGTTGTTCTATTTTAATGAATAATATCTTTTATGGTCATGCACCCTTGAAGAGTGGTCTATTCTTATTGGATCTCGATTGTAGTGATACACATATTCATAATATTGAAACCAAAAGATGCAAGGTTAATAATGATAGTGCAACTTATTTGTGGCACTGCCGTTTAGGTCATATTGGTGTAAAACGCATGAAGAAACTCCATAATGATGGACTTTTGGAATCACTTAATTATGAATCACTTGGTGCTTGCGAACCATGCCTCATGGGCAAGATGACTAAAACTCCGTTCTCCGGAACTATGGAGCGAGCAACAGATTTGTTGGAAATCATACATACTGATGTATGTGGACCAATGAGTGTTGATGCTCGCGGCGGGTATCGTTATTTTCTGACCTTCACTGATGATTTGAGCAGATATGGGTATATCTACTTAATGAAACACAAGTCTGAAACATTTGAAAAGTTGAAAGAATTTCAGAGTGAAGTAGAGAATCATCGTAACAAGAAAATAAAGTTCCTACGATCTGTTCGTGGAGGAGAATATTTGAGTTACGAGTTTGGTCTTCATTTGAAACAATGTGGAATAGTTTCACAACTCACGCCACCTGGAACACCACAGCGTAATGGTGTGTCCGAACGTCGTAACCGTACTTTATTAGATATGGTGCGATCTATGATGTCTCTTACCGATTTACCACTATCGTTTTGGGGTTATGCTTTAGAGACAGCTGCATTCACGTTAAATAGGGCACCATCTAAATCCGTTGATACGACCCCTTACGAACTATGGTTTGGCAAGAAACCAAAGTTGTCGTTTCTTAAAGTTTGGGGCTGCGATGCTTATGTGAAAACACTTCAACCTGATAAGCTCGAACCCAAGTCGGAAAAATGTGTCTTCATAGGATACCCAAAAGAGATTGTTGGGTACACCTTCTATCACAGATCCGAAGGCAAAATATTCGTTGCTAAGAACGGATCCTTTCTAGAAAAAGAGTTTCTCTCGAAAGAAGTGAGTGGGAGGAAAGTAGAACTTGATGAGGTAATTGTACCTTCTCCCGAATTGGAAAGTAGTACATCACAGGAAATTGTTCCAGTGATTCCTACACCAATTAGTGAGGAAGTTAATGATAAAGATCATGAAACTTCGGATCAAGTTTCTGCTGAACGTCGTAGATCAACCAGAGTACGTTCCGCACCAGAGTGGTACGGCAACCCAGTTCTGGAAATCATGTTACTAGACCATGATGAACCTACGAACTATGAGGAAGCGATGATGAGCCCAGATTCCGCAAAATGGCTTGAAGCCATGAAATCTGAGATGGGATCCATGTATGAGAACAAAGTATGGACTTTGGTTGACTTGCCCGATGATCGGCAAGCCATCGAAAATAAATGGATCTTCAAGAGGAAGACCGACGCAGACGGTAATATTACTGTTTACAAAGCTCGACTTGTCGCGAAAGGTTTTCGACAAGTTCAAGGAGTTGACTACGATGAGACTTTCTCACCTGTAGCGATGCTTAAGTCTGTCCGAATCATGTTAGCAATTGCCACATTTTATGATTATGAAATCTGGCAAATGGATGTCAAAACTGCATTCCTAAATGGATATCTCAAAGAAGAGTTGTATATGATGCAACCAGAAGGTTTTTTCGATCCAAAAGGTGCTAACAAAGTGTGCAAACTCCAGCGATCCATCTATGGACTGGTGCAAGCATCTCGGAGTTGGAATATACGCTTTGATGAGGTGATCAAAGCATATGGTTTTATACAGACTTTTGGAGAAGCCTGTATTTACAAGAAAGTGAGTGGGAGCTCTGTAGCATTTCTAATATTATATGTAGATGACATATTGTTGATTGGAAATGATATAGAATTTCTGGATAGCATAAAAGGATACTTGAATAAAAGTTTTTCAATGGAAGACCTCGGTGAAGCTGCTTATATATTAGGTATCAAGATCTATAGAGATAGATCAAGACGCTTAATTGGACTTTCACAAAGCACATACCTTGATAAGATTTTGAAGAAGTTCAAAATGGATAAGTCAAAGAAAGGGTTCTTGCCTGTTTTACAAGGTATGAAGTTGAGTAAGACTCAATGCCCGACCACTGCAGAAGATAGAGAGAAAATGAAAGTCATTCCCTATGCCTCAGCCATAGGATCTATCATGTATGCAATGCTGTGTACCAGACCTGATGTGTGCCTTGCTATAAGTCTAGCAGGGAGGTACCAAAGTAATCCAGGAGTGGATCACTGGACAGCGGTCAAAAACATCCTAAAGTATCTGAAAAGAACAAAGGATATGTTTCTCGTATATGGAGGTGACAAAGAGCTCGTCGTAAACGGTTACGTCGATTCTAGCTTTGACACTGATCCGGATGACTCAAAGTCACAAACCGGATATGTATTTTTATTGAACGGTGGAGCTGTCAGTTGGTGCAGTTCCAAGCAGAGCGTCGTGGCGGGATCTACGTGTGAAGCGGAATACATAGCTGCTTCGGAAGCAGCAAATGAAGGAGTCTGGATGAAGGAGTTCATATCCGATCTAGGTGTAGTACCTAGTGCATCGGGTCCAATGAAAATCTTTTGTGACAACACTGGAGCCATAGCCTTGGCGAAGGAATCCAGGTTTCACAGGAGAACAAAGCACATCAAAAGACGCTTCAATTCCATCCGCGATCTAGTCAAGGAGGGAGACATAGAGATTTGCAAAATACATACGGATCTGAATGTTGCAGACCCGTTGACTAAGCCTCTTCCAGGGGCAAAACATGATCAGCACCAAGACTCCATGGGTGTGAGGATCATCACTTTGTAATCTAGATTATTGACTCTAGTTCAAGTGGGAGACTGAAGGAAATATGCCCTAGAGGCAATAATAAAGATGTTATTTGTATTTCCTTATATCATGATAAATGTCTTTTATTCATGCTAGAATTGTATTAACCGGAAACTTAGTACATGTGTGGATACATAGACAAAACAATATGTCCCTAGTATGCCTCTACTAGACTAGCTCATTGATCAAAGATGGTTATGTTTCCTAGCCATAGACATGAGTTGTCATTTGATCAACGGGATCACATCATTAGGAGAATGATGTGATGGACAAGACCCATCCGTTAGCATAGCACTATGATCATTTAGTTTGACTGCTATTGCTTTCTTCATGACTTATGCATATTCCTATGACTATGAGATTATGCAACTCCCGAATACCGTAGGAACACCTTGTGTGCTATCAAATGTCACAATGTAACTGGGTGATCATAAAGATGCTCTACAGGTGTCTCCGAAAGTATTCGTGGTGTTGGCATAGATCAAGATTAGGATTTGTCACTCCGAGTGTCGGAGAGGTATCTCTGGGCCCTCTCGGTAACACACATCACAATAAGCCTTGCAAGCAAAAGACTAATGAGTTAGTCACGAGATGATGTGTTACGGAACGAGTAAAGAGACTTGCCGGTAACGAGATTGAACTAGGTATAGAGATACCGACGATCGAATCTCGGGCAAGTAACATACCGTTTGACAAAAGGAACAACGTATGTAGTTATGCGGTTCTGACCGATAAAAGATCTTCGTAGAATATGTAGGAGCCAATATGAACATCCAGGTTCCGCTATTGGTTATTGACCGGAGATGAGTCTCGGTCATGTCTACATAGTTCTCGAACCCGTAGGGTCCGCATGCTTAACGTTTGATGACGATCGGTATTATGAGTTTATGAGTATTGATGTACCGAAGGTAGTTCGGAGTCCCGGATGAGATCACGGACATGACGAGGAGTCTCGGAATGTCCGAGACATAAAGATTGATATATTGGACGGCTATATTAGGACACCGGAAGTATACCGGAAAAGTTTCGGATTTATCGGGAATGCCGGAGGGGATTACCGGAACCCCCTACGAGAGGGGATGGTCCATAGTGGGCCTAAAGGGAAAGAGAGAGGCAGCCCATAGGGCTGCCGGCGCCCCACCTAGGGTTCCTAGTTGGACTAGGATTGGGGGGGGGGGCGCCACCTCTCCTATTCCTTTCCCCCTTCTTCCTTTTGGTGAATCCTACTAGGAATAGGATTGCAATCCTATTCCTAGTAGGACTCCTTCCCTAGCCGCACCAGGAAGGGCCGGCCGGCCTCCCTGCCCTGCTCCTTTATATACGGGGGCAGGGGGGCACCCAAATACACACAAGTTGAATTGTTTTAGCCGTGTGCGGTGCCCCCCTTCACAGAATCACACCTCGGTCATACCGTCGCGGAGCTTAGGCGAAGCCCTGCGCCGGTGAACACATCATATCCGTCACCACGCCGTCGTGCTGACGAAACTCTCCCGTGAAGCTCAACTGGATCAAGAGCTCGTGGGACGTCATCAAGCTGAACGTGTGCTGAATGCGGAGGTGCCGTACGTTCGGTGCTTGATCGGTTGGATCGCGAAGAAGTTCGACAACATCAACCGCGTCACTTGACGCTTCCGCTCCCGGTCTACGAGGGTACGTAGACACACTCTTCCCTCTCGTTGCTATGCATCTGGTAGATAGATCTTGCGTGATCGTAGGAAATTTTTTAAAATACTACGTTCCCCAACAATTACTGTCGAGCAATTGATAGAAAAGCGCATAGTTATGAGAATATCTAGGCATGATCATTATATATAGGCATCATGTCCGTGACAAGTAGACCGAAACGATTCTGCATCTACTACTTTTACTCCACACATCGACCGCTATCCAGCATGCATCTGGAGTATTAAGTTCATAAGAATAGAGTAATGCTTTAAGCAAGATGACATGATGTAGAGGGATAAACTCAAGCAATATGATATAAACCCCATCTTTTTATCCTTGATGGCAACAATAAAATACTCGCCTTGCTGCCCCTGCTGTCACTGGGAAAGGACACCGCAAGATTGAAACCAAAGCCAAGCACTTCTCCCATTGCAAGAACTATAGATCTAGTAGGCCAAACCAAACCAATAATTCAAAGAGACTTGCAAAGATATTATAATCATACATAAAAGATTTCAGAAAAGAATCAAATATTGTTCATAGATAATCTTGATCATAAACCCACAATTCATCGGATCTCGACAAACACACCGCAAAAAGATTACATCGAATAGATCTCCTCGAAGATCGAGGAGAACTTTGTATTGAGATCCAAAAAAGAGGGAAGAAGCCATCTAGCTAATAACTATGGACCCGAAGGTCTATGGTAAATTACTCACAACTCATTGGTGAGGCTGTGGTGTTGATGTAGAAGCACTCCGTGGTAGATCCCCCCTCCGGGGGAGCTCCGGAGCAGGCCCCAAGATGGGATCTCACGGGAACAGAAGGTTGCGGCAGTGGAATTAGGGTTTTCTCTGTTGCCTCGATGTTTTCAGGGTATATGGATATATATAGGAGGAAGGAGGGCATCAGGGGAGCCAGAGGGGGCCCACGAGGGTGGGGGCGCGCCCAGGGGGAAGGGGCGCGCCCTGGAGCCTTGTTCCCACCTCCTTCGTTCCCTCGCGTGTACTCCAAGTCTTCTGGGTAGATATGGTTCGAAAAATAACTCTCCCAAAGGTTTCATTCCGTTTGGACTCCGTTTGATATCCCTTTTCTGCAAAACTTTGAAATAGGCAAAAAAACAACAATTTGCACTGGGCCTTGGTAGTAGGTTAGTCCCAAAAATAATATAAAAGTGTATAATAAAGCCCATTAAACATCCAAAACAGAATATATAATAGCACAGAACAATCAAATATTATAGATACGTTGGAGACGTATCATGCCCACAAGACACCACCGTGCACCAGGGGGGAGGCCGCGCCTTGGTATCTAGTGGAGGTCATGGACCTCCGTTTGCATTTGTTCCACCTCCCAAAAATCACATATATTCCAATATAATTATCCATAAATTTTTATCATGTTTGGACTTCATTTGATATGGATATTCCGCGAAACAAAAAAACATGCAAGAAACAGGAACTGGCACTGGGCACTGGATCAATATGTTAGTCTAATAAATCATATAAATGTTGCCAAAAGTATGTGAAAGTTGTATAATATTGGCATGGAACTACCAAAAATTATAGATACAACGGAGACGTATCAACATCCCCAAGCTTAATTCCTGCTCGTCCTCGAGTAGGCAAATGGTAAAAAAGATAATTTTTGATGTGGAATGCTACCTAGCATAATCTTGATCATATAATCCAATCATAGCATGAATATTAAGACATGAGTGATTCAAAGCGATAGTCTATAATTTGACATAAAGACATTAATACTCATGCATCCCAACAAACATTCATGTCTTTCAAATAACAATGCTAAATAATGTTATCCCTACAAAATTGTATATCCTTGTCATGCTCTATCTTCTTAACACAAAGTATAAATCATGTACTACCCCAGTGTCAGCCAATAATTGGTTCATGCTTTTAACGCGCTTCAACATTTTCAACTCTCACGCAATACATGAGCGCAAGCCATGGACATAACACTATGGGTGGAATAGAATGCAGTGGTAGTAGACAAAAGAATGGAGAAAGTTTCACATAAACTAGGAAAATCAATGGGCTATGGATATGCCCATCAATCGATATCAATGCGAGGAGTAGGGATTGCCACACAATGGATGCACTAAGAGCTAGAAGTGTACGAAATCTCAAACTAAAAACTAAGTGGGTGTGCATCTAACTCTATAATGAATAATTTCCACCAGTATATGAAAGTGACAACATATGAGACTCTCTATATGAAAACATGGTGCTACTTTGAAGCACATGTGTGGAAAGTGGCTTGCCCCTTCTCTATTTTTCTCTCATTTCATTTTTTTCTTTTCCCTTTTCCTTTTTCTTGGGCTCTTTTTGGCCTCTTTTTTTCTTATTTTTTATTTCCTCACTTGGGACATGCTCTAATAATGAATAATGATGATCATCACACTTCTATTTACTTACAACTCGATACCTAGAACAATATGACTCTATACGAATGCCTCTGGCAGTGTACCAGGATGTGCAATGATCTAGCATAGCCAAGATATAAAAAAACGAACAAGCCATGAAAATATCATGCTAGATATCTTACGATCATACAAAGCAACATGACAATAAATGCTCTAGTCATGTATATGATGATGGATTTTTCATGGCAATATATCTCAGAATGGCTATGGAAATGCCATAATAGGTAGGTATGGTGACTGTTTTGAGGAAGGTACAAGGAGGGTCTATGCACCGATGAAATTTGCGAGCACAAGAGAGGCTAGCAATGGTGGAAGGGTGAGACACATTAGTCATAAAGAACTCACATACTTATTGCAAAAGTTTATTAGCCCACAAAGCAAAGTACTACTACGCATGCTCCTAGGGGGAGGTTGGTAGGATTTAACCATCATGCCCCCTGACCTTCACGAAAAGATAGACAATCAAGGATAAATTGTGCTCCAACTTCCTGGCACAATGGGGGACTATATGTGCATGCTTCGGGAATCACAAATCTTAACACCAATATTCCTACTAAACACAATTATTCACTAGTACTTCCCACATTATCATCTCTGTATCGCAAAACTATTGAAAGGAATCAAACATATCATATTCAGTGATCCACAAGTTTTATGTAGGATTTTATGACTAACCATGTGAATGACCAATTCTTGTTGACTCTCTAAGTAGATATAAGTGAAGCAAGAGAGTTTAATTATTTCTACAAAAGATCATGCTCTAACATATATAAGTGAAGCAAAAGAGCATTCTACAAATATTTACTTGGGTGCCTTAGGCATCCCCAAGCTTAGACGCTTGAGTCTCCTTAAATATTTACTTGGGTGCCTTCGGCATCACCAAGCTTGAACTCTTGCCTCTCCTCCTCCTCATATCAAGACCTCCTTGATCTTCACACACTTCATCCACACAAAACTTAACCAAACTTTTATTAGCGGGGTTAGTACATATAACAATCAAATCCTATCATGTACTACTGTAATATTATTATATAATTATAATCAAACATTAACCAGTGTATGCTATCACAATTCTATGGCCCCAAGTCAAATAAGTCTCAACAAGATTTCAAACATACACAAATAATGAGACTATAAGAGCGATATGTGAAAACAGAATAGTCTGTAAAGATTTGAATTATTGTCATACCTCTGTAACCCTAAAAATTCTGAACAATTAGGATGTAATAAATAATTTGTATAGAAATACTGTGTAAAAAATTCATAAATTTATGACCTTTCAGTAAAAAATGTAAGTTCACGCACTACAACCAAAGTTTCTATTTATGCACCGCACATACAAACCAAACAATCTAAACATCCTAAAGGTAGATCTTGGCACATTATTTTTATAATACATAGGATTTGTAAAAGGGGATAATTATTTTCGTGAGAAACTTCCATGAAAAATTCTACATTGTTTCCATGAGCATGAACACAATTGTTCAAGGTCGACCCTCACTTCTCCAATGCACAACCTTCCGATCGCTTCTCTTTTTGAAAAAGTTTTAAGTTCCCCTCTATATTTTTATTTTATTTTTAAACTTTATAAAAGCACTCAACAGAAATAAATGACTCTCTAAAACTTCCGGGTTGTCTCCCTGGCAGTGCTTTCTTTAAACCATTAAGCTAGGCATATAGTGTTGGAGATATGCCCTAGAGGCAATCATGTATAACGATATTTCCTATGAGTTCATGAATAAAGATAGTCCTTGGATGTAATCAATGATGCTTGTTAGCAAGTACCTGACTTGTGTGTGAGATCTTGTGTTGTATGATACATCCTAAATGGTCCCTAACCGTAAGTGACGTCTGGGTACACGTCGGACTAGACTAGTATGCAATACGATGGATGGTTTTGTCCCACTAGCCATAAAGCATGTGATGCTACAGAACTGCATGGATCTGATTGGATCCGAGGTGACTGGATCCAAGCTTGGATGGATATCGGATTGGACAGACCCAACTATGATACACAATAATATGTCATCTGTGATCCTCTAGTACAACATACGTTCTATGTCCTAAGACCTGAGCTGACACATGTACTCGGGATGGTGACATACTTTCTTTGGGCCGACCAAATGCTACTCCGTAACTGAGTAGTTATAAAGGTAGGTTCCGGGCTTGTCTAGACCCATGCCGTGAGACATGGTCAAGCAAGATGGGATTTCCCCCTCCAATTAGGAGAGATATACTCTGGGCCCCTCGTGTGATCTGACCAGGATAAGCATGACATGAGACAAGGAATATGAGATAATCCGATTTGTGGCCAACATCACTGGAACGAGAAATAGATCTAGCTAGCACAAGGATGACAAACTCGCCTTGGGCCCAACAACATATATCGTGTGGCAAAAGGAATGGAAGTGTGATTTACAAGTTCGCCTAACCAGCTTCATAGTCTGCTTGGTGGTCGGCACGCCTTGCTAGAGGCTACTACCGACCGTGTAGGTCGGAGTTGATCCTAACTGCGACCAAGCCAACTAGAACCTAAGGGGTCACGCGCTTAAGGGAAAGGAACCCACGAGGTCGGATCCAAGGACACTGGTCGGATGTGATCCGAGCTGGACTTGTATTGTGACTGAGTAGACTTGTGAGCTTTAGGATCAGTGCGAGGCCCACGATTTAAGCCCACGATGGATGCCTATATATAGTGGAGGTACAACACACTTATTTAGTTGGTCGCTTCGACGCCGTCATTAGGGCTTTGCATGTGTTGCACCTAGCCACCTCCACTCGCCACCGATTATGTTATCAGATCTAGCAGTTTGCCGAAAAACGTTCCTCCTGCATGCGCGAATACCGTTAGAGGCGGTGCACTTGCGTCGCTCCAGCGAACCTGTTCGTGGGATCCGATCGACTATGTGGGAGATCGAAGAGGAGGAGACGTCTCCGGGGACGCGCTACCGCAACTCTACTTACGCTGCATGGCACTACGCGTCTAGTGGCAACGATCTGTGATCCATCTCCCTTTAGCATTTTCTTGGATGTTTTGCGGTTAGGAAATTTTAATTTGCAGTCGACGCACCCTACCGTAGAACCCAACATATAGTGCTCAAGTAATTTATCCGCCCGGATCCCAAAGTATATCAAAGCCAATTTTAATTAACAATGATTTGTAATTTAGTAGTGAGCACAAAGCAGCATATATCATGAAATGACGAAGTCTAACTCTCTCCCTATGCATCGTCATGTCATAAAAGAAAAATTCATGCACATCAAGTAAAGGCCATGCATAGTCTAAAAAGTTTATTGCAATTTCATTGTGTTGGAAACATGGAGAGGCGGAGATGTAGTTCCTCTCTCATAATACTTGCAAGTAGGAGCAGCAAGAACATGCATATTATATTCATCAAAATCATCATGTGCAATAGTAGAATGCAACCCATCAATATAATCCTTAATAAGGCAAACTTCTCTGATATAGTGTAGTTGGGAGAATTCAAAAAGACAATAGGACTATCATGCGTGGGTGCGATAGCAACAATTTCATTCTTAACAGAAGGGACTATAGCAAGTTCATATCCATAAGCATAATTCATATTGGCATCTTGGCCACAAGCATAGCAAGCATCAATTTCATCAAAAAGGGATATTTCAAACAAATCGACAGGATCATAGCAATTATCATAGCATTCAACCTTCGGTAGCACGAAGGGAACTTAAACAATGTATGAGTTGAAGGGTTACTCTCATCACAAGGTGGGCACGGGTAGCTAACCCATTCTTCCTCCTTTTGTTCTTCGCTCTCCTCATATTTTTCATCTAATGAGCTCACAGTGTCAGCAATTTTTTCTTCCATAGACTCCTGCAAAATATTAGTCTCTTCTTGGATAGCGGAGAATTTCTTAATAAAATCATTAATATCGGCATTGTATTCATAATTCTCATGGCAATATTTAAGTATAGCATAATTTTTGGGTCTGTAAACAACATCATCCTAATTTTCACACTTTTCAAACAAAGATTCAATTTCATAAGCATCCTTAAAAGCAACAAATTCGTATATTCGTTCCACATCATAGCGATCATATATACCATTAGAATAAGAAGCCAATGTTTCATTATCAATAAATTCACATTAAAAGGGAAGGTGTCGAGCTTTCATCCTAGAGCAACAAGTATAATCATATCTCTCGCATAAATTCCAAGCATACCAATGCAACATATGAACTTGATCCCATAACAATTTCCCTTTTTGAGTCAAGCAATAATACCTAAAGTATTCACGTTGATCCAACGTTACTCCCATTATCAAGTTGAATGGGACCGCCGTGTGCGTAGCGCCTTGTATTTCGTACATGATCACTCAAACCGGTAGAATGCGATTCTATGCATAACTTTGTTTTGCAGGATTGATGTGAATAGTATGGCTCATGTGTATGTGAATTATGTGTGTAAATTATACATGGCCTGCTCATCATGTTTGTTAGCCGGCAGGGGCCAAAGAGTTGTCATTATAATGTATAACGACCTGCGTGTCGACTTGTGACTTTATGTATAATTCAATACTACTTGCAGTAGTTGGATAATAGAGATCAGGTTGGTGGCTTGGCATCACCACGTGACAAACAATATGGAGTTCCTAGATGGTCATCGGGTCATAGCCTACCTTTAAGAACATCCATGAAGGAGCCATACTATTTCACAGTATATGTTATTTGTGATTGTTATGCTTCTCAGTTTTGTTGCATGTTGACATGGTAGAAAATATCCCTCATGAATTTCAAGTAGATTGACATTCCCAATGTTGCACCTTCGCACGTCAAGTACATCTAGTAGTGGGCTCATAAAATTGGGGTGCTATTAGGTGTCCTTGAACTAAAGGGCTCATGTCGAACACGAACATGCACTGCATCAGGTTAACTTGACAAGGCTATCAAAATGGTTTTGGGCCTTGTGGCAAAGGAGGTCGGGAGCCAGGGTATGAGATACCTACCCGACCGACATGAGTCGTATAGAGATACAATTAGCAAGGAGTTGCTTACCGGATAGGCATGTTGTCTAGCAGTGATGCTAAAGCTCACTAGTCGCATGCGCTAGTCGGATCCTGAATCATTGAGAGTTTGCAGAGGGATACTAACTTTAGTGGGAGTATTTCTGTTTAAGGCTTGAATTACTCTACATATTGCTTAGCGATTGCATATTTTTTTTGTAGGATAAACCCAACTTTACATTGAAATCAATCTTGGAAACGGATAAACTTAATGGAACAAACTTTACCACATGGTATAGAAATTTGAGAATTGTTCTCAAGCATGATAAGAAGGAACAAGTTCTAGAGGATCCACTTCCAGATGAACCTACCAATACTGCTAATGCCACAATCGGGAATGCCTACCAGAAACTCGTTGATTAATCAAACGAGATCAGTTGCCTCATGTTGGCTTGTATGGAGCCCGATTTGCAGCAACATTTCGAAGATGTTGGGGCTTTTGATATGATCGAGAGTCTCAATAACATGTTTTAGGTTCAGGCTAGGACCGAAAGGTTCAACGTCTAGCGATCCTTCATGGATTGTAAGCTAAAGGAAGGTGATCCACTGAGCCCACATGTGATCAAGATGATCTAATATGTGCAAGCTTTGGATCAGTTAGGCTTCCCACTGTTGGATGTGCTGGCTACAGATGCAGTTCTGGGTTCTCTTCCGCCTAGCTATGGGACGTTCATCTCGAACTATCATATGCATGGCATGGATAAGAAGCTCACTGAATGGCATGATATGCTTAATGTGGCAAAGCATGATATAAAGAAAGGTATGCATCAAGTGTTGATGGTGCAGAACTCGGCTAAGTTCAAGAAGAGTTGGTCCAAGAAAAATGCAAAGGCAAAGGGCACGGAGAAGGTGATCTTCGTCGCTTCACCGAAGTCTGGACCAAACTCAGGGACCGTTTGTTATCATTGCAAGGAGATCAGTCACTAGAAGAGGAACTATAGCAAGTGGCTTGTACAATATGGCAAGAGGGATGGAAATGCTGCTTCAGGCAAAGGTACACTTGTTGCATATGTTATAGACATTTACCTTGCTGACATACCTATTAGCTCTTGGGTATTTGATCCCGGATCGATTGTTCATATTTGCAACTTGATGCAGGGGCTGGTAAGAACTAGTCATGTGGCTCAAGGGGAGATCGACATCAGGTTCGACAACAAAGCAAAAGTTGTTGCGTTGGAAGTCGACACGATGCAACTCCAGCTTCCTTCTGGATTCATTACGGAATTAAATAATTGTTATTACATTCCTGCACTTAGTCGGAACATTATTTATGCCTCATGTTTGATAAGTTAGGGTCATGAATTCAATTTAAAGGACACTGGTTGTTCGATATCTTTGAATGATATGTTCTACGGCTATGCACCCATAGTTGATGGGCTATTTATTTTGAATTTGTAAATGGAACATGTCTATAATATGAATGTCAAGAGGCATAAGCCTAATGGGATAAATCCGACATACTTCAGGCATTGCTGGCTTGTACACATTAGCCAGAAACGCATGAAGAAGCTCCATGATGGTGGGCTCCTAACTTCGTCCGACTTCAGGTCATTCGAGACATGTGAATCATGCTTGCTCGATAAGATGACTAAGTCTCCTTTGGCAAAGAGTTGCAAGAGGGCATCCAAGCTGTTGGAGCTTATACACATCGATGTGTGTGGTCCAATGAGCACAACTGCTAGAGGTGGCTATCAGTACTTTGTGACTTTTACCGACGAGTAGATATGGCTATATCTATTTGATGAGGCAAAAGTCAAAAACTTCTGATAAGTTCAAGGAGTTTCAGAACAAGGATGAGAATCTTGGCAAGACTATAAAGCTTCTACGATCAAATTTTGGAGGCGAGTACTGATACGTCCATTTTGCATCTTATTTTCTTACTGTTATTTATGATGTTTTATGCATAATAATGCTTTTTGGAGTAATTCTAATGCCTTTTCTCTCATAATTTGCAAGGTATGCACCAAGAGGGAGAATTCTGGCAGCTGGAAATCTGAACTTGAAAAAGCTATGTCACGCCACCTATTCTGCACAACTCCAAATAAGCTGAAACTTCACGGAGAATTTTTATGGAATATTTGAGGATTATTGGAGAAAATAAGTACTAGAGGGGGCCCACCAGGTGGGCACAACCCACCTGGGCACGCCAGGCAGCCCAGGCGCGCCCTGGTGGGTTGTGCTCACCCAGGCCCACCTCCGGTGCCCCCTTCTGGTATATAAGTCATTTTGACCTAGAAAAAAAAATGAGGAGAGGACTTTCAGGACGGAGCGCTTTTTCCCTCTGGCGGAGCGATTCCACCGGGGAACTTCCCTCCCAGAGAGGAAATCATCATCATCATCATCACCAACAACTCTCCCATCCCGGGGAGGGCTATCTCCATCAACATCTTCAACAACACCATCTCATCTCAAACCCTAGTTCATCTCTTGTGTTCAATCTTGTTACCGAAACTACAGATTGATGCTTGTGGGTGACTAGTAATGTTGATTACTATATGGTTTATTTGGTGGAAGATTATATGTTCAGATCCATTATGCTATTTAATACCCCTCTGATCTTGAGCATGATTACCATTTGTGAGTAGTTACTTTTATTCTTAAGGTCACGGGAGAAATCATGTTGCAAGTAATCATGTGAACTTGATGTGTGTTTGATATTTGGATAGTATGTATGTTGTGATTCCCTTAGTGGTGTCATGTGGACGTCGACTACATGGCACTTCACCATATTTGGGCCTAAGGGAATGCATTCTGGAGTACTAATTAGATGATGGGTTGCCAGAGTGACAGAAGCTTAAACCCCAGTTTATGCGCTATTCCGTAAGGGACCGATTGGATCCAAAAGTTTAATGCTATGGTTAGAATTTATTCTTACTACTTTTCCCGTAGTTGGGGATGCTTGCGGGAGGGTTAATCATAAGTAGGAGGTTTGTTCAAGTAATAACATCACCTAAGCACTGATCCACCCACATATCAAATTATCAAAGTAGCGAACACGAATCGAACCAACATGGTGAAAGTGACTAGATGAAATTTCCGTGTACCCTGAAGAACGCTTTGCTTATTATAAGAGACCGTTTTGGCCTGTCCTTCGCCTCAAAAGTATTGGGATACCCCGATGCACTTTTGTTAATACTACCATTACTTGCTCGTTACAAAAATATCTTGCTATCAAACTACTCTATTACTTACAATTTCAGCACTTGCACTCATTACCTTGCTGAAAACCACTTGTCATTTCCTTCTGCTCCTCATTGGGTTTGACACTCTTACTTATTGAAAAGAGCTACAATTGATCCCCTATACTTGTGGGTCATCAAGGCTATTTTCTGTCGCCGTTGTCGGGGAGTGAAGCGCCTTTGGTAAGTGGAAATTGGTAAGGAAACATTCATATAGTGTGCTGAAATTTATTGTCACTTGTTACTATGGAGAACAATCCTTTGAGGGGTTTGTTCGGGGTATCTTCACCTCGACTGGAACCACAATTAGCTACCCCTCAACCTACCCCACCTACTGAAAATATTGAATATGAAATTCCTTCGGGTATGATAGAACAACTGCTAGCTAATCCTTATGCAGGAGACGAAACCGAACATCCTGATATGCACTTGATATATGTGGAACAAATTTGTGGATAGTTTAAGCTTGCATGTTTACCCTAAGATGAAGTTATGAAGAAGGTTTTTCCTTTATCTTTGAATGTAAAAACATTAGAATGGTATAGGCTATGCGATGATATTGGAGTTTGGAACCAGAATCGATTGAAATTGGAGTTTCACCAAAAAAATATCCTATGCATCTAGTTCATCGTGATCGGAATTACATATATAATTTTTGGCCTCGTGAAGGAGAAAGTATCGCTCTAGCTTGAGGGAGGCTTAAGTCAATGTTATATTCATGCCGCAATCATGAGCTCCCAAGAGAATTTATTATCCAGAATTTTTATGCTCGGCTTTCTCGTAATGATCGATCCATGCTTGATACTTCTTGTGCTGATTTTTTTATGAAGAAGACTATTGAATTCCGGTGGGATCTTTTGGAAAGAATTAAACGCAACCCTGAAGATTGGGAACTCGACGAGTGTAAAGATTCAGGTATTAAGCTTAAGTATGATTGTGTTAAATCTTTTATGAATACTGATGCTTTTCAAAAGTTTGGCACTAAATATGGACTTGACTCTGAGATAGTAGCCTCCTTTTGTGAATCATTTGCTACTCATGTTGATCTCCCTAAAGAGAAGTAGTTTAAATATCACCCACCTATTAAAGAAGAAATTAAAGAACCGGTACTAGCTAAGGAGGAAACTATACTTTATAATGTTGATGCAGTGGTTCCTACTGCTTATATTGAAAAATCACCTTTCCATGTTAGGATAAAGGAACATGCTAAAGTTTCAAGTGCGGTTAACAAAAGTTATATTAGAACACCTAAACCAGATGAACAAATTAAAGTGAAACCTAGTATTTCTATGGTTAAGGATCTCTTGGAAGAAAATGTAGACATGCATGCTATTTACTTATGTGAAGAAGCTGCTAGAATTGTGCCAAACCGGATAAAAAGGATAAGCACAGACTTGTTGTTGGCATGCCCATTATCTCAGTTAAAATAGGGGATCACTATTATCATGGTTTATGTGACATAGGTGCTAGTGTGATTGCTATTCCCGACTCCTTATACCAATAAATTATGAATGACATAACACCCGCAGACATAGAAGACATAGATGTTACTATTAAACTTGCTAATAGAGATACTATATCACCAATTGGAATTGTTAGAGATGTTGAAGTCTTGTGTGGGAAAATAAAATACCCTACTGATTCTCTTGTTCTTGTTTCCCCACAAGATGACTTCTGTCCCATTATCTTTGGTAGACCTTTCTTGAACACCGTTAATGCTAGAATAGATTGTGAGAAACAAACTTTTGGTGTTAGTTTTGGTGATGAGTCTCATGAATTTAATTTCTCCAAGTTTAGTAGAAAGCTTCATGAAAAATAATTGCCTAGTAAGGATAAAATAATTGGTCTTGCTTCTATTGTTGTGCCTCCTACTGATCCTCTAGAACAATATTTGGTAGACCATGAAAATGATTTACATATGCATGAAAGAAATGAAATAGATGATATTTTCTTTGAACAACGTCCTCTGCTTAAACACTATTTGCCTGTTGAAACTGTAGAAGGTCCTCCTCCACCTAAAGGTGATCCTGTGTTTGAATTAAAACAATTTCCAGACACTTTGAAATATGCTTATCTTGATGAAAAGAATATATATCCTGTTATTATTAGTGCTAACCTTTGAGAACATGAAGAAGAAAGATTATTGAAAGTTCTAAGGAAGCACTGGGCTGCTATTGGATATACTCTTGACAATTTAAAGGGCATTAGTCCCACTCTATGTCAGCACAAGATCAATATGGAACCTGATGCTAAACCCGTTGTTGGTCATCAACATTGGTTAAATCCGAAGATGAAAGAAGTGGTAAGAACGGAAATATTAAAACTTCTCGAAGCAGGTATAGTCTATCCTATAGATGATATTAGATGGGTAAGTCATGTTCACTGTGTTCCTAAGAAGGGAGGTATTACTGTTATTCCTAATGATAAGAATGAACTTATTCCACAAAGAATTGTTACATGCTATAGAATGGTAATTGATTTTAGAAAATTAAATAAAGCAACTAGAAAAGATCATTACCCTCTGCCTTTTATTGATCAAATTCTAGAAATATTATCTAAGCACACACACTTTTGCTTCCTTGATGGGTACTCCGGTTTTTCGCAAATACCTATTTCTCAACCTGATCAAGAAAAGGCCACTTTTACTTGTCCCTTTGGAACTTATGCTTATAGACGTATGCCTTTTGGTTTATGCAATGCACCTGCTACCTTTCAAAGATGTATGAGTGCTATATTCTTTGACTTTTGTCAAAAGATTGTAGATGTTTTCATGGATGACTTCTCTGTTTATGGGAAGTCTTTTGATGAATGTTTAAGCAATCTTGATCGAGTTTTGCAGAGATGTGAAAAAAAAATCTTGTCTTGAATTGGGAGAAGTGCCACTTTATGGTTAATGAAGGTATTGTCTTGGGTCATAAGATTTATGAAAAGAGTATTTAAGTGGACAAAGCTAAGGTTGATGCAATTGAGAAATTGCCATGTCCTGAGGATATCAAATGTATTTGTAGTTTCCTAGGTCAATTTGGTTTCTATAGGAGATTTATCAAAGACTTTCCTAAAATTTCTAGGCCTATTACAAACCTTTTGCAAAAGGATGTTCCTTTTGTTTTTGATGATGATTGTTTAGAAGCCTTTGAAACACTCAAGAAAGCCTTAGTTTCTGCACCTATTCTTCAACCACCTGATTGGAACTTGCCTTTTGAAATTATGTGTGATACTAGTGATTATGCTGTTGGTGCTGTTCTAGGACAAAGAGTTGATAAGAAACTGAATGTTATTCATTATGCTAGTAAAACTCTAGACAGTGCTCAGAAGAATTATGCTACTACTAAAAAATAATTCCTAGTAGTGGTGTTTGCTTGGGACAAATTTAGATCTTACATTGTTGATTCAAAAATAATAGTTCACACTGACCAGGCTGCTATTAAATATCTTATGGAAAAGAAAGATGCTAAACCTAGACTTATTCGATGGGTTCTCTTGCTACAAGAATTTGATTTGCATATCACTGATAGAAATGGAACTGAGAACCCCGTAGCTGATAACTTGTCTAGGCTTGAAAATGTGCTTGATGACCCACTACCTATTGATGATAGTTTTCCTGATGAGCAGTTAGCTACAATAAATGTTGCTCATAATACTCCTTAGTATGCTGACTATGCTAATTACATTGTTGCTAAATATTTACCACCTAGCTTTACATACCAACAAAAGGAAAAAATCTTTTATAATTTAAGACACTACTTTTGGGATGACCCACATCTTTATAAAGAAGGAGGAGATGGTAGTCTTAACCGTTGTGTACCTGAGCATGAATAGGGACAAATCCTTCGAAAATGTTACCCCGAAGCATATGGAGGGCATCATGCTAGAGATAGAACTGCGCACAAGGTATCGCAATCTGGATTTTATTGGCCTACTCTCTTCAAGGATGCCGTAAGTTCGTCTTATCTTGTGATGAATGTCAAAGAATAGGTAATATCAGTAAGTGTCAAGAAATGCCTATGAATTATTCACTTGCTGTTGAATCATTTGATGTTTGGGGATTTGATTACATGGGACCTTTTCCTTCCTCTAATGGGTATACACATATTTTGGTTGCTGTTGATTATATTACCATATGGGTAGAAGCTATTCCAACCAGTAGTGCTGATCGCAACACCTCTATTGAAATGCTTAAGGAAGTTATATTCCCAAGGTTTGGAGTTCCTAGATATTTAATGACTGATGGTGGTTCACACTTTATTCATGGTGCTTTACGTAAAATGCTTGCCAAGTATGATGTTAGCTATAGAATTGCATCAGCTTATCATCCTCAGTCTAGTGGTCAAGTTCAGGTTAGCAATAGAGAAATAAAATTAATTTTGCAAAAGACTGTCAATAGGTCCAGTAAGAATTGGTCTAAGAAATTAGATGATGCACTTTGGGCTTACAGAATAGCTTATAAAAATCCTATGGGTATGTCTCCTTATAAAATGGTTTATGGAAAAGCTTGTCATTTGCCTCTTGAATTAGAACATAAGGCATATTGGGCAATCAAGGTACTCAACTATGATTTCATACTTGCCAGTGAAAAGAGGTTATTTGATATTAGATCATTAGATGAATGGGGAACACAAGCTTATGAAAATGCTAAGTTATTTAAAGAAAAAGTTAAAAGATGGCATGATAAAAGAATCCAAAAGCGTGAGTTCAAAGTTGGAGAATATGTTCTTTTGTACAACTCTCATTTCAGATTCTTTACAAGAAAACTCCTCTCTAAATGGGAAGGCCCGTATGTCATCAAGGAGTTTATCGCTCTGGAGCTATCAAAATAAATAATGCCAAAGGTACTAACCCGAAGGATGTTAATGGGCAACGAATAAAACATTATATCTTAGGTACACCAATTAATGTTGAAAGCAATATTATCCAAACTTTGACACCGGAAGAACACATAAAAGAGTCCTTCCGAAACACTCCAGAATCGTGAAAATAAGGAGGTACGTGATACGGTAAGTAAACGGACTCCGAAAAATCCGCAATAATATATTTTGTCAGTTTTGGAATATTTAGAAAATTAGGAAAATAATAAACTTCCAGGAAGCGTACCCTGGTGGGCACAAGACACGAGGGCGCGCCTCGGCACCTTCTGGACTCCGTTTTTCTTCCGTTTGCTTGTTTCCCAAGCTAAAAAAAACTTTATATACCCCCCGAACCTATTGACCATCATATCGCGGAGAAATCTTATGTTCTCTTTTCTTGTTGTTTTTGGTTAGATCTACCAAGCTAGGCATCATGTCTTCCTCCTCCTCCAACCACATGGAAGAAGATGCTTGGCTGATAAAGATTGAGCTGAAGAGGGAGGAGCCTATGGACGCTGTCAAGGGGGACAAGGGGAAGGAGGCTACTGTAGATCCACCCTCGGTGGTAGAACAAGCACTGCCGGCCGAGGAGGAAGAATAAGATATCCTTAAGCCTTACCTTGCTCATCTTACCCCTAGATCTAAGAATGGGTGGGTAACCAAACCAAACCTGAACTGAACCCACGTGATGACGTTTTGGAAACTAAACCCAAGTAATTGGCATTGGAACCCAGTCCAAACTAAACCACATGACAAATTCCCCAAAACCAAACTAACCCATTCTAGGAACTATGGGTTTAGCCTATGGTTCCATATTAGTTCCCCACCCATACATTTACAACTCAATATATGAACGATCATGCACTTGACAGCTAAAAACATTCCACCAGCTTAATAACAACTTACATATTCTGCACTACCAACACTTAAATTGATGAACATTTGACAGCTTCATAACATGTACTAGTACCAAACACAGATTCTGAAGCACAAATATTACACTTGACAACTTACATATTCTGCACAACCAACACTTGTAGTACAGAGGTAATAACGAACGGAGCTGAATTAAGGGTGATAATTGATTCCAAGCTGGGATTGCGTTACACCTTCTACCGATGATGGATGTCACCGAGTTCTCATGGCGGTAGTAGTCAACCTGTACCTTGATCTGAAAAGACACAATTTTAGAACTTGTAACCATGATATATCTTTACATTGACACCGAGTTCTCATTCAAAATATGGCAAGTCATCCCTAGCCAAAAAAATGTTAATAATTTTAATCAAAAATATTAAACTATGAGTTTGGATCAGTAGTTGCTCAAGCCATGCTCCAGCTTCCCCCCAGGTTTGAGAAAATCTCAGGGTTATGTAATTTTTGGCAACATATGGCTATAGGATGACAGAGTGAATAACCTGGAATATACAAGAGTATGGATGTGATTCTTTAGCCTTTTCTAGAAAAATTAACAGATCAAAGAAAGGACACCAAAGATGTGCCACTAGCATTTCAACAGTCAATAGTACAGTTTCATATAATGCTAGCTCATACATGCACACACCAACACACTGCTATAACTTGAGGTAGCAGCAACACAAATGGGCAAAAATAATGGACAACTTAGTTCCTTCCAATACTTAATATAGGAATCAAAAGAAAGCATATGGTGTTATGGAGCTAGCCCTCAAAAGAAGTATCATTTGATTGTGTGTTTATCATTTGCAGGTTTAATTTTGCAAACTATTTCGCCTCATAGCCCTACATTGTCCAATGAAAAAGTATATTTTTGTGACGCCCGGATAATCAAGCTACAGTAAACCTATACTAATGATGCCACGTCACCCTGTTACTGTCGATAAACTCACGTTAGTTTAAAACCAATTCAAATTCAAGTCTAAAATAGAGTCAAATGATAAAAGTTTTCAATTATCAAAACTAAAATGTTAAAGTTGTAGTAAATAAATCATAAGTAATATTGTTACAGAAACCACATTTTTGTAAAGTGTTTAAATGCACTGAAGTAATTTAAACAACAACAGAACATTTAATTAAATACCTTTTGGAATTAATAAAATATTAAACTATTTTATTTAGCTATCCAAATTAGGGTGGCAGTGCTAAAACTCTAAACACTCGTTTAGGAGTTGAAATTATATTTTACGAAATTAAAATAAATTAATTAATAAAACTAAAACAGAAAAATAGATAAGAGAAAAATCCTAAACTAAAAAAATAAAATAAAATAGAAGACCCCCCCCCGGCCCACCTGGGCCGAATGGCCCAGCCAGGCCGGCCCAAACCGGCCCAGGCCGCCGCCTCACTCCTCCATAACCCCCCACCCCGGTCAAACCCTATCCCACTACCCGCAACCACTCCCCTCTCGCTCCCTCGTCTCCACCCCTCGTCCCGATCTAGATCGGGGCGCTACGCCCGCCTCCGCCAACACTGCCGCGGCGAGGCCCTTCCCCGCCGGCCCGACCACGTCCTCCCCTGCTCCCAGCAGCCCCGAAGAGCGCGCGCGAGGACTGCCTCAATCACCCCGCCGAGCCCACTGTCCCGGACCTCCCCTGCACCGCGGCAGCCCCTCGCCGTCCTACGCTCGTCGGAGGGCTATGGCACCGCCCGCCTCCTCGAACGCTTCCCCGAGCATGCTGCCTACCCTACAACGTTGATGTGAGCCCCATCCGTCAATTCCCCCCCGTTTCTCCTTCCTTTCCCGACGCACTAGGTCGCCGCCCTCGTCGAAACCGCGCTCACGGCGAGCGTGCACCCCGGCGCCCCTGAACGCACCCACGGACGCAGCACCTCCCTCGCGCGTCCCCAGCTGCGCCAACCCCTCCAGCCATCGCCGCCCGTCGCCGGATCCCTTCCCCCGCAGGCGCCTCGGCGTCCCAGCCGCATTCCCCGCGGCCCCGGCGCTGCTGCACGCCCCCCCCGTTACTCCGCCGGGCCACCGCCCGACGCCCCCGGCCCCCTTCGCTGTGTTGCCCCTTGGCCGCCGACGCCCTTCGCCCGCTCGCCAGCGCCCGTTCGCCCGCACCACTGCCCGCAAGCGCCCGCTAAGCCCACTTGGCCCTTTGACATGTGGGGCCCAACCCACAGAATGTTTTAAAAGAAAAGAAAATAATAATAATAATAATAATAATAATAATAATAATAATTATACTTAATTAAAAATATAATAATTTAAAATAACAATAATAAAAATAAATAAATGTATTAATTAATTAATTAATTAACAAATTAATTAAGTTAATTAATCACCTTTAGATTAATCTAACCATTAATTAACCTAATCTGTAATTAACTAAAACCTAATTAACCTAATTAAACTGTTAGTTAGTTTATTGCCAATGACAAGTGGGACCCACTGGTCAGTTGACCAGTCAACCATGATGACGTCAGCATGATGTCATGCTGATGTCATATATTTTTTTTCGAATTAATTTAATTAATAATAAATACCAAAAATTAATAAAACCATTAGAAAATCATATCTTTTAAACCGTAACTCGGATGAAAACAATTTATATATGAAAGTTGCTCAGAACGACGAGACGAATCCGAATACGCGGTCCGTTCGTCCGCCACACATCTCTATCATACCGAACACGCAACTTTCCCCCTCCGTTTCATCTGCCCGAAAATGCCTAACACCGGGAATACTTTCCCGGATGTTATTCCTCTTCGTCTGTATCACCGAGCACCGCGTTAGGTCACACGTAGCACCTCGTATTGCCTTGTTATATTTTGTGATGCTATTGTTTGCTCTGTTATTTATTTGTTTCCCCTTCGTTGCTTCTTTTCGGTAGACTCCGTTACCGCGATAGACCCCGGGACCGTTGATGCTTCGGTGTTCGACAACGGCTACGCTTCTGAAGATTCCTTTCGTCTGCATGGCTTCCAGGCAAGCCCCCCCCCCTTGATCACCAGATATCGCCTACTCTTCTCTCTACTGCTTGCATTAGAGTAGTGTAGCATGTTACTGCTTTCGATAATCCTATTCTGCTGCATAGCCTGTCTTTGTTGCTATCACTGTTGATACTTTACCTGTTATCCTAATGCTTAGTATAGGATGCTAGTATTCCATCAGTGGCCCTACACCCTTGTCCGTCTGCCCTGCTATTCTATCGGGCCGTGATCACTTGGGTGTGATCACGGGTATATACTACATACACTTTACATGATACATGATGTGACTAAAGTCGGGTCGGCTCATTGAGTACCCGCAAGTGATTTGATGTGGGGGCTGAAAGGACAGGTGGCTCCATCCAGGTAGTGGTGGGCCTGAGTTCCTGACGGCCCCCAAGTGGATCTTTATGGCGGAGCGACAGGGGCAGGTTGAGACACCCAGTCGAGAGGTGGCCTGGCCCTGGTCGTTG
>LR738711.1:233796967-233898374 GCA_902687465.1 Secale cereale | reverse complement strand
GCGCGCTCTTCGGGGCTGCTGGGAGCAGGGGAGGACGTGGTCGGGCCGGCGGGGAAGGGCCTCGCCGCGGCAGTGTTGGCGGAGGCGGGCGTAGCGCCCCGATCTAGATCGGGACGAGGGGTGGAGACGAGGGAGCGAGAGGGGAGTGGTTGCGGGTAGTGGGATAGGGTTTGACCGGGGTGGGGGTTATGGAGGAGTGAGGCGGCGGCCTGGGCCGGTTTGGGCCGGCCTGGCTGGGCCATTCGGCCCAGGTGGGCCGGGGGGGGGGGTCTTCTATTTTATTTTATTTTTTTAGTTTAGGATTTTTCTCTTATCTATTTTTCTGTTTTAGTTTTATTAATTAATTTATTTTAATTTCGTAAAATATAATTTCAACTCCTAAACGAGTGTTTAGAGTTTTAGCACTGCCACCCTAATTTGGATAGCTAAATAAAATAGTTTAATATTTTATTAATTCCAAAAGGTATTTAATTAAATGTTCTGTTGTTGTTTAAATTACTTCAGTGCATTTAAACACTTTACAAAAATGTGGTTTCTGTAACAATATTACTTATGATTTATTTACTACAACTTTAACATTTTAGTTTTGATAATTGAAAACTTTTATCATTTGACTCTATTTTAGACTTGAATTTGAATTGGTTTTAAACTAACGTGAGTTTATCGACAGTAACAGGGTGACGTGGCATCATTAGTATAGGTTTACTGTAGCTTGATTATCCGGGCGTCACAATTTTCCTGTTAGAAAAATGGAAGTTTTATTACCCTTGAACATCTGCATCATAGATGCATGTAGCCACAATTAACATGGTTCATTATAGGTCAACAAAAATAGATTAATCAAAAAAAGGGGCAGTACTGCTGCATCTTTCCATGCTAGATTCAGACACTGTATCATGCAAGATTCAGACATTGTATCATCCAATGCTCACATATAGATTTAATTTTAGTCTGAAGATTATTTGCATAGATGGGTCACTTGTTTCTACTACTGCACATACCTTGAACACCACAACAACTGCTACTTTCATACACAGGGGAGACCAGCCTTAGTCTGACAGTGACGAGAAAGTAAAATTAAACTGTACTGAAACAAGCAGCAACATTGGGGTGCATTTACTCAAATACTTAAGTCTAGGATCATCAACATCAACATGTTGGTGTGACACCAACCAAATCATCAGAGTAATGAAGAATGCATATCATAGAGGAGAGGAGAGTTGAGATTTCCTTACTGCTTGGGGTAGCCGTGGACAGGGTAGAGGAGGAGCACTAGTAGCAAGCTTGGCTTGGATGACGGCACCGTCAGCGAACTCTAGGGCGGGGCACTGGATGCTCCTCCTCGTTGACAGGGGAGGGTAGGCGAGCGGGAGGAGGGGAGGAGCTGGAGGAGGAGACACGGAGAGGTCAAGGGCGGAGGCGAACCATAGCCGCCACGCGCACAAGGGCCGCTTGCGTCCGCGAGGCGGCGCTGCCGTCCGAGGAGGTGGTTAGCGCCTTGGTGGCCGCCGGCGGCGGCAGTGGAGACTTGGAGGCTGAAGGGAGTCAGGGAGAGTAGGGAATCAGGGTCTGGCCGTCTGGGCTCTCGGCTGAGGTTAGCGCGATTGGGCTTGCTTCGGGGCAAGGAACCGGTTGGACCTACAGTTTGCACCCGTATTAGACCCAACTTTTTAAGCCCATAACCAACTATACCCGAATTAATTTTTGTACATACCCAAAACCAAACCAAACTAAGAAAAGCTCAGCCCAAAAACAACTAAACCGATCAAAACCAGAAGAAAAACCAAACCATTTTACCCGGTTATTTAAAAACTGTTCTTAGATTTAACCCCTACTGAAATTGCAGCCTTTCAGATCATTGAAACGGTCTGTGTGTAGAATAAATACCTCACTCGTGAAAATATTCATCATCAAGAGCACATCATCTTCCTTTGGAGTATCATACGTAGATTGGAAAATATCTTGATCTTGAAGGACATGATCTCTACTTCATCACCGCCTCTTCTTCTTCACCACCAAAAGAAAATTGAGTATCGGGTATGGGCACTCCCCTTGGCTTCCGCCAAGCTTGGGGGAGGTGCCCCGGTATCATATCATCCCCACTATCCTTTTACCTTTACTTATTTTAGTTCAATCTTTTGCTTTAGAATAAATAAAAGTTTAGTTCGATCCTTTCTTTTCGAGAGTTTGCTTAGTTATCTATGCTTGTAATCGTGTGCGAGATATATAATAAAGTTTAGTTTGAGTTTTTGCCTTCTTTACTTTCATGTTGCAATAAAAGAAAGGAAATAAATTAACAAGACCATATGCTAATCTTATGGTAGGTGATGGCACCACATAGGGAAAAGTATAAGTAGAAAATTTTATTAGAGATTGACAAACATTTGGTCAATGATGCAACTCATGAAAGAATTAATAAGGGAAGAGAAGATTCACATACAAATATACTATCCTAGAAATCCTTTGTGATTGTGAGCCCCCATCAAAATATTATATGCCAAAATTGTTGACGTTGGACAAGGAAGAAAACTTAATGATTTATGTTTGTTCATATTCACATGGAAGTCATATTTTAATAGATCCTTTAACATGTGGTGCTTGCTCAATATCATTTCTAGCCAAAAATTCCGCACTAAGTAGAGATACTACTTGTGCATGCAAAAACCCTTAAACCCAAATCTTTTTCAAGAGTCCACCATACCTACCTATGGATTGAGTAAGATCCCTCAAGTAAGTTGTCATCGGTGCAAAAAGGCAATAAAAATTGCTTCTAAATGTGTGAGATCATTTAGTGTAAGACAAAATTGAGCGTTGCACAAACTTGTGATGGTGGAGAATAAAAGCGACATAGTGCATAACAAAGGTCGCTATCACAAGGGGCAATGCAACTTGATGTTCTTTTGCACTAAGGTTTTGAGCATACAAACAAATAAGCACATGGCAACTTCTGCTTCCCTCTGTGAAGGGCCTATCTTTTACTTTTATGTATTTACTTTTATGCAAAGAGTCAAAGTTTTCTCTCTATTCCTTTTTATTTTCTCCTTTGGCAAGCATCATGTGGTGAGTAAAGATCTAGTCACATATGTCCAGTTGAATATGGGTGGCATGAGTTATTATTTTGACATCACCCTTGAGGTGAATACGTTGGGAGGCAAAACTATAAGCCCCTATCTTTCTATGTGTCTGGTTGAAACGTTTTGCTCATGTGTATGCGGTGAGTGTTAGCAATAATAGAAGACTATATGATGGTTGAGTATGTGGACTTGCCTAAAGGCTCCGATACGTGACCCTTCAAGAAAATATGATGAATTGTAGTTGCAAAGTTAACTGAGAACATAGTTTGTTAGTTTCAAATAGAGTTTATGCTTTATACTTCGATTGTGTGATGAATTGTTACTTATTCATGAGAAGTCTATGATAAAAGTTCTATGATAAAAATCTTATGTTTAATTTTTTTTCTGTTATAATAATCTACATGATGCTTCTATGTCCGTATTTTGTTTTTATCGACACCTCTCTCTCAAAGCATGACCTGTTTTTCGATTTCGGTTTTTGCTTGAGGGCAAGCGAGGTCTAAGCTTGGGGGAGTTGATACGTCCATTTTGCATCATGTTTTCTTACTATTATTTATGATGTTTTTATGCATAATAATGATTTTTGGAGTAATTCTAATGCCTTTTCTCTCATAATTTGCAAGGTATGCACCAAGAGGGAAAATTCCGACACCTGGAAATCTGGACCTGAGTAAGCTACGTCAGGCCACCTATTCTGCACAACTCCAAACAAGCTGAAACTTCACGGAGAATTTTTATGGAATATTTGAGGATTATTGGAGCAAATAAGTACAAGAGGGGGCCCACCAGGTGGGCACAACCCACCTGGGCGTGCCTGGCAGCCCAGGCGCGCCCTGGTGAGTTGTGCTCACCCAGGCCCACCTTCGGTGCCCCCTTCTGGTATATAAGTCATTTTGACCTAGAAAAAATGAGGAGATAACTTTTGGGACGGAGCGCCGCCGTCTCGAGGCGGAACTTGGGCAGAAGCACTTTTGCCCTTCGGCAGAGCGATTCCGCCGGGGGAACTTCCCTCCCGGAGGGGGAAATTATCGTCATCATCATCACCAACAACTCTCCCATCTTGGGGAGGGATATCTCCATCAACATCTTCAACAACACCATCTCATCTCAAACCCTAGTTCATCTCTTGTGTTCAATCTTGTTACCGGAACTACAGATTGGTGCTTGTGGGTGACTAGTAGTGTTGATTACATCTTGTAGTTGATTACTATATGGTTTATTTAGTGGAAGATTATATGTTCAGATCCATTATGCTATTTAATACCCCTATGATCTTGAGCATGATTATCATTTGTGAGTAGTTACTTTTGTTCTTGAGGTCACGGGAGAAATCATGTTGCAAGTAATCATGTGAACTTGATGTGTGTTCGATATTTTGATAGTATGTATGTTGTGATTCCCTTAGTGGTGTCATGTGAACGTCGACTACATGACACTTCACCATATTTGGGACTAGGGGAATGCATTGTGCAGTAGTAATTAGATGATGGGTTGCGAGAGTGATAGAAGCTTAAACCCCAGTTTATGTGTTATTCCATAAGGGACCGATTGGATCCAAAAGTTTAATGCTATGGTTAGAATTTATTCTTAATACTTTTCCCGTAGTTGCGGATGCTTGTGGGAGGGTTAATCATAAGTAGG
Organism: Secale cereale; assembly: GCA_902687465.1. NCBI lineage: Eukaryota > Viridiplantae > Streptophyta > Magnoliopsida > Poales > Poaceae > Secale > Secale cereale. The sequence continues at coordinate 233,893,659 of LR738711.1, read as the reverse complement.
AGGGTTGTTCAAGTAAGAATAGCACCTAAGCACCGATCCACCCACATATCAAATTATCAAAGTAGCGAACATGAATCGAACCAAAATGGTGAAAGTGACTAGATGGAATTCCCGTGTACCCTCAAGAATGCTTTGCTTAGTATAAGAGATAGTTTTGGCATGTCCTTTGCCTCAAAAGGATTGGGCTACCTTGCTGCACTTTTGTTACTACTACCATTACTTGCTCGTTACAAAAATATCTTGCTATCAAACTACTCTGTTACTTACAATTTCAGCACTTGCATACATCACCTTGCTGAAAACCACATATCATTTCCTTCTGCTCCTCGTTGGGTCGACACTCTTACTTATAGAAAAGAGCTACAATTGATCCCCTATACTTGTGGGTTATCAAGTATATGAGCCAGGAGTTTGATGATCATCTAAAAAGCCAAGGTATAGTACCTTAGCTCACACCTCCAGGTATGTCACAGAGAAATGGCATGTCAGGATGGAGGAATCATACCTTGTTGGACATGGTTCGATCTATGATGAGAAAATCGGATTTACCCTTGTCATTCTGGGGATACACTCTAGAAACTGCAGCTTTTACACTCAACGATGTACCGTCTAAATCCATACAGAAGACACCACATGGGATGTGGACTGGGAAGAGTCCCATGTTGTCTTTTCTAAAGATTTGGGGTTGTGAAGCATTTGTCAAGCGACTTATGTCGGACAAGCTTACACCCAAGTCAGATAAATGAGTATTCATGTGATATCCGAGCGAAACCTTGGGATGTAGCTTCTACAACCGCGAAGAGAACAAAGCGTTTGTTGCTCAAAATGGGGTCTTCCTTGAGGAAGATTTTCTCGAGCGGGAGGCCAGTGGGTGGCAGGTGCAACTTGAAGAAGTTCGAGCACCACTTGGGGACAATTCAGCGGGTGATATGATCATACCGGAGTCTGTCAGGGAACCCGAGGTGGAAGCAGCACTGGAACCACGGAGGTCAGAAAGATTGCACAAAGTGCGTTACATGTTGTTGCTGGAAAGCGACGAGCCGGCTGCATATGCGGATGCGATAGTAAGCCCGGATTCTGAGGCATGGGTGGAGGCCATCCGAATTAAAGTTCATGGATGAAAATAAAGTATGGGACTTGGTTGATCCGCCGCCTGGCGTAAAAGCCATAGGTTGCAAATGGGTCTTTAAGAAGAAACCCGTTGTGGATGGAAATATTTAGATCCACAAAGCTCGGCTTGTCGCTAAAGGTTATGGACAAGTTCAAGGAATTGACTATGACGAGACTTACTCGCCAGTAGCGATATTGAAGTTGGTGAGGATCGTACTAGCTATAGCTACATATTTTGACTATGAGATATGGCAGATGGATGTCAAAATGGCTTTCCTTCATGGAAATTTAACCGAGGACATGTATATGAGATAGCCCAAGGATTTTGTCAATCCTACTAACACTAGTAATGTATGCAAGCTCAAGAGATCCATTTATGGGTTGAGACAAGCATCTCAGAGCTGGAATATTTGTTTTGTTGAGGCCGTCACTGGTCTCGATTTTATCAAAAGCTAAGAGGACGCTTGTTTATAAAAGCAGTTGAGTGAGAGCTCGATAGTGTTTTTGATACTATATGTGGATGACATATTGCTGATCGGAAATGATGTTTCGATGCTGAACTCGGTCAAGGAATCATTGAATGAAAAAAATGGATGAAGGACCTCGGTGAAGCGGTTTACATATTGGGCATTCAAATCTATAGAGATATATCAAGGAGGATGCTCAGCTTGAGCCAGAGCACGTACATAGATAAAGTGTTGAAGCGGTTCAACATGAGTGAGGACAGGAAAGGGTTCTTGCCAGTCTCACATGGTATAACGCTAAGCGAGACTTAGAGTCCTTTGACATCTGATGAGCGAAGCAGGGTGAGTCGGATACCAACAATCAGATCCATCATGTATGCCATGATATGTACACAGCCTGATGTTGCTTTTGCAATAAGCCTAAGAAGTAGATACTAGGCCAACCCAGGTGGGAGTCACTGGGCGACGGTAAAGACTATTCTGAAGTACCTGAAAAGGACTAAAGAGATGTTCCTAGTTTATGGAGGTGAGGAGGAGCTCATCATAAAGGGTCACACCGACGCTAGTTTCCAAATCGATAGAGATGATTATCGATCACAATCCGGATTTGTGTACGTGATGAATGGAGGAGCAGTGAGATGGAAGAATTCCAAGCAAGACACGGTGGCCATTCTACCACAGAAGTCGAATACATCGTGACTTGTGAAGCTGCAAAGGAAGGTGTTTGGAATCGGAACTTTCTAGATGATCTTGGTGTTTTCCCAGCTTCAGTAAAACCGTTGGACCTTTGTTGTGATAATTCTGGTGCCATCGCACAAGCCAAGGAGCTGAGGAACCGCCACAAGACCAGACACATAGATCAAAATATCACCTGATACGAAAGATCGTAAAGAGTGGTGACATAGAGTTATGCAAAATTCACACGGAGGCAAATGTTGCTCATCCGTTGACTAAGCCGCTTCCACAACCCAAACATGAGGGGCACGTTAGAGCTATGGGCATTTGATGTCTATTTGAATGACTCTAGTGCAAGTGGGAGACTGTTGGAGATATGCCCTAGAGGCAATCATGTATGATGATATTTCCTATGTGTTTATGAATAAAGATAGTCATTGGATGTAATCAATGATGCTTGTAGGCAAGTACATGACTTGTCTGTGAGATCTTGTGTTGTATGACACATCCTAAATGGTCCTAGTCGTAAGTGGCGTGTGGGCACACGTCGGGCTAGACTAGCATGCAATACAGTGGATGGTTTTGTCTCACTAGCCATGAAGCATGTGATGCCGCCGAACTACATGGACATGATCAGATCCGAGGTTGGATCCGAGGTGACTGGATCGAAGTTTGCATGGATATCGGATTGGACAGATCCAACTATGAGACGCAACGATATGTCATCTGTGAGTCTCTAGTACAACATACATTCTATGTTCTAAGACCCGAGCTGACACATGTACTCAAGATGGTGACAGACTTTCTTAGGGCCGACCAAATGCTACTCCATAACTGGGAAGTTATAAATGTAGGTTCCGGGTTTGTCCATACCCATGTTGTGAGACATGGTCGAGCAAGATGGGATTTCCCCCTCCGACCAGGAGAGATATACTCCGGGTCCATCATGTGATCCGACAAGGATAAGCATGGCCATGCAACAAGGATTATGAGATAATCCGGTTTGTGGTCTGCATCACTGGAACGAGAAACATATATGGCTAGCAAAAGGATAATAGACTCGCCTTGAGCCCAACAACATATATCGTGTGGCAAAAGGAATGGAAGTGTGATGTACATGTTCGCCTAACCAGCTTCATAGTCTGCTTGGTGGTCGGCACGCCTTGCTAGAGGCTGCCACCAACCATACAGGTCGGAGGTGACCGAATTGCGACCAAGCTGACTTGAACCTAAGGGGTCACATGCTTAAGGGAAAGGAACCTACGAGGTCGGATCTAAGGACATTGGTCGGATGTGATCCGAGCTGGACTTGTATTGTGACTGAGTAGACTTGTGGGCTTTAGGATCTGTGCGAGGCCCAAGAGTTGAGCCTGTGATGGATGCCTATATATAGTGGAGGTACGACACACTTATTCAGTTGATCGCTTCAGCGTCGTCATTAGGGCTTTGCATGTGTTGCAACTAGCCACCTCCACTGGTTATGTGATCGGATATAGCAGTCCGCCGCACAACGTTCCTCCTCCACGCGCGAATACCGTTAGAGGCGGTGCACTTGCGTCGCTCTGGCGAACCTATTTGCGGGATCCGATCAACTACGTGGGAGATCGACGAGGAGGAGACGACTCCGGGGACACGCTGCCTCAACTCTACTTCCGCTGCACGACACTGCGCATCTAGTGGTAACGATCTGTGATCATCTCCATTTAGCATGTTCTTGGATGTTTTGCGGTTAGGAAATTTTAATTTGTAGTCGACGCACCCTACCATAGAACCCAACATATAGTGCTCAAGTAATTGACCCACCCGGATCCCAAGGTATATCAAAGCCAATTTTAATTAACAATGATTTGTAATTTAGTAGTGAGCACAAAGCAACATATATCATGCAATGACGAAGTCTAACTCTCTTCCTATGCATTGGCATGTCATAAAAGAACAATTCATGAACATCAAGTAAAGGCTAATGCATAGTATAAAAAGTTTATTGCAATTTCATTGTGTTGGAAACATAGAGAGACGGAGATGTAGTTCCTCTCTCATAATACCTACAAGTAGGAGCAAGAAGAACATGCATATTATAATCATCAAAATCATCATGTGCAATAGTAGAATGCAACCCATCAATATAATCCTTAATAAGCCAAACTTCTCCGATATAGTGTAATTGGTAGAATTCAAAAATAATAATAGGACTATCATGCGTGGGTGCGATAGCAACAATTTCATTCTTAACATAAGGAACTATAGCAAGTTCATATCCATAAGCATAATTCATATTGACATCTTGGCCACAGGCATAGCAAGCATCAATTTCATCAAAAAGGGATATTTCAAACGAATTAATGGGATCATAGCAATTATCATAGCATTCATCCTTTGGTGAGCACAAGGGAAATTAAACAATGTATGAGTTGAAGGGTTACACGGGAAGCTAATCCGTTCTTCCTCCTTTTGTTCTTCTCTCTCCGCCTCATATTTTTCATCTAATGAGCTCAAAGTGTCATCAATTTCTTCTTCCATAGATTCCTGCAAAATATTAGTCTCTTCTTGGACAACGGAGACTTCCACAATAAACTCATTAATATCAGCATTGTATTCATAATTCTCATGGCAATATTTAGGAATAGCATTATTGTTGGGTCTGTAAACAACATCATCATAATTTTCACACTCTTCAAACATAGATTCAATTTCATAAGCACCCTTAAAAGCAACAAATTTTTCTATTCATTCCACATCATAGCAATCATATATACCATTAGCATAAGAAGCCAATGTTTCATTATCATTAAATTCATGTTAAAAGGGAAGGTGTCGAGCCTTCATCCTAGAGCAACAAGTATAATCATATCTCTCGCATAAATTCCAAGCATACCAATGCAACATATGAATTTGATCCCATAATAGTTTCCGTTTTTGAGTCAAGTTATAATCCCTAAAGTATTCACGTTGATCCAACATTACTCCCATTATCAAGTTGAATGGGGTTTTCTCAGGATTATCAAAGTAGTGTTTAATATTTTTTTTACATAACTAGCATCGAGGGTTTTAGGAGGTTCCCCATCTCCATGAGTAGCAAGGACATCTATTGTTTTTGGTATTTTGTGCTCCATATACATAACTAATGATATAAAACAACTTAGAACAAAAATAAAATCTACTTAGTGATAAAGCAAACAAGCACACACGAGAATATTCACCCACGTTATTGCTCCCCGGATATAAGTCTACGCACACTTAACGTTTTATTTACATAGAACGAGAATAAAACTAGAAGTACTTTGTGAGAATAAAACTAAAAATAAATTACAAGATAATAAACTTAGTAGTGTAGTAGAAAGCTTTTTGTAACACAAGAGAAATATTTTTCCATAAGCAATCGATAACTAGACCGGTAATCATTATTGCAATTTTATATGAGGGAGATGGATGAGCTAACATACTTTCCGTACTTGGATCATATGAACTTATGAGTGGAATCTAGCAAGCATCCGCAACTACTAAATATCATTAAGGGAAAACCCTACCATAGCCTTAAGTATCATGTCCTCTTTACTCCTATACGCAACAACCCCCTTACTCGGGTGTAAGTTTTTGTCACTCTAGCCATCCACCATAAGCGAATCATGAACATATTGCAACACCTAACATCGGGGATCCCTCATGTTTGCACGACATGGAGGGCACCATATAGGACAACACCATAATAGAATATACAACTCATACCAACCACGATCTTCAATTAACCCATAGGACAAAACAGATCGACACAAACATCATAGGATAACCAGATATCATTTCATAATAATATATAGTGTTGAGAACCATGTTTATGTAGAGAAATACAATTGGAATAGAGAGGTTACACCACTGCATAGAGGGGGATAAAGTTGGTGTTGACGGTAGCAAGATTGTTGATGTAGATCCTCGTCACGATCCTTGTCCCGGCGACACTCCAGCGCCTCCGGGGGAGAGGAGAAGAGAGCCCCCTCCTTCTTCATCTTCATTGCCCCCCCTAGGTGGGAGGAGGGTTTCCCCTCTGGTCCAAGGCGTCCATGGCGGCTAATACATCCATTTTCCATCATGTTTTCTTACTGTTATTTTCTATGTTTTATTCATTATAACACTTTGGGGAGTAATTCTAATGCCTTTTCTCTCATAATTTGAATGGTTTACACAAAGAAGGAGATTACCGACAGCTAGAATTCTGGACCTGAAAAAGCCACATGAGAGATATCTATTCTGCACATCTCCAAATGGGCTAAAAATTTACGGAGAATTATTTTGGAATATATAAAAAATATTGGTGAAAAGAACCACCAGAGGGGGCACCCAGGCGCCCTGGTGGGTAGTGGGGGCCCAGGTCCACCTCCGATGCCCATCTTCTGGTATATAAGCTATTTTGACCTAGAAAAAAAAATGAAGAGAGGACTTTCGGGATGGAACGCCGCCGTCTTGAGGCGAAACTTGGGCAGGAGCGCTTTTGCTCTCCGGCGAAGCAATTCCGCTCGTGATACTTCCCTCCGGGAGGGGGAAATCGAAGCCATCATCTTCATCAACAACCATCTCATCATGGGAGGATCAATCTCCATCAAAATCTTCGCCAGCACTACCTCATCTCAAACCCTAGTCCATCTCTTGTATTCAATCTTTGTATCAAAACCTCAGATTGGTACCCGCGGGTTGCTAGTAGTGTTGATTACATCCTATAGTTGATGCTAGTTGGTTTATTTGGTGGAAGATTATATGTTCAGATCCATTATGATATTCAATACTCCTCTGATCTTGAATATGAATATGCTTTGTGAGTAGTTACGTTTGTTCTAAGTACATGGGAGAAGTCTTGTCATAAGTAATCATGTGAATTTGATATTCGTTCAATATTTTGATGATATGTATGTCGGGATTCCCTTAGTGGTGTCATGTGAACATCGACTACATGGCACTTCACCATTTTTGGGCCTAACGGAATGCACTATGGAGTAGTTATTAGATGATGGGTTGCTAGAGTGATGGAAACTTAAACTCTAGTTTATGCGCTATTCCGTAAGTGGCTGATTTGGATCCATATGTTTAATGCTATGGTTAGATTTTATCTTAATTCTTCTTTCATAGTTGCGGATGCTTGCGAGAGGGATTAATCATAAGTGGGAGGCTTATTCAAGTAAGAACATCACCCAAGCACCGGTCCACCCACATATCAAATTATCAAAGTAGTGAACGCGAATCAAACCAACATGATGAAACTGACTAGATGAAATTCTCATGTGTCCTCAAGAGCGCTTTGCTTACTATAAGTGACCGTCCCGGCCTATCCTTTTCCACAAAAGGATTGGGCTACCTTGCTTCTCATATTGTTACTATTGCTTCTCGTTACTTGTTACAAACTATCTTGCTATCAAACAACTTGTTACCGCAATTTTAGTGCTTTCAGAAATTACCTTGCTGGAAACTGCTTGTCATTTCCTTCTGCTCCTCGTTGGGTTCGACACTCTTACTTATTGAAAGGACTACGATTGATACCCTATACTTGTGGGTCATCAAGACTCTTTTCTGGCGCCGTTGCTTGGGAGTGAAGCGCCTTTGCTAAGCGGAATTTGCTAAGGGAAAATTTATATTACGTACTGAAATTTATTGCTACTTGCTACCATGGACAATCACCCTTTGATGGGTTTGTTCGGGGTATCTGCACCTCGACCGGAAGTAGAAAGAGTTTTCCCTCAACCTACGGAACCTACTGAAAATATTGGTTATGAAATTCCTTCGGGTATGATAGAGAAACTGCTAGCTAATCCTTATGCAGGAGATGTAACACTACATCCTGATATGCATCTAATCTATGTGGATGAAGTTTGTTGATGATTTGAGATTGTAGGTTTACCCGGAGATGAAGTTAAGAAGAAGGTTTTCACTTTATCTTTGTTGGCGGGGGGAAGACATTTACATGGTATAGGCTATGCGATGATATTGGATCTTGGAGCTGGAACCGATTGAAACTGGAATTTCACCCAAAAAATATCCTATGCATCTAGTTCATTGTGATCGGAATTATATCTATAATTTTTGGCCTCGTGAAGAAGAAAGTACCGCTCAAGCTTTGGGGTGGCTTAAGTCAATATTATATTCATGCCCCAATCATGAGCTCTCGATAGAAATTATTATACAAGAATTTTATGCCCGGCTTTCTCGTAATAATCAATCAATGCTTGATATTTCTTGCACTTGATCCTCCATGAAGAAGACTATTGAATTTAGGTGGGATCTTCTTGAAAAAAATTAAAAGCATCTCTGAAGATTGGGAACTCAACGAAGGTAAGGAGTCAGGAATAAAACTTGAGTTTGATTGTGTTAAATATTTTATGGATACCGATGCTTTTAATGATTTTAGCACTAAATATGGACTTGACTCTGAGATAGTAGCCTCATTTTGTGAATCATTTGTTACTCATGTTGATGTCCCAAGGAGAAGTGGTTTAAATATCATCCACCTATTAAATAAAAGGTTGAGGAAACAGTTAGAGTTAAAGAAGAAACTATCATTTACAATGTTGACCCAGTCGTGCCTACCGCTTATATTGAAAAACCTCATTTCCCTATTAGGATAAAGGAACATGCTAAAGTCTCGACCGTGGTTAGGAAAAGTAATATCAGAGCACCAAAACCCTCCGAACAAATTCAAGTAGAACCTAGTATTGCTATTGTTAAAGATCTCTTGGTCAATAATATTGATGGGCATGTTATTTATTTCTGTGATGAAGCTGCTAGAATTGCCAAACCCGATACTAAAGATAAGAATAAGCCCGTTGTTGGCATGCCTGTCATCTCAGTCAAAATAGGAGATCATTGTTATCATGGTTTATGTGATATGGGTGCTAGCGTGAGTGCTATTCCTTTTACCTTATACCAAGAAATTTTGCGTGAGATGCACCCGCTGAATTAGAAGATATAGATGTTACTATTGAGCTTGCAAATAGATACACCATCACACCACTTAGGATGGTTAGAGATGTTGAAGACTTGTGCGAAAAAAATAAAATACCCTACTGATTTTCTAGTTCTTGGTTCTCCACAAGATGATTTTTGTCCCATAATATTTGGTAGACCTTTCTTGAACACTGTCAATGCTAAAATAGATTGTCAAAGAGAAACTAGCAGTGTTAATTTTGGTGGTGTGTCTCATGAGTTTAATTTCTCTAAGTTTCGTAGGCAACCTCATAATAAAGAATTGCCTAGTAAATATGAAATACTTGGTCTTGCTTCTATTGCTATCCCCCTACTGATCCATTAGAACAATATTTGCTAGACCATGAAAGTGTCATGCATATGCATGAAAGAAATGAACTAGATAAAATGCTCTTTGAACAACAACCTATTCTCAAGCACAACTTGCCAGTTGAAACTTTAGGAGGTCCTCCTCCACGTAAAGGTGATCATGTGTTTCAATTGAAGCAATTACTTGACACTTTGAAATATACTTATCTTGATGAAAATAAGATATATCCTATTATTATTAGTGCCATCCTTACAGAGCATGAAGAGAATGATGGAAATATGCCATAGAGGCAATAATAAAATGTCTATTATTATATTTCCTTAATCATGAATAAGGTTTATTATTCATGCTAGAATTGTATTGATCGAAAACCTAAATACATGTGTGAATACATAAACAAATATTGTGTCCCTCGTGAGCCTCTACTTGACTAGCTCATTGATGGTTAAGGTTTCCTAACCATGGACATGTGTTTTCATTTGATAACGGGATCACATCATTAGGAGAATGATGTGATGGACAAGACCCATCCGTTAGCTTAGCATATTGATCGTTCAGTTTTATTGCTATTGCTTTCTTCATGTAAAATACATATTCATCCGACTATGAGATTATGCAACTCCTGGATACCGGAGGAATGCATTGTGTGCTATCAAACGTCACAACATAACTGGGTGATTATAGAGATGCTCTAAAGGTATCTCCAAAGGTGTTTGTTGAGTTGGCATAGATCGAGATTATGATTTGTCACTCCGAGTATCGGATAGGTATCTCTGGGCCCTGTTGGTGACACACATCATAACCCTTGCAAGCAAATGACTAATGAGTTAGTCTCGGGATGATGTATTATGAAACGAGTAAAGATACTTGCCGGTAACAAGATTGAACTAGGTATGAAGATACCGACGATCGAATCTCAGGCAAGTAACATACCGATGGACAAAGGGAATAAACGTATGTTGTCATAGCGGTTCGACCGATAAAGATCCTCATAGAATATGTAGGAGCCAATATGAGCATCCAGGTTTCTCTCTTGGTTATTTACTAGAGGAGTGTCTCGCTCATGTCTACATAGTTCTCGAACCCTTAGGGTCCGCACGCTTAACGTTCGATGACGATTTAGTATTATATGAGTTATGTGATTTGGTGACGGGATGTTGTTCGGAGTCCCGGATGAGATCACGGACATGACGAGGAGTCTCGAAATGTTCGAGAGGTAAAGATTGATATAAAGGACGATGGTATTCGTACACCGGAAGTGTTCCGGGGGGTACCGGGTACTTATCGGTCACTAGAAAAGGTTTTGGGCACCCCCGACAAAATATATGGGCCTTATGGGCCAAATGGGGAATGCACCAGCCACAAGGGGCTGGTGCGCGCCACATATGGGCCAGCCAGGGATGGAGAAGGAAAGGGTAAGAGAGAAAGGCAAGTGTGGATTAGGATTCCCACTTCCTTCTCTCTCTCCCCCTCTTTCCTTCCCTCTCCGTCAAATATGGCACGGGGCGCGCAGGGCAAGGAAGCCCCAAGGGGGTCGGCGGTCACCACTTGGTGCGCCCCTTGGCCTCTCCCCTGTCCCTCCCACCTATATATATGAGGAGGGGGGCGCCTAGATCACACACAACATCAATTGTTAGCCGTGTGCAGTGCCCCCTCCACAGTTTACTCCCACGGTCATATCTTCGTAGTGCTTAGGCGAAGCCCTGCGCGGATCACATCTCCATGCCGTCGTGCTGATAGAACTAATCTACTTCCTCGACATCTTCCTGGATCAAGAGGACGAGGAACGTCATCGAGTTGAACGTGTGCATAACTCGAAGGTGCCGTACGTTTGGTGCTTGATCGATCGGAGCTAGAAGAAGTTTGAGCGTTGTCAAACGCTTCCGCTTTCGGTCTACGAGGGTACAAAGGCACACTCTTCCCCTCTCGTTGCTATGCATCTCCTAGATAGATCTTGCGTGAGCGTAGAATTTTTTGAAATTGCATGCTACATTTCCCTTCAGTGGCATCATGAACCAGGTCTATGCATAGATGATATGCACGAGTAGAACACAAAGAGTTGTGGGCGGTGATAGTCCTACTGCTCACCACCAATGTCTTATTTTGATTCGGCGGTATTGTGGGATGAAGCGGCCCGGACCAACCTTTCATGACCGCGTTCATGAGACCAGTTCCACCGACATGGCTGGCGGGTGTCTGTTTCTCCTACTTTAGTTGAATCGAATTTGACTATGGCCGGTCCTTGAAGAAGGTTAAAACATCAAACTTGACGAAACACCGTTGTGGTTTTGTGCCATAGGTAAGAATGGTTCTTGCTAGAAGCCCGTAGCAGCCACATAAAACTTGCAACAACAAAATAGAGGACGTCTAACTTGTTTTTGCAGGGCATGTTGTTATGTGATATGGTCAAGATGTGATGAGTTATACATTATTGTATGAGATAATCATGTTTTATAAGATATCTGACAACCGGCAGTAGCCTTATGGTTGTCTATTTATTGTATGAAATGCAAATGCCATGTAATTGCTGTACTTTATCACTATGAGTTAGCGATAGTTGTAGAAGCAATAGTTCGCGAGACAATGATGACCCACAAGTGTAGGGGGTCTATCGTAGTCCTTTCAATAAGTAAGAGTGTGGAACCCAACAAGGAGCAGAAGGAAATGACAAGCGGTTGTCAGCAAGGTTTTCTCTACAAGCACTGAATTATCGGTAACTGATAGTCGTGTGATAGTATAATTCGTAACAGGTAACAAGTAACAAAGTAATCAAGGTGGCCCAATCCTTTTTGTAGAAAAGGACAAGCCTGGACGTACTCTTATATAAAGCAAAGTGCTCCCGAGGACACATGGGAATTACTGTCAAGGTAGTTTTCAACATGCTCATATGATTTGTGTTCGGTACTTTGATAATTTGGTATGTGGGTGGACCGGTGCTTGGGTGCTGTTCTTCCTTGGACAAGCCTCCCACTTATGATTAACCACTCTCGCAAGCATCCGCAACTACGAAAGAAGTATTAATATAAATCTAACCATAGCATGAAACATAGGGATCCAAATCAGCCCCTTACGAAGCAACGCATAAACTAGGGTTTAAGCTTCTGTCACTCTAGCAACCCATCATCTACTTATTACTTCCCAATGCCTTCCCCTAGGTCCAAATAATGATGAAGTGTCATGTAGTCGATGTTCACATAACGCCACTAGAGGAAAGACAACATACATCTCATCAAAATATCGAACGAATACCAAATTCACATGATTACTTATAACAAGATTTCTCCCATGTCCTCAGGAACAAACGTAACTACTCACAAAGCATGCTCATGTTCATGATCATAGGTGTATTGAATAGCATTAAGGATCTGAACATATGATCTTCCACCGAATAAACAAACTAGCATTAACTACAAGGAGTAATCAACACTACTAGCAACCCACACGTACCAATCTGAGGTTTTGAGACAAAGATCGGATACAAGAGATGAACTAGGGTTTGAGAGGAGATGGTGGTAGTGAAGATGTTGATGAAGATTGACCCCCTCTTGATTATTGGATTGTTGGTGATGACGATGGCTTCGATTTCCCCCTCCCGGAGGGAAGTATCCCCGGCAGAACAACCCTGTTGGAGCTCTAGATTGGTTTCACCCAGGTTCCGCCTCGAGATGGCGGCGCTTCATCCAAAAAAACCTCCTTATGATTTTTTCCAAGTCAAAACACATTGATATAGCAGAAGATGGACATTGGGGGCCTGCCAGGGGGCCCACAAGGTAGGGGCGTGCCCCCACCCTTGTGGCTAGCTGGTGGCCCCCCTCTAGTACTTCTTTCGCCTAATATGTTTTATATATTCCAAAATTATTCTCCGTGAAGTTTCAGGACTTTTGGAGTTGTGCAGAATAGGTATCTCATATTTGTTCCTTTTCCAGTCGAGAATTCCAGCTGCCGGCATTCTCCTCTTCATGTAAACCTTGTAAAATAAGAGAGAAAAGGCAAAAGTATTGTGACATATTGTGTAATAACAGCCCATAATGCAATAAATATTAATATAAAAGCATGATGCAAAATGGACGTATCAACTCCCCAAGGTTAGACCTCGCTTGTCCTGAAGCGAAAAGCTGATACCCAAAAATATGTCCACATGTTTAGAGATAGAGGTGTCGATAAATATAAAATACGAACAAGAGGGCATCATGATCATCTTTAGGACAGCAACATAACTTGTCATATAAGTTCTTATATTAAAGTAATAATTACTTCACAAGTTAAAGTATGAATCAAAAACTTCATTGATAGCCAACAAACTATGATCTCAGTCATTGAAGCAATTGCAATTTATCATACATCGGAAAGAGTCAAATATAGGAGCTTTTCAGCAAGTTTACATACTCAACTATCATTTAGTCTTTCATAATTGCTGACACTCACGCGATATTAATGAGTTAAAAGTTTCAACCGGACAGAGAGAAAGATAGGGGCTTATAGTTTCGCCTCCCAACGATTTACCTCAAGGGTAATGTCAACAATAATGGTTCATGGCTCTCTACATCCGCATGGGTATATATATCTAGATCTAGCTCCAACATATTGTGCTTGCCAAAGGATAAAAGTAAGAAAGCAAAGGTGATGATCACCATGACTCTTTTATGAGGATAGGAGATACAAGTAAAAGATAGGCCCTTCGCAGAGGAAAGCAGAGGTTGTCATGTGCTTTTATGGTTGGATGCACAAAATCTTAATGCGAATGAACGTCACTTTATATTGCCACTTGTGATAAGGGACCTTTATTATGCAGTCTAACGCTTTTATTTCTTCCACATCACAAGCTCGTATAAAGCTTATTTTCTTCACACTAATAGATCATACATATTTAGAGAGCAATTTTTATTGCTTGCACTGATGACAACTTACTTAAAGGATCTTACTCAATCCATAGGTAGGTATGGTGGACTCTCATGGCAAAACTGGGTTTAAGGGATGTTTGGGAGCACAAGTAGTATTTCTACTTGGTGCAAAGAATTTTGGTTAGCATGAGAGGGAAAGCAAGCTCAACATGTTGGAGGATCTATAACAATATAACTTATGTTAGGATGTAAGAAAGCATAACCCATTATGTTGTCTTCCTTGTCCAACTTCAACTTTTTGGCATGTCATATTTTTGTTGGGGAACGTAGTATTTCAAAAAAATTCCTACGCACACGCAAGATCATGGTGATGCATAGCAACGAGAGGGGAGAGTGTCATCCACGTACCCTCGTAGACCGAAAGCGGAAGCGTTATGACAACGCGGTTGATGTAGTCATACGTCTTCACGATCGATCGATCCTTGTACCGAATGTACGGCACCTCCGTGATCTGCACACGTTCGGCTCGGTGACGTCCCACGAACTCACGATCCAGTAGAGCTTCGAGGGAGAGTTCCGTCAGCACGACGGCATGATGACGGTGATGATGAAGTTACCGACGTAGGGCTTCGCCTAAGCACCGCTACGATATGACCGAGGTGGATTATGGTGGAGGGGGCACCGCACACGGCGAAGGTATCAATGATCAACTTGTGTCTATATGGGGTGCCCCACCCCTGTATATAAAGGAGTGGAGGAGGGGGAGGAGGCCGGCCTCCTAGGCGCGCCCCAAGGGGAGTCCTACTCCCACCGGGAGTAGGATTCCATCCCTTCCAAGAGTAGGAGTAGGAGGGAAGGAAGGACGGGAGAGGAGGAAGGAAAAGGGGGGCGCCGCCCCCCTTCCTTGTCCAATTCGGACTAGAGGAGGAGGGGCACGAGGCCTGCCCTGGCTGCCCCTTCCTCTCTCTCCCAAGGCCCATGAGGCCCATTACACTCCCCGGGGGGTTCCGGTAGCCCCCCGGTACTCCGGTAAATGCCCGAACTCATCCGGAACCATTCCGATGTCCAAACATAGGCTTCCAATATATCGATTTTTATGTATCAGACATTCCGAGACTCCTCGTCATGTCTGTGATCATATCCGGGACTCCGAACTACCTTTGGTACATCAAAACTCATAAACTCATAATACCGATCGTCACCGAACGTTAAGCGTGCGGACCCTACGGGTTTGAGAACTATGTAGACATGACCGAGACTCGTCTCCGGTCAATAACCAACATCGGAACCTGGATGCTCATATTGGTTCCTACATATTCTATGAAGACCTTTATCGGTCAAACCGCATAATGATATACGTTGTCCCCTTTGTCATCGGTATGTTACTTGCCCGAGATTCGATTGTCGGTATCTCAATACCTAGTTCAATCTTGTCACCGGCAAGTCTCTTTACTCGTTCCGTAATGAATCATCTCGTGACTAACTCATTAGCCATTTGCTTGCAAGGCTTATAGTGATGTGCATTACCAAGAGGGCCGAGAGATACCTCTCCGACACTCGGAGTGACAAATCCTATTCTTGATCTATGCCAACACCACAAACACCTTTGGAGACACCTGTAGAGCATATTTATAATCACCCAGTTACGTTGTGACGTTTGATAGCACACAAGGTGTTCCTCCGGTATTCGGGAGTTGCATAATCTCATAGTCATCGGAACATGTATAAGTCAGGAAGAAAGCAATAGTAGTAAAACTAAACGATCAAGTGCTAAGCTAACGGAATGGGTCAAGTCAATCACATCATTCACTAATGATGTGATCCCGTTAATCAAATGATAACTCATGTCTATGGCTAGGAAACTTAACCATCTTTGATTCAACGAGCTAGTCAAGTAGAGGCATACTAGTGACACTTTGTTTGTCTATATATTCAGACATGTATTATGTTTCCGGTTAATACAATTCTAGCATGAATAATAAATATTTATCATGATATAAGGAAATATAAATAACAACTTTATTATTGCCTCTAGGGCATATTTCCTTCAGTCTCCCACTTGCACTAGAGTCAATAATCTAGATTACACAGTAATGATTCTAACACCCATGGAGTCTTTGTGTTGATCATGTTTTGCTCATGAGAGAGGCTTAGTCAACGGGTCTGCAACATTCAGATCCGTATGTATCTTGCAAATCTCTATGTCTCCCTCCTTGACTTGATCGCGGATGGAATTGAAGCATCTCTTGATGTGCTTAGTTCTCTTGTGAAATCTGGATTCCTTTGCCAAGGCAATTGCACCAGTATTATCACAAAAGATTTTCATTGGATCCGATGCACTGGGTATGACACCAAGATCGGATATGAAATCCTTCATCCAGACTCCTTCATTTGCTGCTTCCGAAGCAGCTATGTACTTCGCTTCACATGTAGATCCTGCCACGACGCTTGCTTGGAACTGCACCAACTGACAGCTCCACCGTACAATAAAAACATGTATCCGGTTTGTGACTTAGAGTCATCCAGATCAGTGTCAAACCTTGCATCGACTTAACCATTTATGACGAGTTCTTTGTCACCTCCATAAACGAGAAACATATCCTTAGTCCTTTTCAGGCATTTCAGGATGTTCTTGACCGTTGTCCAGTGATCCACTCCTGGATTACTTTTGTACCTCCCTACTAAACTAATAGCAAGGCACACATCAGGTCTGGTACACAGCATTGCATACATGATAGAGCCTATGGCTGAAGCGTAGGGAACACCTTTCATTTTCTCTCTATCATCTGCAGTGGTCGGGCATTGAGTCTTACTCAACTTCACACCTTGTAACACATGCAAGAACCCTTTCTTCGGCTGATTCATTTTGAACTTCTTCAAAACTTTATCAAGGTATGTGCTTTGTGAAAGTTCAATTAAACGTCTTGATCTATATCTATAGATCTTGATGCCTAATATATAGGCAGCTTCACCGAGGTCTTTCGTTGAAAAACTTTTATTCAAGTATCCTTTTATGCTATCTAGAAATTCTATATCATTTCCAATCAACAATATGTCATCCACATATAATATCAGAAATGCTTCACCGAGGTCTTTCGTTGATAAAGTTTTGAAGAAGTTCAAAATGAGGTGATCACTTTCTTGTAAATATAGGCTTCTCCAAAAGTCTGTATAAAACCATATGCTTTGATCACCTCATCAAAGCGTATATTCCAACTCCGAGATGCTTGCACCAGTCCATAGATGGATCGCTGGAGCTTGCACACTTTGTTAGCAACTTTAGGATCGAGAAAACCTTCTGGTTGCATCATATACAACTCCTCTTTGAGGTATCCATTAAGGAATGCAGTTTTGACATCCATATGCCAAATTTCATAATCATAAAATGCGGCAATTGCTAACATGATTCGGACAGACTTAAGCATCGCTACGGGTGAGAAAGTCTCATCGTAGTCAACTCCTTGAACTTGTCGAAAACCTTTTGCAACAAGTCGAGCTTTATAGATAGTAACATTACCGTCAGCGCCGGTCTTCCTCTTGAACATCCATTTATTTTCAATGGCTTGTCCATCATTGGGCAAGTCAACCAAAGTCCACACTTTGTTCTCATACATGGATCCCATCTCAGGTTTCATGGCCTCAAGCCATTTTGCAGAATCTGGGCTCATCATCGCTTCCTCATAGTTCGTATGTTCATCATGGTCCAGTAACATGACTTCCAGAACCGGGTTGCCGTACCACTCTGATGCGGAACGTACTCTGGTTGACCTACGAAGTTTAGTAGTAACTTGATCCGAAGTTTCATGATCATCATCATTAGCTTCCTTACTAATTGGTGTAGGAATCACCGGAACTAGCTTTTGTGATGTACTACTTTCCAATTCGGGAGAAGGTACAATTACCTCATCAAGTTTTACTTTCCTCCCACTCACTTATTTCGAGAGAAACTCCTTCTCTAGAAAGGATCCATTCTTAGCAATGAATATCTTGCCTTCGGATCTGTGATAGAAGGTGTACACAGCAGTTTCCTTTGGGTATCCTATGAAGGCACATTTCTCCGACTTGGGTTCGAGCTTATCAGGTTGAAGCTTTTTCACATAAGCATCGCAGCCCCAAACTTTAAGAAACGACAACTTTGGTTTCTTGCCAAACCATAGTTCATAAGGCGTCGTCTCAACGGATTTAGATGGTGCCCTATTTAACATGAATGCAGCTGTCTCTAAAGCATAACCCCAAAATAATAGTGGTAAATCAGTAAGAGACATCATAGATCGCACCATATCTAATAAAGTACGGTTACGACGTTCGGACACACCATTACGATGTGGTGTTCCAGGTGGCGTGAGTTGTGAAACTATTCCACATTGTTTCAAATGAAGACCAAACTTGTAACTCAAATATTTGCCTCCACGATCAGATCGTAGAAACTTTGTTTTCTTGTTACGATGATTATCTACTTCACTCTGAAATTCTTTGAACTTTTCAAATGTTTCAAACTTGTGTTTCATCAAGTAGATATACCCATATCTGCTAAAATCATCAGTGAAGGTCAGAAAATAACGAGACACGCGGCGAGCCTCAACACTCATCGGTCCACATACATCAATATGTATGATTTCCAACAAATCAGTTGCTCGCTCCATTGTTTCGGAGAACGAAGTCTTAGTCATCTTGCCCATGAGGCATGGTTCGCAAGCACCAAGTGATTCATAATCAAGTGATTCCAAAAGTACACCAGTATGGAGTTTCTTCATGCGCTTTACACCAATATGACCTAAACGGCAATGCCACAAATAAGTTGCACTATCATTATTAACCTTGCATCTTTTGGCTTCAATATTATGAATATGTGTATCACTACGATCGAGATCCAACAAGAATAAACCACTCTTCAAGGGTGCATGACCATAAAATATATTACTCATATAAATAGAACAACCATTATTCTCAGATTTAAATGAATAACTGTCTCGCAATAAACAAGATCCAGATATAATGTTCATGCTTAACGCTGGCACCAAATAACAATTATTCATGTCTAAAACTAATCCCGAAGGTAGATGTAGAGGTAGTGTCGTGGAATTGTCACAGGAGATGTCCTAGGGTAAGGACTTAGTCGTGAGGCCGCGCATCTATGTGGTAGCTTGAGAGGGGTTGAGCGGAATCGAGAGACGCAACACAAGACAAGGATTTAGATAGCTTCGGGCCCCGGGAAACATCATCCGGTAATAACCCTACATGTTGTTTGAGGCTAGATCTCATTATGACCCTCATGGAGTCGCCGGTAAACACGCGCTTTGTGTCTAGCCCTAAAGAATATGGAGCTTCTAACTTGTGAGAACTTGTCCCTCTTTGGGGAGCCTCGCCCCTCCTTGTATATGTTGAAGGGGCGGTTTACATATAGAGTCCTAAAAGGAATATGACTAACTTATCTTCTATTACAAATGGAATACAAGTCCGGGTCTTGCTTCCTTGTACAATAATTATTCTTCTTGCCTTCCATCTTAAACCGGCCCACCATAACATGAGCCGGCCTTTCATGAACCGCCCGTTGGGCCACCGGGCCTTGTTGCTCCTCTGACCCGCCTGCCGGATTACCAATGAATCGTAAACCGCCAGGTCAAAGCGGGTCGCCTGTGAATCGTCAAACTCCAGCCGGATCATACATCCGGCGGTTTATACCGCGGGGTATATCCCCGACATTAGCCCCTAGTTTAATTTTGATTTATCCATGTTAAACTTGATCCTTCCTGCAACATAAACACGAGAACAAATTTGACAGGTTGTGCTCCGGGTTAAATATTTTCCCGAACCGGCACCTGATCATCCTTAAATCCTTGTCATTTCCTCCTTGATATGTATCCATGATCTCATAACAAATCTCCTTAGCAGATATTTTCAAACATTACCAATGCAAAAAATCCAGGCACTTCTTCTGAAAACTCCGGGTCAATAGACCAGCTTCATAATCAATTTGCTTGCAGAAGATATTTTGTAAATAAAGAATCCATTTGAATAGGCCTTCAATGCTCTGATTTGACAAAAATATTGGTCTTTCAAATATTCAACTGATATTCAGCCGGTTTGAAAATGTAGAACTTGCCGGTTTATGACTGCCAAAATTGTCGGGTTATAAAAACTGACGATACCGGGTCATGACTGTTTATAGACGCCGGGTTATGATTGTTGCCAACGCCGGGTCACACAATTAATCTTCCTGATTTGCCCAAAACTGAGAATTTGAAGATGTTCCTCCTTTATATCCATATTACCTGTAGCCCCCAAGTCTTTAGAAGAGAACATAGTGATAGCTTAAGACTTGTTTCAATATAAATGTTGCAACCTTGAAGAAATCCAGATTGTTCATCCCAGTCACTAGTAAAAACCGAATACTCCATATTATGTAGCCCCCAAGTGTCGAGTTATCATGCTTGCAGCAACCTGTGACTTATAATTGCCTTATGCTCATAAAAACTTCAACCAGTGTAGCCCCCAAGGGCCGGGTCATTATGCAATGATGAGCAGGGACTTTATAAATATGATCATGTAGACTTGAACAGCAACGTGTAGCCCCCAAGGGCCGGGTCATTATGTAATAATGAGCGGGGACTTTGTATATACTTCATTGAAAATAACAATATATAATGTAATTCCCATCATGGGGTTTGAACCCACGTCCACAAGGTTAAGAGCTTTGTGCTTTACCAACTGAGCAGTGGACCCTTCAACATAATGGATTAATACTTGTGTACCTTGGATTGTTGACAGGAGCAATTGGTAGCCTCCAAGGGCCGGCTCATTACAATGTGATGAGTCGGGTCTTCAATAAGGTGAGCAAACAATGACTTTGCATTAGCCCCCAAGTGTCATGGTGCATGCTCGCAGTGACATGAGACTTGCATATTTGATGTAATCTCAACTTGAATAATGTAGCCCCCAAGTGCTGGGTCGTAAGCCTGCAGCGACTCGGGACTATTCCTTCAGTTGTAGAATAAATCATTTCCATTGATAATATGATAGCCATTGCGCTAAAGCGACTTTGAAAACCTTAATCATAATACTGGTTATTGATAACCATAATAAAAATCCAGCCATGTTGGCTATTTGAAGATTTGAATAATATAACCCGGTTTGAAAACCGGTTCCAGTGATGTTTGATCACACGGTTGGTTTTACCAAGCCAATGTAGTAAGGATGATAACCCAAAACTTGAACATCGGTGAATATCATTGATTGCTGGTTTATAAACAAAACCAGGCCGGGTTAATAAACACCGGTCATTATCTTATCACATATTGGCGACTTATAGTCAAAAGCCAGGCCGGGTTAGTGAACACCGGTCATTATCTTATCTCATACTGGCGACTTATAGTCAAAAGCCAGGCCGGGTTAATAAACACCGGTCATTATCTGTCGATAGTACTGGTGATTTTATAATCAAAACCAGACCAGGTTCTGTAAACGCAGGTGTAGTGGCAACTTATAATCAACCACTCCCTGAATCAATGGACTTGGATGAACACCAACGACCTTGAAAATATTATTTTTTATAAAAAATTAAAAGAAATTTTTGGGCAAATAAGACCGTGTAGTAGAGGCTTTGACGAGTTGCCAGGCTCCAAATTCGAGGCTTTTTATGAGCTGCCAGGCTACTGTCATTAACCATTTTACAAAGCCCGTTAAGATGGTCCTCAATCCTTAACCAAATCATCATTGTTTAATGCTACCAAGTTCAAAATCTGTAAAGATTGACTTGTGTAATCACTTGATGATCGTCAATTTAATGTTACCAAGTTCAGGGTCTGTAAAGATTGACTTGTGTGTACGCTCGACGGGTCGTACCAGGTTTACCTGGTCGGAGTGACTTACTTGATGCAGGCAGGCTAATCCGGGGTTTTAGGTGTATACACCAAGCTTCCAAGCCGTTTTTACTACAAGAGTTGTCAACTCGTTGATGTCTTGCATCAGGAGCCCCCAGGTAGCATTTGAGCTATGCTCGTCGGGGCCTATGTTTGAGTTGTGCTAGGCATCAAAACTCTCTTTTGCCCCTCATCATCATGTGGAAATTGCCGAAGCAACCAGAGCTATGCTCTTATGATGGCCTTGATGTGGTCGCCGGTCTAAGAGGCCATAGGAACTCCTTTGCACACAGAAGCCCCCATGTGACATATTTCTGAGCTGTGCTCGCCGGGTGCCTATGTTTGAGTTGTGCTGTGCAACAAACTCTCTTTGGTCCCCTTAATTTTCCTCAGAACTCGAACTTGCGAGAGATACTTCTTCTTGAACCGGATGTTAAACCGGATATTGAGAGCTTAAAAGCTTGTGGGAGACATCTTTCCCTTGAACCAGATCTTAAACCGGAATCTACATTTTCAGTCGTAATTTTTCTGATGGCCTTTAAACTCGAACTTGCGAGAGATTAATTCTTTGTGAATCGGAAATTCTTAAACCAGATTTGAGAGCTTTTAGAGCTTTGTAGGAGGCATATTTCCCTTGAACCGGAATGTGAACCGGATATTTGCGAGCTTCAGCAAGACTGATGTCCCTTGAGCTGGATTTTAAACCGGATTCCTTTCTGATGACCCGGAAACTTCTTCATTGAGCCGAGATTTTTTATTTGTCATATACTTTTTAAACCCGAAATTTTCTGACGGCCTTTAAATTTTCATCAATATAGCAATAGCCTTCGGGACCGGGTTATCTTTCCCTTCAACGTTTTGGGGTTCTTGAATTTGCTAAGACAGGCAAGATTTGCTGAGTCATATCATTGTAGCCCCCGAGTCTTGAGACTACTCGAGGAGTTGACT
Organism: Secale cereale; assembly: GCA_902687465.1. Classification (NCBI taxonomy): domain Eukaryota; kingdom Viridiplantae; phylum Streptophyta; class Magnoliopsida; order Poales; family Poaceae; genus Secale; species Secale cereale. Next base: position 233,870,489 of record LR738711.1, on the reverse strand, counting down.
TGAGACTCTCCATATTTGACCATAGCATAAGGTGTATATCAATGGTGTGGATAGCGCGATGTGAATCCACAAAAGGTTGAGGTGACTGAGGCGGGTTATAAATGATCCCATATGAGCCATGTCAGCAACTCGGCCAATGGTTCCTTCCAACTGGTTATTTCGAAGTTAACCAAACTGTAGTGGCGGCGGCTTGTGTGCCTACTGATTGAGCCATCCAGTGCAGACGGCGGCTGATAATGCATGATAATTTGCTCCAGAGTTGTTGGAAGAAAACCGGGCTACCCAAGTTGTGACTCGTTCATACTCAATAAACAGCTCATGCAGACAAGTGCGGCCCAGTATGTTGATGTAGACCAGGCTGTGAAAGACGGATGGAAAGGACGACCGTAGCATCAGAGGCGATGTAGATAAATGAGTCGGCCACGACATTGTAAACCGTTGCAGTCTGGTGAACCGGCTGCAGGAGCGGACGAGTGAGTTATCCGCGGCGTTGTAAACCGGCGCAGACGAGCGAGTCGGCCTTGGCGTGGGCGATAATCCGGACGAATGGGCGGGTCGATCGCGTCGTTTACCTGTATATAAAAACACCAATGGGGCAGTGTAATGGTACTCAGAGGAATTTAAAGTCCTGATAAAATATATAGGAGGGATAACAGCTGATTTCCCGAAATGACATACGAAGGGAGCACAACGGCTTATGACCGCATCAGCAGGGGCGGCGGCTCTGCAACTCGCAGATGACGGCCTAAAACGCGGCTCCGGGCGGGTCAAGTCCAGTAACAGCACAGCATGGGCGGTTCAACGTGGCCTCGGCAGCTCAATAAATGCTAGTGCAAAGTGATGTTTGGCGCGCGCCCGTTATGAGACACCTTTGTAATGAATAATAATACTGCGAAAAAATATCACAACCAAAGTAACCGTTTTTTTGACAAAAAAGAATATGCTCCAAAGATATACTTAGAAGGATATCACCTAGCATTTGTGTCCGGAAGCTACGGCAGGGATCAGTGAGCCAGGGTGGTTCAACAAAACTGACCAGCAACTTAATACAGCCCTAGCGGCTCAATGGCATATAAAAAGTCATCTGAAGGCGAGGTTGGCTTGAAGGCGGCCTGTAAAGCGGCATGGTCGGCTCGTGGCAAGATCGAGGCCGACTTGGAGTAGAGGGCCACACCAGCTTGGACGCATGAGCGGTATGACCCGGCGGCGAGTCTCCACGTAGACTAGGATGAACGACGGGGCCGGTGGCTCAACTGCTCAAGATAAGGCAACTTGCTGCAGCCATGGCAGAGAAACAACGCAAGTCGACGGAGGCGCGAAGCGCCGCATGGCTCAACAGGGCGGCCCGGGGCAGTGGCGAGGTTGGCCTGGTGCGGTTGACGGCGGTTCGATGCAGAAGCCTAGGGCCGCGGGCACGAGCTCATCAGAGGGCGGCTCAAGGCGGAGGCAGCGGTGCCGATTCCACATGCAGCGGTAGGAGCGCCCCATGGCACCGCGACTGAGACGTCAAGCCAGGGCAGCTCGTGTCTGAAGAAACAACAGAATCCGGTGGCTCGGAGGTGTGTCCGCGGCGGTAGCACCGGCAGGTCGTCGTGGTGCTTTGGCAGGTGAAGGCAGGCCGCTGCAGGTTGATGAAACGCTCGGAGGCAGAGGCGACTAGCGGTCGACGTCGAATTGGTAGCAGCTCCAAAGCGTAGTGAACGGTAAGCAGGAGGGAGAGGCGTGTATGAGCTCATGGGGCGGGGCAGCGCTATCGCGACAAGGCGCGGTCGACGGCGTTGTAGACCGGCCCCCGGTGCGGCGACAACAGGCGGCTTACGAAGTGCAGACAACAATCACATCGACTTTGGAACCATTTCCCACACGCATCGTCACCTCGTCCTTAGCTAATCTTCATTTAATCCGTAGCCCCTGTTTCGAGTTACAAATATTAGGAATCGAACCAGTATCAAATACCCAGGTGCTACTACGAGCATTAGTAAGGTACACATCAATAACATGTATATCATATATACCTTTGTTCACTTTGCCATCCTTCTTATCCAGCAAATACTTGGGGTAGTTTCGCTTCCAGTGTCTAGTCCCTTTGCAGTAGAAGCACTCAGTTTCAGGCTTTGCTCCAGATTTGGGTTTCTTCGCGGGAGTAGCAACTATCTTGCTATTCTTCTTGAAGTTCCCTTTCTTTCAATTGCCCTTTTTCTTGAAACTAGTGGTCTTGTTAGCCATCAACACTTGATGCTCCTTTTTGATTTCTACCTTCGCAGCTTTGAGCATAGCGAAGAGCTCGGGAATTGTCTTCTACATCGCTTGCATGTTATAGTTCATCACGAAGCCTTTATAGCCTATTGGCAGTGATTGAAGAACTCTATCAATAACACTATCTTCGTCAACTTTGCATCCAAGTTGATTCATATGATTATAATACCCAGACATTCTGAGCAAGTGTTCACTGATAGAACTGTTCTCCTCTATCTTGCAGCTGTAGAACTTATTGGAAATCTCATATTTCTCAATCCGGGCATTTGCTTGAAATATCAACTTCAACTCCTGGAACATCTCATATGCTCCATGACGCTCAAAACATCGTTGAAGTCCCGGTTCTAAGCCGTAAAGCATGGCACACTAAACTATCGTGTAGTCATCAGAACAAGCTTGCCAGACGTTCATAACATTCGGAGTTGCTCCTGCAGCAGGTTTGTCACCTAGCGGTGCTTCAAGGACATAATTCTTCTGTGCAGCAATGAGGATAATCCTCAAGTTACGGACCCAGTCCGTGTAGTTGCTACCATCATCTTTCAACTTAGCTTTCTCTAGGAACGCATTAAAATTCAATGGAACAATAGCACGGGCCATCTATCTACAACAACATAGACATGCAAAATACTATCATGTACTAAGTTCATGATAAATTAAAGTTCAATTAATCAAATTACTTAATAACTCCCACTTAGACAGGCATCCCTCTAATCATCTAAGTGATCACGTGATCCATATCAACTAAACCATGTCCGATCATCACGTGAGATGGAGTAGTTTTCAATGGTGAACATCTTATGTTGATTATATCTACTATATGACTCACGCTCGACCTTTCGGTCTCTAGTGTTCCGAGGCCATATCTGCATATGCTAGGCTCATAAAGTTTAACCCGAGTATTCTGCGTGTGCAAAACTGGCTTGCACCCGTTGTATGTGAACTAGAGCTTATCACACCCGATCATCACGTGGTGTCTCAGCACAACAAACTTTCGCAATGGTGCATACTCAGGGAGAACACTTATACCTTGAATTAGTGAGAGATCATCTTATGATGCTACCGTCGATCTAAGAAAAATAAGATGCATAAAAAATAAACATCACATGCAATCAATATAAGTGATATGATATGGCCATCATCATCTTGTGCCTTTGATCTTCATCTCCAAAGCACCGTCATGATCACCATCGTCACCGGCGTGACACCTTGATCTCCATCGTAGCATCGTTGTCGTCTCACCAACTATTGCTTCTACGACTATCGCTACCGCTTAGTGATAAAGTAAAGCAATTACATGGCGATTGCATTTCATACAATAAAGCGACAACCATATGGCTCCTGCCAGTTGCCAATAACTCTGTTACAAAACATGATCATCTCATACAATAAAAGTTAGCATCATGTCTTGACCATATCACATCACAACATGCCCTGCAAAAACAAGTTAGACGTCCTCTACTTTGTTGTTGCAAGTTTTATATGGCTGCTACGAGCTTAGCAAGAACCGTTCTTACCTACACATCAAAACCACAACGATACTTTGTCAAGTATGTGCTCTTTTAACCTTCACAAGGACCGGGCGTAGCCACACTTGATTGAACTAAAGTTGGAGAAACTGACACCCGCCAGCCACCTGTGTGTGAAGCACGTTGGTAGAACCAGTCTCGCGTAAGCGTACGCGTAATGTCGGTCCGGGCCGCTTGATCCAACAATACCGCCGAATCAAAATATGACATGCTGGTAAGCAGTATGACTAGTATCGCCCACAACTCACTTGTGTTCTACTCGTGCATATAACATCTACGCATAAACCTGGCTCATGATGCCACTGTTGGGGAGCGTAGTATTTCAAAAAAAAAAAATTCCTACGCACACGCAAGATCATGGTGATGCATAGCAACGAAAGGGGAGAGTGTCGTCCACGTACCCTCGTAGACAGTAAGCGGAAGCATTATGACAACGCGGTTAATGTAGTCGTACGCCTTCACGATCGACCGATCCTAGTACCGAACGTATGACACCTCCGTGATCTGTGATACGTCTCCAACGTATCTACTTTTCCAAACACTTTTGCCCTTGTTTAGGACTCTAACTTGCATGATTTCAATGGAACTAACCCGGACTGACGCTGTTTTCAGCAGAATTGCCATGGTGTTGTTTTTGTGCAGAAATAGAAAGTTCTCGGAATGACCTGAAAATCCACGGAGAATTATTTTGGAAAATATAACAAATACATGCGGAAAGATCTACGTCAGGGGGCCCACACCCTGTCCACGAGGGTGGGGGCGCGCCCCCTCCCCCTGGGCGCGCCCCCTGCCTCGTGGGCCCCCTGACGCTCCACCGACGTATCTCCGGATCCCATATATTCACTTTCGGGGAGAAAAAAATCAGAGAGGAAGAATTATCGCGTTTTACGATACGAAGTCGCCGCCAAGCCCTAATCTCTCTCGGGAGGGCTGATCTGGAGTCCGGTCGGGGCTCCGGAGAGTGGTGATCGTCGCCATCGTCATCATCAACCTTCCTCCATCACCAATTCCATGATGCTCACCGCCGTGCGTGAGTAATTCCATTGTAGGCTTGCTGGACGGTGATGGGTTGGATGGGATCTATCATGTAATCGAGTTAGTTTTGTTAGAGTTTGATCCCTAGTATCCACTATGTTCTGAGATTGATGTTGCTATGACCTTGCTATGCTTAATGCTTGTCACTAGGGCCCGAGTGCCATGATTTCAGATCTGAACCTATTATGTTTTCATGAATATATGTGTATTATCGATCCTATCTTGCAAGTCTATAGTCACCTACTATGTGTTATGGTCCGGCAACCCCGAAGTGACAATAATCGGGACCACTCCCGGTGATGACCGTAGTTTGAGGAGTTCATGTATTCACTATGTGTTAATGCTTTGGTCCGATACTCTATTAAAAGGAGGCCTTAATATCCCTTAGCTTCCAATAGGACCCCGCTGCCACGGGAGGGTAGGACAAAAGATGTGATGCAAGTTCTTTTCCATAAGCACGTATGACTATATTCAGAATACATGCCTACATTACATTGATGAACTGGAGCTAGTTCTGTGTCGCCCTAGGTTATAACTTCTACATGATGAATTGCATCCGACATAATTTCCCATCACCGATCCAATGCCTATGAGTTTTTCACATATTGCTTGTTGCTTATTTTCTTTCCCGCTGCTACTATTACAAAAACTACAAAAACACTACCATTACTTTTATTGCTGCTACCGTTATCTCCATATTACTTTGCTACTAAATTACCTTGCTGCAGATACTAAGTTTCCAGGTGTGGTTGAATTGACAACTCAGCTGCTAATACTTAAGAGTATTCTTTGGCTCCCCTTGTGTCGAATCAATAAATTTGGGTTGAATACTTTACCCTCGAAAACTGTTGCGATCCCCTACACTTGTGGGTTATCAAGACTATTTTCTGGCGCCGTTGCCGGGGAGCATAGCTCTATTCTTTAAGTCACTTGGGATTTATATATATTGATCACTATGAAGAATTTGAAGGACTCAAAAACCAAGATCTTGCCCTCAACTACGAGGGGAGGTAAGGAACTGCCATCTAGCTCTGCACTTAATTCACCCTCTGTTATGAGTAAACTTGCGACACCTACTCCTGCTATTGAATCTGATATGTCGTATGTTCTTGATGATGCCCCTTTTGCTATGTATGATGAAACTACTTCTATGCCTGATAATACTGTGCCACTAGGTGAATTTCTAGACGAACAAATTGCTAAGGTTAGGGAGAATGCAAATATTGAAACTGATAATATTTATGAAAGTGATGATGAAGCTTCTCCCAATAGATATGAATTGCCTGTTGTTCCTGAGGGTTAATTTATGGATGAAGAAACTGCTAGAGACTTTCTTGCTTGCAACGATAGATATGATCTTAAGAAATTAATAGCTAAATTGAAAGAAAAGTCCTTGAATGCTAGAATGAAACATGACCCTGCTTTAGCTACTTCAGCTATCTGGGTTACTGATAAGGATTATGAATTTTCTGTTGATCCTAAGTTAATTACTTTGGTTGAATCTGATCCTTACCATGGCTATGAGTGTGAAACTGTTGTGGTACATCTTACTAAGTTGAATGGTATAGCCACCCTATTTAACAATGATGAAAAGATTCACTACTACTATATCCTTAAGTTGTTTCCTTTCTCGTTAAAGGGTGATGCTAAGACTTGGTTTAATTCTCTTGATCCTGGTTGTGTGCGTAGTCCCCAGGATATGATGTATTACTTCTCTGCTAAATATTTTCCTGCTCATAAGAAACAAGCTGCCTTACGGGAAATTTATAACTTTGTGCAAATTGAAGAAGAGAGTCTCCCACAAGCTTGGGGGAGGCTTCTCCAATTACTTAATGCTTTGCCTAATCATCCTCTTGAGAGGAACGATATACTTGATGTCTTTTATAATGGACTAACCGATGCTTCCAGAGACCACCTAGATAGTTGTGATGGTTGTGTTTTCAGGGAAAGAACAGTTGATCAAGCTGAATTACTATTGAATAATATGCTGGCCAATGAAAATAATTGGACACTTCTTGAACCAGCCCCTAAGACAACTCCGAAGAAAAGGGGTGTTCTATTTCTCAGTCCTGAAGATATGCAAGAGGCAAAGAAATCTATGAAAGAAAAAGGTATTAAAGCTGAAGATGTTAAGAATTTACCACCTATTGAAGAAATACATGGCCTTGATAGACACAGGTAGTAAAGGTAAATTCTCTTTATAGATTTGATGAAGGTGATATTCCTCGTTATAAGTCTGCTAGCCAATGCTTAGATGAGTTTGACAATTTTATTGTGAAACAAGAAAACTTCAATGCTTATATTGGTAGACAATTGCAACATAGTGCTTATATGATGGAACGCTTGAGTGATTATCTGTCTAGAGTTAAAGGTGAATTGAAACTCATTAGTAAACATGCTTCCATGGTTACCACTCAAGTAGAACAAGTACTTAAGGCTCAGAATGGTTTGCTCAATGAATTAAATAGTAAGAATAATGATAATGCCATTAGAGTTGTGACTAGAGGTGGCATAATGACTCAGGAACCTCTGTATCCTGAAGGCCACCCTAAGAGAATTGAGCAAGATTCTCAGAGAGCTAATTTAGATGCATCTAGTTCTTCTAAAAAGAAGAAAAAGAAAAATGATAGGACTTTGCATGCTTCTAGTGAATCTGTAGCTGACACACCTCAGAATACCAATGATATCTCTATCTCTGATGCCGAGACACAATCTGGTAATGAACATGAACCTAGTGATAATGTTAATGATGTTGTTCATGATGATGCTCAACCTAGCAATGATAATGATGTAGAAATTGAACCTGCTCTTGATCTTGATAACCCACAATCAAAGAATCAACATTACGATAAGAGAGACTTTGTTGCTAGGAAGCACAGTAGGGAAAGAGAGCCATGGGTTCAGAAACCCATGCCTTTTCCTCCGAAACCATCCAAGAAAAAGGATGATGCGGATTTTGAGCGCTTTGCTGAAATGATTAGACCTATGTTTTTGCGTATGCATTTGACTGATGTGCTTAAAACAAATCCTTATGCTAAATATATGAAGGATATTATTCCCAATAAAAGAAAGATACCTGAAGTAGAAATTTCCACCATGCTTGCCAATTATACTTTTAAGGGTGGAATACCTAAGAAATTAGGAGATCCGGGAGTACATACTATACCTTTCTCCATTAAAAGAAACTATGTTAAAACTGCTTTATGTGATCTTGGAGCCGGTGTTAGTGTTATGCCTCTCTCTTTATATCGTAGACTTGACTTGAGTAAGTTGACACCTACTGAAATATCTTTGCAAACGGCTGATAAATCAACTGCTATACCTATCGGTATTTGTGAGGATGTGCTTGTTGTAGTTGCAAATGTTACTATTCTAACGGACTTTGTTATCCTTGATATTCCCGAGGACAATATTATGTCTATTATCCTTGGTAGACCCTTTTTGAATACTGCAGGGGCTATTATTGATTGCAACAAAGGCAATGTCACTTTTCATGTCAATGGTAATGAGTATACAATACACTTTCCGAGGAAACAACCTCAGGTCCACAATATCAATTATATTGGAAAATTTTCAACTATCACTATTAGAGGTTTTGAATTTCCTCTTCCTACTTTCAAGAAGACATATGACATTCTTATTGTTGGGGACATACATATCCCCATTGAGGTAACCTAGTGCTATTCGAAAATTCTTCGGTTTCATGTTATTCGGAAAGAGTGTATTAACAAGACCTGATCAACCTTGTTAATGGATTCTTTTTGATAAGCATGGGATGGGTGAATCGAGATAGCACAACCTTTTGTATCCCCCTTTTACTTTCTGTTAATTAGGATAAATAAAGCAAAAATAGTATTTTCTGTCTGTTTCCTGACTTATCCGTGTAATAAAAAATATTCCGAAAATAAAAGTACTCCAAATGCCCCGAAACTTAAATATGTTTTTTCTGGAATATTTGAGAATATATGGCACAGAAAACACCACGAGGGGAGCCAGGACCTGGTCACGAGGGTCCAGGGCGCGCCCACCCTCACAGGGCGCGCCCCCTGCCTCGTGGGCCCCACGTGGCCCCCCTCCACTTATTCCTGCACCCATACTCTTCTTCTTCCTCCCAAAAAAATCACCAACCAGCTCAAGCACGAGTTCTAGCTCATCTTGCTGCCATTTTCGATCTCCTTGCTCAAAGCACCATTCACCAAACTGTTTGGGGGAGATTGTTCCTTTGAATGTGACTCCTCCATTGGTCAAATTAGTTTTTGTTCTAGTGCTTTATTTGTTGCAAATTTCTGCTGCTGTGGTGACCTTGTTCTTGAGCTTGCATGTCAAATTTCTTTGGTCCCAAGTAGTTCTAATGCACGATATAGTCTCTAGGCACTTGTCGGAGTTGTTGCTATCAATCTTGTTGAGTTTGGTTAACTTTTATTTTGAGTTACTAAAAATTTCAGAAATTTTTAGAGGAGGAAAATGATAAAGAGATTATTGAGGGCCTCCTCCAGTAAAAGTTCAGAGGAGAAGAAGAAGGAAGAAAATAAGAAGCCCAAATATAATCTTCCTCGCATGGCGGAAGTTCGGCCGTGCGAATGGCCTTGTAATGAGTTCCTGAGAGCCGCCAGGATTTACAAAGACTTTTATTGGTTGGAAAATAATGCAGGCCTCATCGACTTCCTCCACGACCAGCGTGATCAGTATCTCTTACTCACTAATATTTTCATGCAAAATTCTCATTTTCATGCTAAGAAAACACCACCTACAGTGGAGTTTCGTTTATATGATGAGGTTAAGGAGATATCACTCTTAGAATTTTGTGAAGTATGCAAGATATCCTTTGAAGGTAGACTTGATGAACCACGTCGTGAAGACGTTGAAGGGTTTATTGACATGATAGCTGTAGGGTATACTAGAGAAGTCTCAGGGGCAAGAATTACTAGTATACATTTCCCTATTCTGCGCTACTTTGATTTATTTGCTAGTAGATGTTTAATTGGTCGCGGGAATAGTGGGAACCTTAGTGCCCCTGATATTGTCATTGTACGCCATGCTTTGTTTCAAGACACAACTTTTAGCTTGGGTGCTGTCGTTGCTAAACGACTGAGTTTGAACCGCTCAAAGGGCCCCGTCTTTGGAGGCATTTTTGCTTCTCGCCTTGCTGAACATTTTAGAATACCTATTAGGCATCATGAGAAGGAAGAAAAATTGCTTGCCCCTGTTTATCTAGATTACAAGAGCATGATATCACATGATTTTATTATTAAAGACAAAGATATGTTGCTTAATTATAAACTAAGGTTTGATGAAAAATATTGTGAGATTGTTACCTTGCCTACACCATCTCTGTTTGATATGTCTACATGCATATATCTTGTTACGTCAGATGCTTTCTACAAGCACCAGAGCCAGGCACGAGCTTTAGAGCCTGAGCCGGAGCCACCACTCGATCCTTACCGCCAGTCTGTTTATGGGTGGGAGCTGGATGAGCTTGCCAACCAGTGGCAACCAGAGGACACATCTCAGTACACTGGAGGGAGTAGCTTCGATCCGTGGCCATATACCAACTTAGGCCAAAATCCTAAGCTTGGGGGAGTACGTGTTTCTCACCGACTTTACATTCATGTTCACACACTTATTCTAGTTGTCAGTGCTCACACTCTTTCATTGTACCATCCATGCTTAGTTTCATTTCTTTTTCTTAGTCTTTTTATCGTGTGCTAGAAAAAACCTTAAGAAAAACAAAAAAAAAATTAGTTGTCGCTTCTAGCTAGTTTACTTTCCTTCTAGTAGTAGTAATTAAAAGAAAAACCCCAAAAGATTTCTCGTTCTTCTTTTGCTTGTCGGGAGCTTTCCCGTGTAAATAGTTTCTTTTCTTTTCTTTTGGGGATCAAGAGTAGAAGACCATGATTTAACCTTGAGCTATTACCTTGTCTTCTCTCTTGTATTAAAAATGCTCGCAGATTCCAGCTTAGTACGATGCACATGCACTATTATTATTATCCACACCGTTCGTTTGTGCGAGTGAAAGGCAATAAGGATGATATATGATGAACTAATTGAGATGAGAAAAGCTGGTATGAACTCGCAGCTCTTGTTTTTGTAAATATGATAGTTCATCATTCATGATTCAGCTTGTTATGAATGAAACATGCTTGCAATGACAATTAGAGATCATAGATGCTGAGGCCATGCTTAATGAGCTGAGAGTTTATAATGGTCTATCTTGCGTGCCAACATGATATTAAAATGGTTGTGATGTGGTATGATAGGGTGGTATTCTCCTTTGAACGATTCAAGTGGTCTGACTTGGCACATGTTCACGCATGTAGTTGAAACAAATCAACATAGCCTCCACGATATTTATGTTCATGGTGATTTATATCCTACTCATGCTTGCATTCATTGTTGATTAATTTTAATGCATGTTCATGACCGTTGTCGCTCTCTAGTTGGTCGCTTCCGAGTCTCTTTCTAGCCTTCACCTGTACTAAGTGGGAATACTACTTGTGCATCCACTTCCATAAACCCCATAGTGATTCCACATGAGTCCATCATACCTTCCTATATGCGGTATTTACCTGCCGTTCCAAGTAAAATTGTATGTGCCAAACTCTAAACCTTCAAATGAAATTATGTTTTGTATGCTCGAACAACTCATGTATCAACTAGGGCTGTCTATATCTTCCATGCTAGGTGGGTTATTCTCACGATGAGTGGACTCCGCTCATCACTCATGAGGAAGTGGCTGGTAACCGGTATACCCAGTCCCATGCTCAAAGTCATAAATAATTAAACAAAACTCCCCTAGGGCTGTTGTTGGTTTGGACGGTACCCGTTGTTTCGGACCAGCCGTGGAGTGTGCTTGTTGGTGGTTGGGGGAGTATAAACTTTACCATTCTGTTTGGGAACCGCCTATAGTGTGCGTAGCATGGGAGATATCAAGATTCTTGGTTGTTATGTTGACAATGAGAGTATACTGCTCAAAATGTTATTCATCTCTATTTAAAAATCGAGCTCTGGCACCTCTACAAATCCCTGCTTCCCTCTGCGAAGGGTCTATCTATTTACTTTTATGCAGAGTCATCATCCTCCTATAAAAGAGCACCGGTAGGAGAGCACCTCTTTCATTTGCATGTATTACTGTTAATTTGCATTGAGTATGATCATGACTGGATCTCTTTTACCATGAAATACAATGTCTAGTCAGTCCTTGATCTTTAAAGGTGCTTTGCATTTATGTTTTGCAGTCTCAGAAAGGGCTAGCGAGATACCATGTTGTTATATCATATCATGATTGCTTTGAGAAAGTGTTGTCATCCGAGGTTTATGTTATTGCTCGCTAGTTGATTATGCCATTGATGTGAGTAGACTTGAGACCTGAAAGTTATTGTGAATATGGTTAGTTCATTATTACTGCTGAAAACATGAATGCTGGCTTACATATTTGCAACAACAAGAGCAAACAGAGTTTGTCAAAGTTTTTCTTTATCAGTTTCAGTTTATCAATGAATTGCTTGAGGACAAGCAAAGGTTTAAGCTTGGGGGAGTTGATACGTCTCCAACGTATCTACTTTTCCAAACACTTTTGCCCTTGTTTTGGACTCTAACTTGCATGATTTGAATGGAACTAACCCGGACTGACGCTATTTTTAGCAGAATTGCCATGGTGTTGTTTTTGTGCAGAAATATTAAGTCCTCGGAATGACCTGAAAATCCACAGATAATTATTTTGGAAAATATAAAAAATATCTGCGGAAAGATCTACGTCAGGGGCCCCACACCCTGTCCATGAGGGTGGGGGCGCGCCCCTCCCCCTGGGCGTGCCCCCTGCCTCGTGGCCCCCCTGACGCTCCACCGACGTATCTCCGGATCCCATATATTCACTTTCGGGGAGAAAAAAAATCAGAGAGGAAGAATTATCGCGTTTTACGATACGAAGCCGCCGCCAAGCCATAATCTCTCTCGTGAGGGCTGATCTGGAGTCCGTTCGGGGCTCCGGAGAGTGGAGATCGTTGCCATCGTCATCATCAACCTTCCTCCATCACCAATTCCATGATGCTCACCGCCGTGCGTGAGTAATTCCATCGTAGGCTTGCTGGACGATGATGGGTTGGATGGGATCTATCCTGTAATCAAGTTAGTTTTGTTAGGGTTTGATCCCTAGTATCCACTATGTTCTGAGATTGATGTTGCTATGACCTTGCTATGCTTAATGCTTGTCACTAGGGCCCGAGTGCCATGATTTTGGATCTGAACCTATTATGTTTTCATGAATATATGTGTGTTCTTGATCCTATCTTGCAAGTCTATAGTCACCTACTATGTGTTATGATCCGGCAACCCCGAAGTGACAATAATCGGGACCACTCCCGGTAATGACCGTAGTTTGAGGAGTTCATGTATTCACTATGTGTTAATGCTTTGGTCCGGTACTCTATTAAAAGGAGGCCTTAATATCCCTTAGTTTCCAATAGGACCCCGCTGCCACGGGAGGGTAGGACAAAAGATGTCATGCAAGTTCTTTTCCATAAGCACGTATGACTATATTCAGAATACATGCCTACATTACATTGATGAACTAGAGCTAGTTTTGTGTCACCCTAGGTTATAACTTCTACATGATGAATTGCATCCGACATAATTTCCCATCACCGATCCAATGCCTACGAGCTTTTCACATATTGCTTGTTGCTTATTTACTTTCCTGTTGCTACTATTACAAAAACTACAAAAACACTACCGTTACTTTTATTGCTGCTACTGTTATCTCCATATTACTTTGCTACTAAACTACCTTGTTGCAGATACAAAGTTTACAGGTGTGGTTGAATAGACAACTCAGCTGCTAATACTTAATAGTATACTTTGGCTCCCCTTGTGTCGAATCAACAAATTTGGGTTGAATACTTTACCCTCGAAAACTGTTGTGATCCCCTACACTTGTTGGTTATCAATGTTTACACGTTCATCTCGGTGACGTCCCACAAACTCACGATCCAGTAGTGCTTCGAGGGAGAGTTCCGTCAGCACGACGGCGTGATGATGGTGATGATGAAGTTATTGACGCAGGGCTTCGCCTAAGCACCGCTACAATATGATCGAGGTGGATTATGGTGGAGGGTGGTACCTCACACGGCTAGGGATCAATGATCAACTTGTGTCTATATGGGGTGCCCCCACTCCCGTATATAAAGCAGTGGAGGAGGTGGAGGAGGCTGGCCTCCTAGGCGCGCCCCAAGGGGAGTTCTACTCCCACCAGGAGTAGGATTCCACCCCTTCCAAGAGTAGGAGTAGGATGGAAGGAAGGAGGGGAGAGGAGGAAGGAAAAGGGGGGCGCCGCCCCCCTTCCTTGTCCAATTCAGACTAGAGGTGGAGGGGGCGCGCGGCCTGACCTGGCTGCCCCTTTCTCTCTCTCCCAACGCCCATGAGGCCCATTACACTCCCCGGGGGGTTCCGGTAGCCCCCGGTACTCTAGTAAATGCCCGAACTCATCCGGGACCAGTACGATGTCCAAACATAGGCTTCCAGTACATCGATCTTTATGTCTCGAACATTCTGAGACTCCTCGTCTTGTCCGTGATCATATCCGGGACTCTGAACTACCTTCGGTACATCAAAACTCATAAACTCATAATACCGATCGTCACCGAACGTTAAGCGTGTGGACCCTATGGGTTCGAGAACTATGTAGACATGACCGAGACTCATCTCCGGTCAGTAACCAACATCGGAACCTGGATGCTCATATTGATTCGTACGTATTCTACGAAGATCTTTATCGGTCAAACCGCATAACAATATACGCTGTTCCCTTTGTCATCGGTATGTTACTTGCCCGAGATTCGATCGTCGGTATCTCAATACCTAGTTCAATCTCGTTACCGGCAAGTCTCTTTACTCGTTCTGTAATGCATCATCTCATGACTAACTCATTAGTCATTTACTTGCAAGGCTTATAGTGATGTGCATTACCGAGAGGGCCCAGAGATACCTCTCTGACACTCGGAGTGACAAATCCTATTCTTGATCTATGCCAACACCACAAACACCTTCGGAGACACCTGTAGAGCATCTTTATAACCACCCAGTTACGTTGTGACGTATGATAGCACACAAGGTGTTCCTACGGTATTCGGGAGTTGCACAATCTCATAGTCATAGGAACATGTATAAGTCATGAAGAAAGCAATAGCAGTAAAACTAAACGATCAAGTGCTAAGCTAACGGAATGGGTCAAGTCAATCACATCATTCACTAATGATGTGACCGTTAATCAAATGACAACTGATGTCTATGGCTAGGAAACTTAACCATCTTTGATTCAACGAGCTAGTCAAGTAGAGGCGTATTAGTGACACTTTGTTTGTCTATATATTCACACATGTATTATGTTTCCGGTTAATACAATTCTAGCATGAATAATAAACATTTATCATGATATTAGGAAATATAAATAACAACTTTATTATTGCCTCTAGGGCATATTTCCTTCAATTTTAATGAGTGCTCACAATTATAAAAGATGTCCAAGATAGTATATTTATATGTGAAACCTATCTTTCTTTATTACTTCCTATTAATTGCGACAATGACCAAAACTACGTTTATCAACACTCAACAACTTTTATTCATCATACTCTTTATATGTGAAGTCATTACTTCTCATAAGATCAACATATGATCTTTATTTATTTCTTTTTACTCATTTCTTTTCTTTATTAAATTATTCCCTCAAGATCATAGAAAATAGCAAAGCCCTCACTCAAAACTATTCTTTATTATATGACTCGAGGAGTTGATTACATAGATAGAGATCAAAGCAAAACTCAAGCTAAATCATACTAAAAACTTTATTCTACTAGATCAAGATATAACCAAAAGGATCAAACTAAGAAAAACGATAAAGGTAAAGGTGTGATAGTGATACGATACCGGGGCACCTCCCCCAACCTTGGCAGTTGCCAAGGGGAGTGCCCATACCCATGTACTCCCTCCATTTTTGTATACAAGCTCACTATCAAAATTACAATTTGCAGCTATACAAGGCCACTAACACCAATCGAGATAAAATTGATGAGGTTTGCCTCATACTAGCAACCGAGGACATTAATACCTCATGCATGGATGCGGGGGTGAGAAGGTTGATTTGAATTCACCGCATTAATCAACCAACGAGGAGTGAGAGAGTTGTCTTGTTGTGCGTTGGAAAGAAAAATACGCATTAATTAACACGTCAAGCGAGGGGAAAAGACTAGTTTGCAACATTGGCTTAAGTGTCCATTAGTTTCTACCTTGGTGTCTGTAATATGAGTTTGTGGCCTTGTATACAAAAATGGAGGGATTATTTATGTTTTTTTATTCAGATGTGGTGATGAAGGAGCAGGCTTGATTATGCTATCTTTCAGTTCCTGCAATTCTCGGAGTACACGTTGAAGCATAGCTGAGTTCTTCCGAGTCTCTTCTAGAAGTTGTTTATTGTCTGGCCCCCATGAGATTTTTCCTGCATCACTTTCACTTGGACGGAATATGTCCCAATTGGAGGGTATATGTGTGCGAGGTGTATTTTCCACTCCATAGTTATGAACTAGATTATGAAAATTGTTGTGATGTAACCTGTGTAAGGGCCTCTTGGGAGGAAGTCCTCCAGTTTGATGGGGGTTTGGAACAGCGGAGATGCCAGCCAGAGTGCCTCTGTTTGAGGCTGGAGAGTGGGCCTCGAGTGAATCCCCTTGATCTTCCTCCATCGTGGCCTCTTCGGTCTCCTTCCTCCTGAGTTCCATCTGCATCAACCAAGCATCGTCGCCCACATTGTTGTAGGAGGGAGAAGACATGATCCCTGGCCTTGAAAACTCTGGAAGAAAATAGCTCAAAACGAAAACAGAAGATTTTGTCGTGGTACTGTTGTCAAAACCTTCGGGAGATTACATAATGAATTTTTACCGATAGAAAGATGTATCGTTCAAGAAAACGGAGTCCAGGAGGCACACGGGGTGGCCACATGGTAGGTGGGCGCGCCCTCCCCCTTGTGGCTGCCCCGTGTCTCTTCCGGACTATTTTTAATTTTCCTAATTTTTAAAATATTCCAAAATGGAGAAAAAAATGCTATTTGGAACATTTTGGAGTCGGTTTAGTTACCGTACCACATACCTCTTCCTTTTCGGAGTCTGAAACTTTCTGGAAAGTGTCCCTTATGTACTGCTCCGGTGTCATGGTGTCAATTATATTGGTCTCAACATTTATGGGAGTACCTGAGATATAGTGTTTGATTCTTTGACCGTTTACCACCTGCGGATTTGGGGAAATTTCTGTTTTTGCCACTCTAGATTTTGCCAATTTTCCTTATGCCATTCTAGATTTCGACATTTCACATTTGCCACTCTTAGTTTTTGACAATTATCACAATTGCCATTCTATGGCAAAAGCAAAATAATTTTATTTATTTTTGCCACTTTTAGCTTTTGAAAAGTATCACAATTGCGAATCTGAAAATTTTGTTTTTGCCATTGGAATGGCAATTGTGATAATTGTCAAAAATAAGAGTGGCAAAAATGAAATGTCAAAATCTAGAGTGGCATAAGGAAAATTGGCAAAATCTAGAGTGGCAAAAACAAAATTTACTCTCGGATTTGTGTCTTTGGCGTCGTTGATTTCGATGTCACCGGAACGATAGACCTCCTCGATAATGTAAGGGCCTTCCCATTTAGAGAGATGTTTTCTTGCAAATAATCTTAAATGAGAATTGTATAGCAAAACATGATCACCTACGTTAAATTCCCGTTTTTGTATCCTTTTGTCATGCCATCTGATAACCCACAAGTGTAGGGGATCACAACAGTTTTCGAGGGTAAAGTATTAAACCCAAATTTGTTGATTCGACACAAGGGGAGCCAAAGAATACTCTTAAGTATTAGCAACTGAGTTGTCAATTCAGCCATACCTGGAAACTTAGTATCTGCAGCAAGATAGTTTAGTAGTACAGTAATATGATAGTGGTGGTGGCAGCAATAAAAGTAAAGATAGTGTTTTTGTAGTTTTTGTGATAATAGCAACGGAAAAGTAAATAAGCGACAAGCAATATAGATAAAGCTCGTAGGCATTGTGTCACACCCTGCATTTTGTAACATGTCTTTTGCATCAATAAAGCATGAAAATTTGGACCAGCAATTTTTTTTGGCATCATTTGGCTTTTATTTGGAATTGAGTTTTCCTTCCTATGTTTTTCATGTGCTCATTAAAGTCAACTACTACCTCTTGTAGAATTCATCTCCTGACCCAAAACTTCTGCCCAATGAGCATGCCAAGTGTTTATAGCAGTATAGTATTTTCTTATAAAATTAATTTGGCCAAAATGTATTTTTAAAAATTAGTTTTCCAAAAACCCCTGAATTGAGGTTTGCACTGCAAGTGCCTGATTCAGGGTGAGAAAATTATTTCAAAAAGTATATTTGAAACCTAGTAGAAATAGGACTCCTAGAAACCACAAAAGTGTAATTTTAAAAGTTATTTTCCTTTTTTATTTAAAAGCTTTTTCTTAAGGCCAGAAATGATCTTTAATAGGGAAAAATTATTTAATTATTTCAAAAATATTTGCCAAAATTCATGGAGACTCATAGGACATATATTGTCCATATATAAGAGTTTCAACACTTGGTCATGTTAAATATATTGGGCTAATCCCTCAGAAACCCTTTCTGGATATTTCAAGCTTTTGAAATGTTTACAAAGGAAATATTCTCTAAAAATTCCAGGGAAATTCTATCATGTCATACATGACTTATTTGATGATCTTGCCAAGCCCCATGCCTTGGGAAGCAAGAAAACAACATCAAAACCCCTCAAAACCATTCTGTCCATATATGAAGTTTGAGCAACTTTACATTGCCAAACTTGTCCAAATGCTCGCAAACTTGGTGCACATGCTAGAATGGTCTAATAAGGCACCTAGACCAAATGGTACAAGCTTTGGAGTAGGGTAACTTGATCATAATACCCCAAAACCATTTCTGTTCAAATTCAAATTTGAACAACTTTACATTACCAACTTTTTATCTGGGGCTTCAAACTTTGTGGGCATAATCATAACCCCAAATGATGACACTACACCAAGTGGTGCATCAAGGGGAGATGATTAGCTTGACTTAAACATGGTGAAACCATTTCTGTTGATTTCTAGGGTTCACCAAAGTTACATTGGCAAGTTTCATCAAACAAGCCCAAATTTGGTGAAACACCCTATTTCCATATGACATTCAATCATGTTTAGTGTCATGGCTAGTGGAGATCATTTGCTTGCCCAAAACTTAATCAAACACCTTCTGCCATTTTACCAAAACCATCATCTTGACCTCTTTTACTATTTACTTTTGCTTCAACTTTCTACCACACCCTCACCTAGTCACCCTCTACCTCCAGTAACTTCCCCATGACCAGAGTTCAATAATTGAAGGGTGAAAACCCCAATTTACCTTGCTAGACAGCCCAGTTCTTACCATCTCCCAGCTTCCCTCCTCTCTCACTGGACAACCAAGGCATCCAAAGCCACAACCAGTTTGTTTACTCCATGTTTGACCCCCCCAGACACGATGGACGCGCTCAGCTAGCCAACGGCATGCTGTGGCATGCAGAAGGCACGCTCCAAAGCGCGCTACAGTGCGCACCCGCACTGTAGCCTCGCCCAATCCGTCGCCCCCGACCACCTCGTGCTTCCCCCTCGCGCCGTTCGATGCGCCTCGGCGTCCGCAACGCCCCCCGGCGCTGTCCCCCTCCTCCTTCTCCCTCCAGTGGACGTCCTCGCACGCGCGCCGGCCGCCCGCGAGCTCCAGTCGTCGGCCTCGCACACGCGCAGCTCCAGAAGCTTCCCCCGCTCTTTCTCTTCCTCTCCTCTGCCCTGGACCTCGTCCAGCAACCCCGCAGACACTTCCCCGGCGCCTCCCGTGCACTGTGGCGACGAGCAGAGGCTCGTTGGCGCACAGGTCGACGGCACCTCGCCGTCCTCCTATAAATAGGCCCCCCGAGCCCCTCCTCTCCTCACCAGTCGCATTCTCCCTCTCTCTATCTTCCCCAGAGCCAGTCGCCCCCACTCCAGACCAGCCTGAGCTCGAGATCGAGCTCGAGCTCCGCCGCGGCGGCTCCCCGTCGCCTGCTCGGTACAGGCCGCCCTAGCCTCCCCTCTCACTCGATCTAGCACCACTGCATCGCCCTGACTCGTTTACCCCTCTTTCCCCTCTCTGCAGCTGCCGGAATCGACCGGAGCAGCATCCGCCCGAAGCTTCTCCGCCGCGTGACCTCGCCGTCGGTGACCCAGGCCACTCCGGCGACCCGCACCACCTCCACCAGATCGGCGACTCTCCGCTGGATCCATTCCTGCCCTTAGCTCGCCCCGCCGTGCCCGGAAACATCGCCGGTGAGCTCGCCGGCTCTCTGCCGGAGGGTTAGGCATGACAGGCGGGCCCCGCGTGTCAGCCTCCCCTCGCCCTCGCTCCTCTCTCCTCTCACTGATGTCGGGCTTCGCCCGTCAGGTTTAAAAAAAACCTAGCGCGCGCTGGCGCCGTGTAGTGGGCTGTTTTCGCCCTGGGCCGTTGCACTGTGGCCATTCTGGCCCAGTGGCACAGAGCCTTTTTCATTTTTCTTTTATGTGGATTTTCAAATAATTCCACAGAATTAAATATATATCCAAATGAATTAATTCCGGTTCCTAAAAACTTGTAAAAATCCAACCTATTTAATGATGTCACTTTCACACATGTCCATGGACCTTTTCTGTTCTGTTCAAATTTAAATTCATATTTGAACATTAAAACTTCTGTTCAAATATTGATGGACCCCATTCTGCCACTCCAAAACTCAAACTAAGAATTTTTGCCATCTTAGTTTTCCCTCTAGTATTTAACAAAAATAAGTTGACATTTTTCTGAGCACTTTGATTTTTCTGTTTTTATTGTGGTCTTATTTTCCCGTTGTTATTTTGCGACGATTAGATACCGTATTTGACGAGATTGCTGAAGAAGAAGAAGGAGGGGAAGGATTTGAAGACTTTGAAGACCAAGCCAATCCAGGCAAGCAGCCCTTTGACCATGATACCCTTGTGCTCTTCTGAACCCATTTACTTCCGAATGCATGATGATAAGAATGACGGTGGTGACCTAGTTAAGAACCACCACATGATGCATGCTTTACTCATGACCTTGCTATGTGCTAGATGAAATGCAAATGATTAGTAGTGATGCTTAGTGATGCATGTGTGCCATGAAACCTTCGTGGTTGCATTCTTTCAAAAAACCCATCGGGTGCCCCTAATGCCCGTGGGTGATGTTGAGTTAGGTCATCACTTAAGAAATAAGTGATGTGCCGATAAAGATTCTTGTTTGGGTGAAATGATGGATTAGATTTATGTGTGACTACCGTCCCAACCAAACATGTGCAGCCACTCTACCCCTTATGGGACGAGGCATTATTGATTACTTAGGCCGATACTAGCATGGTGCCCACATTACTAGTGACGGGGAAGACTTGAGATCTTTCCCGGGACGGGGTCGTGCTTGGATAGGCGACCATGACTGTTTTCACAGGGCACCGGACACACCGTTGGTCCCTTCGCGTACGCGAGACATTGAATATAGGGCAAGTCCCATGATCTATTGTTTGTACTCGAGGGCTGTGCACCAACGAGTGGACTCTATGTTAGTGTCGTCTAAGGAAAGATAATGACCGGGTGCTTCCCCTGAGTACTTGAGGTACTGCGGGATCGTGGGTGACACGAAAGCTTCCCGGATCTTGTGGGTAAAGTGCGCAACCTCTGCAGAGTGTAAAACTATTCGAATAGCCGTGTCCACGGTCATGGACAGTTGGGTGGTGCTACTTAAACTATGTCCAAAATTTTACCATAACGGTGAAAGTATGTGTGAGTGATGAGTCAAGGTGGTGACTTGACTCGTTGAGGTGAATCCTATTCATGTTGATATCGGTAACCTGTCCTCGAGGTTACGTGATTTTATTGATGCATGTACTTGATGGTAGAATAATTATTCTAGCTCGTAGCTAGATTGTTCATTGTTGTACAATTGCATTGTTATCTTGAACCAAATCATGGGTTGCTTGCGAGTACATTCAAAGTACTCATTGGCTTGCCACTGGTTATTTAATTGGCCAGGCATGGAGGAGCAGGAATTTGAAGAAGAATTCTATGGAGACAAACATGCGAACTAGGACGCTATCCCAGTCATAATGCCTGTAGGGTTAAGGCAGATGGCATGGGTTCTACTTATCTTCGAAGACTTCCGCTATTCGAGTTATTTGCTATTCAACCCTTGAGGCTTTATCTATGTAAGACTTGGCCATAATGGCCATAATTTGTGTAAGACGGTATGTATGGATGTAAGACTCTTGTTATTCAGCTTCTGTGTGTTCAGTGAGCATTGATATCTGGGATCACTGTACACGTGCATTCGGTGATCTCGACTCTTAAGTTGGGGTCCCCACAGAGCTGGTATCAGAGCCATCCTGACTGTAGGAAGCCTTAGTTAGCATGGGCGTTAGTTAGATGAGAACCCTTTTTCAAATAACCTTCTGAACCTCTCTTCTTTTCTAAACTTTACCAACCTGAGATATCAACAGCTTATTAACCTCTCCTATTCACCCTTTGTAGATGGCCGCAGTACCTGAAGAGCACCTGACCACTGGGTTTCCCTTGCTTCTCGAGGATAGCCTCCAGGAGTGCCAGTTCCACCGAGCGCCCATCCTCACCTACCTTGAGCATTGGGTTAGCGACACTGAGGTGGAGTACCATGTGGAAGTGATCGTGAAGGCAAACGATCCTCCCACAAGTTGGTTCTTCGAGGGACCCCAGATGGCAACACTACCTCTCGCTGTCGAGGCTGCTGCACTCAAGGCACTAACGCGTCTCCGTGAGCTTCTTCCGGAGATGGCAGCCAAGATGACAACCCGCTTCTTGCCTTACCAGAAGGAAGGTGAAGATGAAAGCAGCGCACTAGCCCCTCCACTGAAGGAAGGACTCCCGCTTCGGTTCCAGACCTACTTCAGCCTATGTGCCGACAGCTTGGCAGAAGATTTGGCCTCGGAATCAATGAAGCTCCGGGAAGAACTTCACAAGACCAAGGCACTTCTTCGTCGAGCACAAGAGAAGACAGATAGGATCAAGAAGGAAGGTGCGCCTCCCGGACAATCCGCTATCGCGTACCGAGGCGGAAGGCCCTCAGGAGATGTATCTTCCAAGGATGAAGAACCACCTCGGCGACGCCGTGTGACCGCAAGGGAATATTGCAAGCTTTTCCCTGCACCACCGACAAAGCACCATCGTATCCAACTCCTCCACTCCCCCACACCCTCAAGTGACAAGGGGGCCCAGACAGATGAAGACAAGGAGGAAGACCCAGAAGAGCCAGAATACGCGACCGAGCATTCCGCCGCTTAGGCATTATTCGCAACTCGGATATGCCAGTTCGTGACCTCTACGGTAGGATAGGTCGTGTAACCCCTATGCGCAGTCGAGTCCTTGTATGGTTCATATGAAGCCATCTAGTGTTTGCTTTTGATGTGCTTGGATGTATGTCGTATTCTCCCTTCGGGAAATATGTAAACGACTACATCACCCATTTGGATTTTTAATGAATGTGTTTGGCCCTTTCGGCCCTTGCATGATTTGATTAGTGTCACACCCACCCCCTTACTAGGCACCCATCTTTATTGCTTTCCCTCTTCCAATCATGAGACCTTTTACCGCTCCAACAGGATGCCTGTTGTAACTCGTACTGGTACCTCTACCCAGCAGCCTGAAGCTGGAGCATCCGCTCAATCAGAGGCCGGCCACGACCAAACCAACGACCAAGCTCCACCACCACCTCCTCCTCCGAACATGGACATGGCTCAGCTACTCCAAGCTTTCCGAGAGGAACGCCAAGCCAACACCGCAGCCCTTCAGTTGATTGCTCAAGCTCTCACCAACAACCGCCAGCCGACGGGGAATGGCAATGGACGTTCCACGTTGGCAGAGTTCAAGAAGCATGCACCGCCAACTTTCATCGAGACTGCTGAACATCTGGATGCAGACGACTGGGTCCGCACCACTGAGGACTTGCTGGAACTAGTCGGATGCACCGAAGACCGAGAGAAGGTGTCTTATGTAGCTCACTGCCTCGGGGGGACTGCTAGAGCTTGGTGGGATGGATTCAAGGTCATGCACGCTGGGCAAGACATCACTTGGGACAACTTCAAGGCAGAATTCCGCAAGGCCCATATTCCTTCCGGAATCATGGCTATCAAAAAGCGTGAATTCCGAGCCCTGAAGCAAGGAAGTGGCACTGTCAAGGAGTACATGCAGAAGTTCAGTGTTTTGTCAAGGTATGCCCCTGAAGATGTCAGCACTGATGCTGCAAAAAGGGAGCGCTTCATGGAAGGCCTCAATCAGACTCTGCAATACTCGCTTGTCGTGTGCGACTGCCCAACCTTCCCTGGCCTGGTGATTAAAGCACTCATGCTTGAAGACAAGCGGCGTGCTCTGGAAGACACTCGCAAGCGCAAGATGGTCAGCAAGGGAAGTTCCAGCAACCAGAAGCCTCGCCCGTGGCAGTCAGCCCCGGTCAAGCCAACCTACCAGCAACCAAGAGCTCCTACACCTCACACCAATTATCAGCCTCAGCAGTATACCAACCCAAGGCCAGCTTTCAACCCCAATAACAGTGGTGGCAACAAGATCAGTAATCCAAACCAAGTCACTTGCTTTGGATGTGGTCAGTCAGGACACATCTCAAGGGTGTGCCCCAACAAGAAGCCTGATGCCCCGCGCCCCAATGCGCAGAACCTAGGACAAGGCCGCGGGATGCCACCAAGGAACCCAGCTCCTCGCAACCCGCCTAACCATGGGAAGGGGCGTGTGAATCACGTCACTGCTGAAGAAGCCCAGGAAGACCCGGACGTCGTGTTGGGTATGTTCCTTGTCAACTCAGCACCTGCAACTGTCTTGTTTGATTCTGGAGCCACGCATTCTTTTGTCACTCAAAGATTTGCATTAAAAAGTGGCATGAACCCTACACCCCTGAATAACCCCATGGTGGTACAAACCCCCGGAGCAGAGATGAGAGCCAAGATAGGCTGTAAAGGAGTCAGTATTACCGTTAACGGTGTAGACTTCCTAGCAGACCTCATCATCCTAAGATCGCAAGGCTTGGATGTGATCTTAGGGATGGATTGGCTCAGTAAGCACCAAGGCTAATTAGACTATGCCAATCGGACTGTCACTGTGACCAATGACCAAGGAGTCGAAGTTAAGTTTCCTCCCAACTCCTCTTCCGCTCAAGCCGTTCAAGTCAACTGTCTGTCTGAAGTTGGGCTGGAGCAAGTACCAGTAGTATGCGAGTATCCCGATGTCTTTCCGGATGAACTACCGGGAATGCCCCCTGACCGTGACATTGAGTTCATCATCGAGCTCGTGCCCGGGGCAGGACCTATCTATAAGAAGCCTTATAGAATGGGGACGGAAGAATTAGCCGAGTTGAAGAAGCAACTAGAAGAGCAACTGAGGAAGGGATTTATCCGCCCAAGTGCCTCCCCTTGGGGATCACCTGTTCTATTTGTGGCAAAGAGGGACGGTACCATCCTCCTATGCATTGACTATCGCTCCCTCAATGAGGTTACAATCAAGAACAAGTATCCACTTCCCAAGATTGAAGATCTGTTTGATCAGCTCAGCGGAGCCAAGGTGTTCTCCTAGATCGACCTTAGATCTGGGTACTACCAGCTGAAGATCAGACCCCAAGATATTCCGAAGACGGCATTCGTGACCAGATATGGCCTGTACGAGTGCACAGTCATGTCTTTCGGATTAACCAATGCCCCAGCTTACTTCATGTATCTCATGGATAAAGTCTTCATGGAATATTTGGACAAGTTTGTTGTTGTCTTCGTCGATGACATTCTTGTCTTCTCGAAGACGGAGGAAGAGCACGAGCAACATTTGAGGATGGTCCTAGACAAGCTTCGGGAGCACCAACTATACGCCAAATTCAGCAAATGTGAGTTCTGGCTGCATAAAGTTGGATTCTTAGGTCATGTCTTGACCGAAGAAGGATTGTCAGTTGATCCCGCAAATATCGAAGCTGTGACCCAATGGCAATCTCCAACGACCGTCAAGGAAGTCAGAAGCTTCCTCGGACTTGCGGGCTATTACCGCAAATTCGTGAAAGGATTCTCTAGCATTGCCCGACTAATGACTCAGCTCCTCAAGGACAAGAAGTTCGAGTGGACGCCAAAATGCGAAGAGAGCTTCCAAGAGCTCAAGAAGAGATTGACCACCGCCCCAGTTCTGGCAACACCTGATATTCACAAGGAGTTCATGATATATTGTGATGCCTCTCAAACCGGATTGGGAAGCGTTCTGACGCAAGAAGGCCGAGTCATAGCTTACCTTTCCAGGCAGCTACGACCTCATGAAGAGAACTACGCTACTCACGATCTTGAGTTAGCAGCAGTGGTTCATGCCTTGAAGACATGGCGGCATTACCTCCTAGGGAAACAGTGTGAGATATACACAGACCACAAAAGTCTGAAGTACATATTCACCCAAAAGGAATTGAATATGAGGCAACGAAGATGGTTGGAACTCATCAAAGACTATGACCTCAGTGTTCAATATCACCCCGGGAAGGCTAACATGGTGGCCGATGCCTTAAGCAGAAAGGCTTGCTCCTTGAATGCCATAATTCAGAAGAGGCAGCCAACCCTGTTTAAGGAGCTTGAACAATTCAGTTTGGAATTGGTCACCCCTGGAATTCTGGATCATTTGGAGGTCAAACCAACCCTGATGGACGAAGTCAAGAAGGCGCAAGGTGGGCACGCAAGCATTGAAGGCATCAAGAAGAAGATGAAGCTAGGCAAGGCCCCAGGATTCTCCGAGGACGAGCACGGGATTGTTTTGTACAAAGGCCGCATCTGCGTACCAAACAAGATGGAGCTGAAGAACCTGATCCTGCAAGAAGCCCACGACACTCCGTATTCCATCCACCCTGGAGGAACCAAGATGTATCAAGACTTGAAGGAGAGATTCTGGTGGCACGGGATGAAAAGAGAGATTGCAACCTATGTTGCAAAGTGTGATGTGTGCCAAAGGGTCAAGGCTGAATATCAGCGACCCGCTGGATTGCTCCAACCACTCAAGGTTCCTGAGTTCAAGTGGGATAAAGTCGGAATGGACTTCATCAGTGGATTACCAAGGTCGAATAGAGGACATGACTCCATCTGGGTCATAGTCGACCATTTGACCAAGGTGGCCCATTTCATTCCTGTCAAGACTACTTATGATGGCAACCGGCTGGCAGCTCTCTACATCGACATAATCGTAAGCCTTCACGGCGTTCCCAAGGAGATTGTGTCAGATCGAGGAACCCAGTTCACCTCAAGGTTCTGGAAGAAGTTCCAAGAAGCCTTGGGAACCAAGTTGTCTTTCAGCATGGCTTTCCACCCACAGACCGGAGGTCAGACAGAACGAGTAAATCAAATTGCTCTGAGCCTGTGTCTTGTCATATGGAGCCAAGTGGGAAGATTGCCTCCCTTTTGCCGAGTTCTCCTATAACAACAGTTATCAGTCGAGCCTTCAGATGGCACCATTTGAGGTGTTGTACGGACGCAAATGTCGCACACCCCTCAACTGGTCAGAGGCTGGAGAAGGGCTAGTCTTTGGACCGGATATTCTCCATGAGGCAGAAGAGCAAGTCCAACTAGTCAGAGAGCGTTTGAAGGCAGCCAAGTCAAGGCAGAAGAGTTATGCTGACACTCGTCGCCGAGATATGAGTTTCCATGTTGGAGACCATGTGTACCTGCGGGTAACTCCTCTAAAGGGAACCAAGCGTTTCCACGTCAAGGGGAAGCTCGCACCAAGGTTCATTGGACCCTTTGAGATCACTGCACGACGAGGAGAAGTGTCTTACCAGTTGGAACTACCACCTGAGCTATCCGATGTGCACAACGTATTCCACGTGTCACAACTTCGGAAATGTCTCCAAGTTCCGAACAAGCCTGATCTCTACAAGGATGTTGATCACCAAGCCATTGATCTCCAGCCTGATTTGACCTACCACGAGAAGCCCATTCACATTCTGGACGAAGCAGAACGACGGACACGAAGCCGCACCATCAAGTACTTCAAGGTCCAGTGGAGCAACCACACGGAAGCAGAAGCAACCTGGGAACATGAAGATTATCTTAGATCCGAGTATCCCGATCTCTTTTAAGACCTAGTTTAGGAATCTCGGGGACGAGATTCTTGTAAGGGGGGTAGGTCTGTCACACCCTGCATTTTGTAACATGTCTTTTGCATCAATAAAGCATGAAAATTTGGACCAGCAATTTTTTTGGCATCATTTGGCTTTTATTTGGAATTGAGTTTTCCTTCCTGTTTTTTCATGTGCTCATTAAAGTCAACTACTACCTCTTGTAGAATTCATCTCCTGACCCAAAACTTCTGCCAAATGTTCATGCCAAGTGTTTATAGCAGTATAGTATTTTCTTATAAAATTAATTTGGCCAAAATGTATTTTTAAAAATTAGTTTTCCAAAAACCCCTGAATTGAGGTTTGCACTGCAAGTGCCTGATTCAGGGTGAGAAAATTATTTCAAAAAGTATATTTGAAACCTAGTAGAAATAGGACTCCCAGAAACCACAAAAGTGTAATTTTAAAAGTTATTTTCCTATTTTATTTAAAAGCTTTTTCTTAAGGCCAGAAATGGTCTTTAAGAGGGAAAAATTATTTAATTATTTCAAAAATATTTGCCAAAATTCAGGGAGACTCATAGGACATATATTGTCCATATATAAGAGTTTCAACACTTGGTCATGTTAAAAATATTGGGCTAATCCCTCAGAAACCCTTTCTGGATATTTCAAGCTTTTGAAATATTTACAAAGGAAATATTCTCTAAAAATTCCAGGGAAATTCTATCATGTCATACATGACATACTTGATGATCTTGCCAAGCCCCATGCCTTGGGAAGCAAGAAAACATCATCAAAACCCCTCAAAACCATTCTGTCCATATATGAAGTTTGAGCAACTTTACATTGCCAAAATTGTCCAAATGCTCTCAAACTTGGTGCACATGCTAGAATGGTCTAATAAGGCACCTAGACCAAATGGCACAAGCTTTAGAGTAGGGTAACTTGATCAGAATACCCCAAAACCATTTCTATTCAAATTCAAATTTGAACAACTTTACATTACCAACTTTTTATCTGGGGCTTCAAACTTTGTGGGGATGATCATAACCCCAAATGATGACACAACACCAAGTGGTGCATCAAGGGGAGATGATTAGCTTGACTTAAACATGGTGAAACCATTTCTATTGATTTCTAGGGTTCACCAAAGTTACATTGGCAAGTTTCATCAAACAAGCCCAAATTTGGTGAAACACCATATTTCCATATGACATTCAATCCTGTTTAGTGTCATGGCTAGTGGAGATCATTTGCTTGCCCAAAACTTAATCAAACATCTTCTGCCATTTTACCAAAACCATCATCTTGACCTCTTTTACTATTTACTTTTGCTTCATCTTTCTACCACAGCTTCACCTAGTCACCCTCTACCTCCAGTAACTTCCCCATGACCAGAGTTCAATAATTGAAGGGTGAAAACCCCAATTTACCTTGCTGGACAGCCCAGTTCTTACCATCTCCCAGCTTCCCTCCTGTCACACCCTGCATTTTGTAACATGTTATTTGTAACTTTGAAGCATGAAAATTTGGACCACCAAATTTTTTTAGCATCATTTGGCTTTTATTTGGAATTGAGTTTTCTTCATGTGCTTTTTCTTGTGCTCATTAAAGTCAACTATGATCTCTTGTAGATCTCATCTCTATACTCAAAACTTCTGCCCAATGATCATGCCAAGTGTCATATAACAGTATAGTATTTTCTTACAAAATTATTTTGGCCAAAAAGTATTTTATAAATTTAGTTTTCCAAAAACCCCTGCATTGAGATTTGCACTGCAAGTACTTGATTAAGGGTGTGAAAATTATTTCAAAAGGTTTATTTGAGACCTAGTAGTCATAGGACTCCCAGAAACCACAAAGGTATAATTTTAAAAGTTATTTTCCTATTTTATTTAAAAGCTTTTTCTTAAGGCCAGAAGTGGTCTTTAATAGGGGAAAATTATTTAACTGTTTCAAAAATATTTGCCAAAATTCAGAGAGACTCAGAGGACATATATTGTCCATATATAAGAGTTTCAACACTTGGTCATGTTCAAAATAATGGGCTAAACCTTCTAAAACCCTTTCTGGATATTTCAAGCTTTTGAAATATTTACAAAGGAATTTTTCTCCAAAAATTCCAGGGAAATTCTATCATGTCATATATGACATATTTGATGATCTTGCCAAGTCCCATGCCTTGGGAAGCAAGAAAACCTCCTCAAACCCCTTCATAACCATTATGTCCATATTTGAAGTTTGAGCAACTTTACATTGCCAAACTTGTCCAAATGCTCTCAAACTTGGTGCACATGCTAGAATGACCTAATAAGGCATCTAGACCAAATGGCACAAGAATTTGAATAGAGCAACTTGATCAGATCACCTCAAAACCCTTTTTGTTCAAATGCAAATTTGAACAACTTTACATTACCAACTTTTTATCTAGAGCTTCAAACTTTGTGGGCATGATCAATACCCCAAATAATGATGCTACACCAAGTGATGCATCAAGGGGAGATGATTAGCTTGACTCAATCAAGATGAAACTGTTTCTGTTGATTTCTAGGGTTCACCAAAGTTACATTGGCTAGTTTCTTCAAATGAGCCCAAATTTGGTTAAGCACCCTATTTTCTCATGTCTTTCAACCCTGTCAAGTGCCATGTCAAGTAGACTTCATTTACTTGATCAAACACAGATCAAACACCTTCTGCAGAATTTCTAAAACCTCCAACTTGACCACTTTCACTTTTCTCCATGGCTTCAACTTCTTACCACATGCTCATTGAGTTACCAGCTACCCCCAGTAACTCCCCCAGCACCTCAGCTCCATGATTGGAAGGTGAAACCCTTGTTTTACCTTGCTATACAGCCAGCTTCCACCATGTTACCAACCCTCTCCCTCTCTCTCTGCATCCCCAGGGCATCCAAGGCCTCAGGCCCTTTCTTTACTCCTCCTACAACGTGCTAGACACTGTTGGACACGCTGGATCGGACCAAACCGGCGAGAGCACGCTGATGCCAGCAATACGCATGCTCTGGAGCGCGCGAACAGTGCCCTCCGCACGCTGGCTCCAGCCAATCGCCGATCCCCGACAACCTCGAGCCTCCCCCTCGCGCCAGTCGAGGCGCCTCGACGTCCGCAACCTCCCCGGCGCTGTCCCCCCTCCTCCTGCGCCCTCCAGTGAACGTCGTCGCACGCGCACCGGCCGCCCGCTTCGGCCATTCTTCTGCTTCACACGCGCGCGCTCCTCTGACGCTCCCCCGCTTCTCTTATCCCCTCAGCTGGACGTGGAGCTAGTCCACGGACCTCCCCGGCGTGTTCCCAGGCTCCAGAACCCTCCCGAGCCTCGCCTGCAACCTCGCCGGCGCACGGGTCCACGGTGAACCACGGGCGCGGCTATATAAGGCCCTCCCGAGCCATTCCAACAGCACCAGCAGCACCTCCTCCTCCCCAGCATCACTCCTGCATCACCAGCTCGACCCCAAGAGGTCCCAGTGCTCGGGATCGACCGAAGCTCCGCCGCGTCGGGCCGCCGGCGATCTCGAGGTACGGGCCTCCCCTGCCTCTCCTTCCACTCGTTTCGGAACCGCCGCACCTCACTGATCATTTTCCCCCTGTTTCCCCTCTCCGTGGCAGCCGGAAACAGCCGCAGCCACCACCCTCCGACGAGCTTCCGCCGCCCCACCTCGCCGCCGGTGAACCAGGACTTCCCGCCGTGCCGCACCACCACCACTGCAACCGCAACACGGCGCTGGTCACGTCCCTGGCCTCCGTTGCCGTCGCCGTGGCCGGAATCCTCGCCGGTGAGCTCGCCGTGGCCGTGGCCGCGGGGTTAGAGATGACAGGCGGGCCCCGCCTGTCATCCCCCCACCTCTCTCCCCCTCCTCTGTGCCGCTGACCCACGGGCCCCGCCCGTCAGGTTTGAAAACCTGACGTGCGCGCGCGCTGGCTCTGTGCGGCTGGGCCAGTCCGTCTGGGCCGTGCACTGTGGCCTCCTCTGGCCCAGTGCACAGGACCCTTTTTCATTTTTATTTTATGTTGATGTTTTAAACATTTATACAGAAAAGAATATTGATCCAAATTAAATATTTTCAACTCCTAAAATCTTGCAATATTCCAACCTATTTAATGGTACTACTTTCATTCAAATCCATGAAACTTTGCTGTACTGTTCAAATTTAAATTCAAATTTGGGCAGTAATACTCCTGTTCTTAAATCAATATATTCTATTCTGTTACTCCAAAACTCCAACTAAGATTTTTCCCCATCTTAGAAATCCCTCTAGTATTTTACAAAAATGAGTTGACATTTTCTGAGCACTTTGATTTTTCTGTTTTGTTTATATTCTTATTTTCCCGTGGTTATTATGCGACGTATAGATCCCGTATTTGACGAAGTTGCTGTGGAAGAAGAAGGAGAAGGACTTGAAGACTTTGAAGACCAAGCCAATCCAGGCAAGCAGCCCTTTGACCATGATACACTTGTTCCTCGGAACCCATTTGTTTCCGATGCATGATATTAGGGTTACGATGGTAACCTAGATGAACCACCACATGATGCATGCTTGATCTTGATCTTGCTATGTGCTAGATGACATGCAAATAGATGGTCATGATGCTTATATGATGCATATGTGATATGAACCCTCGTAGTTGAAATCTTTGCATGAACCCATCGGGTGCCCCTAATGCCCGAGGGTGATGAAGTGTTAGGTCATCCCTTGAGAAAGAAGTGATGTGCCGGTAGATCATGTGCATGGTGGAATGATGGATTAGATTTATGTGTGACTATCGTCCCAACCAAACATGTGCAACCACACTACCCCTTATGGGACGGGGCTTTATTGATTACTTAGGTCGATACTAGCATGGTGCCCGCATTACTAGTGACGGGAAGACTTGAAGTCTTTCCCGGGACGGGGTCGTGCTTGGATAGACGGCCATGACTGTTTTTACAGGGCACCGGACACACCGTTGGTCCCTTCGGGTACGCGTGACATTAAAATTTGGGCAAGTCCCGTGACCTATTGTTTGTACCCGAGGGCCGTGTGCCAACGAGTGGACTCTATGTTAGTGTCGTCTAAGGAAAGGTAATGACCGGGTGCTTACCCCGGGTACTTGAGGTACCGCGGGTCGTGGATGACACGGAAGTTCCCCGGATCTTGTGGGTAAAGTGCGCAACCTCTGCAGAGTGTAAAACTATTCGAATAGCCGTGTCCAGGGTCATGGACAGTTGGGTGGTGCTACTTAAACTATGTCCAGAATTTTACTTCATTGGTGATAAATTGTGTGTGACAAGTCAAGGATGGTGACTTGACTCGATGAGTTGAATCATATTCATGTTGATGTCGGTAACCTGTTCTCGAGGTTACGCGAGGTTATTGATGCATAAGCTTGATGATAGCCTATTGTTCTAGCTTCCTGCTAGATTGTTCATTATTGTTCCATTGCATTGTTACCACATCATGGGTTGCTTGCGAGTACATTCAAAGTACTCATTGGCTTGCCACTGGTTATTTAATTGGCCAGGCATGGAAGAGCAGGAATATGAGGAAGAGTTCTTTGGAGACGATCATGCGAACTAGGACGCTATCCCAGTCAGAATGCCTGTAGGGTTAAGGCAGATGGCATGGGTTCTACCCGTTTACCGAAGACTTCCGCTATTTGAGTTATTTCCTATTCAGCCCGTGAGGCTCTACCTATGTAAGACTTGGCCATAATGGCCTTAATTCGTGTAAGACTATTTGTATGGATGTAAGACTCTTGTTATTTCAGCTTCTGTGTGTTCAGTGAGCATTGATCTCTGGGATCACTGTACACGTGCATTCGGTGATCTCGACTTCTAAGTCGGGGTCCCCACACCTCCTCTCTCACCGGACAACCAAGGCATCCAAAGCCACAGCCAGTTAGTTTACTCCATGTTTGACCCCCCAGACACGGTGGACGCGCTCAGCTAGCCAACGGCATGCCGTGGCATGCAGAAGGCACGCTCCAGAGCGCGCTATAGTGCACACCCGCACTGTAGCCTCGCCCAATCCGTCGCCCCCGACCACCTCGTGCTTCCCCCTCGCGCCGTTCGATGCGCCTCGGCGTCCGCAACGCCCCCCGGTGCTGTCCCCCTCCTCCTCCTCCCTCCAGTGGACGTACTCGCACGCGCGCCAGCCGCCCGCGAGCTCCAGTCGTCGGCCTCACACGTGCGCATCACCAGAAGCTTCCATCGCTCCTTCTCTTCCTCTCCTCTGCCCTGGACCTCGTCCAGCAACCCCGCAGACACTTCCCCAGCGCCTCCCGTGCACTGTGGCGACGAGCAGAGGCTCGCCGGCGCACAGGTCCACGACACCTCGCCGTCCTCCTATAAATAGGCCCCCCGAGCCCCTCCTCTCCTCACCAGTCGCATTCTCCCTCTCTCAATCTTCCCCATCGCCTGCTCGGTACAGGCCGCCCTAGCCTCCCCTCTCACTCGATCTAGCACCACTGCATCGCCCTGACTCGTTTCCCCCTCTTTCCCCTCTCTGCAGCTGCCGGAATCGACCGGAGCAGCATCCGCCCGAAGCTTCTCCGCCGTGTGACCTCGCCGTCGGCGACCCAGGCCACTCCGGCGACCCGCACCACCTCCACCAGATCGGCGACTCTCCGCTGGATCCATTCCCGCCCTTAGCTCGCCCCGCCGTGCCCGGAAACATCGTCGGTGAGCTCGCTGGCTCTCTGTCGGAGGGTTTGGGATGACAGGCGGGCCCCGCCTGTCACCCTCCCCTCGCCCTCGCTCCTCTCTCCTCTCACTGATGCCGGGCCCCGCCCGTCAGGTTTAAAAAAACCCTGGCGCGCGTTGGCGCCGTGCGGTGGGCTGTTTTCGCCCTGGGCCGTTGCACTGTGGCCATTCTGGCCCAATGGCACACAACCTTTTTCATTTTTCTTTTCTGTGGATTTTCAAATAATTCCACAGAATTAAATATATGTCCAAATGAATTAATTCCAGTTCCTAAAAACTTGTAAAAATCCAACCTAGTTAATGATGTCACTTTCACACATGTCTATGGACCTTTTCTGTTCTGTTCAAATTTAAATTCATATTTGAACATTAAAACTTCTGTTCAAATATTGATGGACCCCATTCTGCCACTCCAAAACTCAAACTAAGAATTTTTGCCATCTTAGTTTTCCCTCTAGTATTTAACAAAAATAAGTTGACATTTTTCTGAGCACTTTGATTTTTCTGTTTTTATTATGGTCTTATTTTCCCGTTGTTATTTTACGACAATTAGATACCGTATTTGACGAGATTGCTGAAGAAGAAGGAGAGGAAGGATTTGGAGACTTTGAAGACCAAGCCAATCCAGGAAAGCAACCCTTTGACCATGATACCCTTGTGTTCTTCGGAACCCATTTACTTCTGAATGCATGATGATAAGAATGACGGTGGTGACCTAGTTAAGAACCACCACATGATGCACGCTTTACTCATGACCTTGCTATGTGCTAGATGAAATGCAAATGATTAGTAGTGATGCTTAGTGATGCATGTGTGCCATGAAACCTTCGTGGTTGCATTCTTTCAAAAACCCCATCGGGTGCCCCTAATGCCCGTGGGTGATGTTGAGTTAGGTCATCACTTAAGAAAGAAGTGATGTGCCGATAAAGATTCTTGTGTGGGTGAAATGATGGATTAGATTTATGTGTGACTACCGTCCCAACCAAACATGTGCAACCACTCTACCCCTTATGGGACGGGGCATTATTGATTACTTAGGCCGATACTAGCATGGTGCCCACATTACTAGTGACGGGGAAGACTTGAGGTCTTTCCCGGGACGGGGTCGTGCTTGGATAGGCGACCATGACTGTTTTCACAGGGCACCGGACACACCGTTGGTCCCTTCGCGTACGCGAGACATTGAATATAGGGCAAGTCCCATGATCTATTGTTTGTACTCGAGGGCTGTGCACCAAAGAGTGGACTCTATGTTAGTGTCGTCTAAGGAAAGATAATGATCGGGTGCTTCCCCTGAGTACTTGAGGTACTGCGGGATCGTGGGTGACACGAAAGCTTCCCGGATTTTGTGGGTAAAGTGCGAACCTCTGCAGAGTGTAAAACTATTCGAATAGCCGTGTCCACGGTCATGGACAGTTGGGTGGTGCTACTTAAACTATGTCCAAAATTTTAGTATAACTGTGAAAGTATGTGTGAGTGATGAGTCAAGGTGGTGACTTGACTCGTTGAGCTGAATCCTATTCATGTTGATATCGGTAACCTTTCCTCGAGGTTACGTGATTTTATTGATGCATGTACGATGGTAGAATAATTATTCTAGCTCTTAGCTAGATTGTTCATTGTTGTACAATTGCATTGTTACCTTGAACCAAATCATGGGTTGCTTGCGAGTACATTCAAAGTACTCATTGGCTTGCCACTGGTTATTTAATTGGCCAGGAATGGAGGAGCAGGAATTTGAAGAAGAATTCTATGGAGACGAACATGCGAACTAGGACGCTATCCCAGTCAGAATGCCTGTAGGGTTAAGGCAGATGGCATGGGTTCTACTTATCTTCGAAGACTTCCGCTATTCGAGTTATTTGCTATTCAGCCCTTGAGGCTTTATCTATGTAAGACTTGGCCATAATGGCCATAATTTGTGTAAGCCGGTATGTATGGATGTAAGACTCTTGTTATTTAGCTTCTGTGTGTTCAGTGAGCATTGATCTCTGGGATCACTGTACACATGCATTCGGTGATCTCGACTCTTAAGTCGGGGTCCCCACAAATTGGATCGGTGATGGGAAATTACATTGGATGCAATTCATCACGTAGAAGTTATAACCTAGGGTGACACAGAACTAGCTCCAGTTCATCAATGCAATGTAGGCATGTATTTTGAATATAGTCATACGTGTTTATGGAAAAGAACTTGCATGACATCTTTTGTCCTACCCTCCCGTGGCAGCGGGGTCCTATTGGAAACTAAGGGATATTAAGGCCTCCTATTAATAGAGTACCGGACCAAAGCATTAACACATAGTGAATACATGAACTCCTCAAACTATGGTAATCACCGGGAGTGGTCCCGATTATTGTCACTTCAGGGTTGCCGGATCATAACACATAGTAGGTGACTATAGACTTGCAAGATAGGATCAAGAACACACATATATTCATGAAAACATAATAGGTTCAGATCTGAAATCATGGCACTCGGGCCCTAGTGACAAGCATTAAGCATAGCAAAGTCATAGCAACATCAATCTCAGAACATAGTGGATACTAGGGATCAAACCCTAACAAAACTAACTCGATTACATGATAGATCCCATCCAACCCATCACCATCCAGCAAGCCTACGATGGACTTACTCACGCACGGTGGTGAGCATCATGGAATTGGTGATGGAGGAAGGTTGACGATGACGATGGCGACGATCTCCACTCTCCGGAGCCCCGAACGGACTCCAGATCAGCCCTCCCGAGAGAGATTAGGGCTTGGCGGTGGCTCCGTCTCGTAAAACGTGATAATTCTTTCTCCTATATTTTTTTCTCCATGAAACGGAATATATAGGACCTGGGGATACGTCGGTGGGGCATCGGGGTGCCCTCGAGGCAGGGGGCGCGCCCTGGGAAGGGGAGCGCGCCCCCACCCTCGAGGACAGCCCGTGGGCCCCCCGGTGTGGATCTTATTGCAGGTATTTTTTATATTTTCTGAAATAAATCTTCATTGATTTTCAGGCAATTCCGAGAACTTTTTATTTCTGCACAAAAACAACACCATGGCACTTCTGCTGAAAACAGCGCCAGTCCGGGTTAGTTCCATTCAAATCATGCAAGTTAGAGTCCAAAACAAGGGCAAAAGTGTTTGGAAAAGTAGATACGTTGGAGACGTATCAACTCCCCCAAGCTTAAACCTTTGCTTGTCCTCAAGCAATTCAGTTGATAAACTGAAAGTGATAAAGAAAAACTTTGACAAACTTTGTTTGCTCTTGTTGTTGTAAATATGTAAGCTAGCATTCAGGTTTTCAACAAGATCATGAACTAACCACATTCACAATAACTTTCAGGCCTCAAGACTACTCACATAAATAGCATAATCAACTAGCGAGCAATAATAATAAACCTCGGATGACAACACTTCTCAAAACAATCATGATATGAATTAACAGGATGGTATCTCGCTAGCCCTTTCTGAGACCGCAAAACATAAATGCTGAGCACCTTTAAAGATTAAGGACTGACTAGACATTGTAATTCATGGTAAAAGAGATCCAGTCATGATCATACTCAATGCAAATTAATAGTAATACAAGCAACGACAGAGGTGCTCTCCTACTGGTGCTTTTTGATAAGAGGATGATGACTCTGCATAAAAGTAAATAGATAGGCCCTTCGCAGAGGGAAGCAGGGATTTGTAGAGGTGCCAGAGCTCGATTTTAAAATAGAGATTGAATAATATTTTGAGCGGTATACTTTCATTGTCAACATAACAACCAAGAATCTCGATATCTCCCATGCTACGCACATTATAGGCGGTTCCCAAACAGAATGGTAAAGTTTATACTCCCCCAACCACCAACAAGCAAACTCCACGGCCAGCCGAATCCACGGGTTACCGTCCAAACAAGAAATTGCCCTGGGGGAGTTTTGTTTAATTATTATGATTTTGAGCATGGGACTGGGCATCCCGGTTACCAGCCATTTTCTCGTGAATGATGAGCGGAGTCCACTCATCGTGAGAATAACCCACCTAGCATGGAAGATATAGACATCCCTAGTTGATACATGAGTTGTTCAAGCATACAAAACATAATTTCATTTGAAGGTTTAGAGTTTGGCACATACAAATTTACTTGGAACGGCAGGTAAATACCGCATATAGGAAGGTATAGTGGACTCATATGGAATAACTTTGGGGTTTATGGAAGTGGATGCATAAGCAGTATTCCCGCTTAGTACAGGTGAAGGCTAGAATAAGACTGGGAAGCGACCAGCTAGAGAGAAACAACGGTCATGAAAATGCATTAAAATTAATCAACAATGAATGCAAGCGTGAGTATGATATAAATCACCATGAACATAAATATCGTGAAGGCTATGTTGATTTGTTTCAACTACATGCGTGAACATGTGCCAAGTCAAGTCACTTAAATTGTTCAGAGGAGGATACCACCCATCATACCACATCACAACCATTTTAATATCATTTTGGCACGCAAGATAGACCATTATAAACTCTCAGCTAATTAAGCATGGCATAAGCAGCTATGATATCTAATTGTCATTGCAAACATGTTTCATTCATAATAAGCTGAATCAACAACGACGAGCAATCATATTTACAAAAACAAGAGAGGTCAAGTTCATACCAACTTTTCTCATCTCAATTAGTTCATCATATATCATCCTTATTGCCTTTCACTCGCACGGCCGAACGGTGTGGATAAAAATAATAGTGCACGTGCATTGGACTAAGCTGGAATATGCAGGCATTTAATACAAGAGAGAAGACAAGGTAGTATGTCTCAAGGTTAAATCAACAACAAAGCATATGAGAGCCACTAAGCATTTTAATCATGGTCTTCTACTCTTAACCCCTAAAGAAAAGAAAAGAAACTATTTACACGGGAGAGCTCCCAACAAGCAAAAGAAGAACGGGAAATCTTTTTGGGTTTTCATTTTTTTGTTACTACTACAAGCAAGGAAAGTAAACTAGCTAGAAGCTACAACTAATTTTTTTTTGTTTTTCTGGTTTTTTCTAGCACACAAGAAAAGACTAAGAAAAAGAAAATTAAACTAAGCATGGATGGTACAGTGAAAAAGTGTGAGCACCGACAACTAGAATAAGTGTGAACATGAAAGTAAAGTCGGTGAGAAACACATACTCCCCCCAGCTTAGGCTTTTGGCCTAAGTTGGTCTATGGCCAGCACTGGCCTGACGAATATCCAAAGTTTTAGTTGGGGTCGTACTGAGATGCAGCGGATGCTGCCTGCTGAGCTGTAGCTCGAAGACGGGCTGCCTCCGTCATGTTATAATGTGCATTTGCCTCCTCCATAGTTATAGTGTGTCTTCCTTTTTCCTGAAAGTTAAACAAAGTAGGGGCAGGAAGAACAATAGGGATGGCATGTTGCTGGTTAAAGATTAGTCGATATTTGAGAGTCTGATTATCCCACTCTATAAACCGGTGACTAGCCATAGCATTACCGTCTAAATAAGCAGTTGGTAAAGGGTTATCATACGGATGCACAGACACACAAAGATAGCCGGCTATGCGAGTAGCATAGATTCCACCAAATAAATCTCCATTCGAACCAGTATGGTGTAGTCTACGTGCAACAATTGCTCCTAAATTATATTGCTTATCACCTAGTACATCACTCCTGAGAATGCTGAGATCAGGGACACACATGTGACAGGCTTCATCTTTACCATTTATGCATCTACCCATAAAGAGAGCAAAATAATGAATGGCAGGAAAATGTATGCTCCCAGTGGTGGCTTGTGTGATGTCCCTGGATTCTCCCACTATAATACTAGCAAAGAATTCTCTAAATTCATATTTACGAGGATCACTCATACTGCCCCACTATGGGAGCTTGCAGGCTTCATTAAAATCCTCTAAGTCCATGGTATAAGATTTATCATAAAGATCAAATAGGACAGTGTGAGAATTACATGAAGATGAAAATTTGAACCTTCTCACAAAGCTATCAGTTAAGCCACGGTATTGGAGGCACTCATCTTGCATGAAGTCCTCGAGGTCAGCGTTACACACATATGCGTAAAATTCATCTTTAATGCCCGCTTGACTCATAAATTCATCCGACGGCCATTCACACGGCCGTACATCAGCATCCCTCGGTGGTTCATTGTGCGGCTCACGGAACGCGAGCCTCGGTCCTTGCTTCCTTGAAGGACCACCTTGGAAGTTTTTCCTAGACATTTTTCTGAAAGTTTCTGAAATTTTTAGTAACTCACAATAAAAGTTAACCAAACTCAACAAGATTGATAACAACAACTCCTATAAGTGCCTAGAAGCTATATCATGCATTAGAACTACTTGGGACCAAGAAAAATTATCATGCAAGCTCAAGAACAAGGTCACCAGAGCAGCATAAATTTGTAACAAATAAAGCACTAGAACAAAAACTAATTGGACCAATGGAGGAGTCACATACCAAGGAACAATCTCCCCAAACAGTTTGGTGAATGGTGCTTTGAGCAAAGGAGATCGAAAATGGCAGCAAAATAAGCTAGAACTCGGGTTTGAGCTGGCTGGGGATTTTTTTGGGAGGAAGAAGAAGAGAATGGGTGAAAGGATAAGTGGAGGGGGCCACGTGGGGCCCTCGAGGCAGGGGGCGCGCCCTGTGCCCTCGAGGCCACGTGTTGGCTCCCCTCGCTGTGTGTTCAGTGCCATATTTTCTTAAATATTCTAGAAAAATCATATTTCATTTTCATGGCATTTGGAGAACTTTTATTTTTGGGATATTTTTTATTGCACGGATAAGTCTGGAAACACACAGATAATGCTATTTTTCTTTTATTTAACCTAATTAACAGAAAGTAAAAGGAGGGTACAGAAGGTTTGTGCTATCTAGATTCACCTATCCCATGCTCATCAAAAGGAATCCATTAACAAGGTTGATCAGGTCTTGTTGATAAACTCTTTCCGAGTAACATGAAACCGAAGAATTTTCGAATAACACTATGTGACCTCAATGGGGATATGTATGTCCCCAACAATAAGTACGTCATATGCCTTCTTGATAGTAGGAATAGGAAACTCAAAAGCTCCAATAGTGGTAGTTGAAGTTTTTCCAATATAGTTGATACTATGGACCTGAGGTTGTTTCCTCGGAAAGTGTACCGTATGCTCATTACCATTAACATGAAAAGTGACATTGTGTTTGTTGCAATCAATAACAGCCCTTGCAGTATTCAAAAAAGGTCTTCCAGGAATAATAGACATACTATCATCCTCGGGAATATCAAGTATAACAAAGTCCGTTAGAATAGTAACATTTGCAACTACAACAGGCACATCCTCACAAATACCGACAGGTATAGCAGTTGATTTATCAGCCATTTGGAAGGATATTTCAGTAGGTGTCAGCTTACTCAAGTCAAGTCTACGATATAAAGAGAGAGGCATAACACTAACACCGGCTCCAAGATCACACAAAGCAGTTTCAACATAACTTATCTTAATGGAGCAAGGTATAGTAGGTACTCCTGGATCTCCTAATTTCTTAGGCATTCCACCCTCGAAAGTGTAATTGGCAAGCATGGTGGAGATTTCTGCATCAGGTATCTTTCTTTTGTTGGTAATAATATCTTTAATATACTTGGCATAAGGATTTGTTTTAAGCACATCAGTCAAACGCATACGCAAAAGATAGGTCTAATCATTTCAGCAAAGCGCTCAAAATCCTCATCATCCTTTTTCTTGGATGGTTTCGGAGGAAAATGCATGGGTTTCCGAACCCAAGGTTCTCTTTCCCTACCGTGCTTCCTAACAACAAAGTCTCTCTTATCATAACGTTGATTCTTTGATTGTCGGTTATCAAGATCAACAGCAGGTTCAATCTCTACATCATTATCATTGCTAGGTTGAGCATCAGCATGAACATCATTATTAATATTATAACTAGGTTCATGTTCATTACCAGATTGTGTCTCAGCATCAGGAGCAGATATATCATTGGGATCCTCAGGTGGGTGAGCTACAGGTTCACTAGAAGCATGCAAGGTTCTATCATTTTTCTTTTTCTTCTTCTTAGAAGAACTAGATGCATCTATATTAGCTCTCTGAGAATCTTGCTCAATTCTCTTAGGGTGGCCTTCAGGATACAGAGGTTCCTGAGTCATTCTACCACCTCTAGTCGCAACTCTAATGGCATTATCATTGTTCTTACTATTTAATTCATTGAGCAAATCATTCTGAGCTTTAAGTACTTGTTCTACTTGAGTGGTGACCATGGAAGCATGTATATTAATAAGTTTCAGTTCATTTAGCACTAGAGAGATAATCACTCAAGCGTTCAAGCATATGAGCATTGTGTTGTAGTTGTCTACCAACATAAGCATTGAAGTTTTCTTGTTTCACAATAAAATTGTCAAACTCATCTAAGCATTGGCTAGCAGACTTATAACGAGGAATATCACTTTCATCAAATCTATAAAGAGAAATTACCTTTACTACCTGTGTCGGGTTATCAAGACCATGTATTTCTTCAATAGGCGGTAAATTCTTAACATCTTCAGCTTTAATACCTTTTTATTTCATAGATTTCTTTGCCTCTTGCATATCTTCAGGACTGACAAATAGAACACCTCTTTTCTTCAGAGTTGGCTTAGGGGCTGTTTCAGGAAGTGTCCAATTATTTTCATTGGCCAGCATATTATTCAATAGTAATTCAGCTTGTTCAACTGTTCTTTCCCTGAAAACACAACCAACACAACTATCCAGGTGGTCTCTGGAAGCATCGGTTAGTCCATTATAAAAGACATCAAGTATATCATGCATCTCAAGAGGATGATCAGGCAAAGCATTAAGTAACTGGAGAAGCCTCCCCCAAGCTTGTGGGAGACTCTCTTCTTCAGTTTGAGCAAAGCTATATATTTCCCGTAAGGCAGCTTGTTTCTTATGAGCGGGGAAATATTTAGCAGAAAAGTAATACATCATATCCTGGGGACTACGCACACAACCATAATCAAGAGAATTAAACCAAGTCTTAGCATCACCCTTTAATGAGAACGGAAATAACTTAAGGATATAATAGTAGCGAATATTTTCATCATTGGTAAACAGGGTGGCTATATCATTCAACTTGGTAAGATGTGCCACAACAGTTTCAGACTCATAGCCATGGAAAGGATCATATTCAACCAAAGTAATTAACTCAGGATCAACAGAGAATTCATAATCCTTATCAGTGACACATATAGGTGAAGTAGTAAAAGCAGGGTCATGTTTCATTCTAGCATTCAAGGACTTTTTGTTCAACTTAGCAAGTAACTTCTTAAGATCATATCTATCATTGCAAGCAAGAAAGTCTCTAGCAGTTTCTTCATCCATAACATAACCCTCAGGCACAACAGGCAATTCATATCTATTGGGAGTAGTTTCATCATCACTTTCATAAATATCATCAACATTTGCACCCTCCCTAACCTTAGCAATTTGTTCATCTTGAAATTCACCTAGTGGCACGGTATCAGGCATAGAGGTAGTTTCATCATACATAGCAGACGTAGCATCATCAAGAACATACGACATATCAGATTCAATAGCAGGAGTAGGTGTCGCAAGTTTACTCATAACAGAAGGAGAATCTAGTGCAGAGCTAGATGGCAGTTCCTTACCTCCCCTCATAGTTGAGGGTAAGATCTTGTTTTTTGAGTCCTTCAAATTCTTCATAGTGATAAGCAGATATAAATCCCAAGTGACTTAAAGAATAGAGCTATGCTCCCCAGCAACGGCGCCAGAAAATAGTCTTGATAACCCACAAGTGTAGGGGATCGCAACAGTTTTCGAGGGTAAAGTATTGTCACATCCCTAGTCAGTGCTTGCATTAGGACTAGCTAGAGTGTGCATCATGTTTACTTTTTGCAGAAACTTGAAATGGGGATGACAGAAACCCCAGCACCCCTCTTCTGCCAACTAGGGTTTAAAAAAATCTTTCCAATGTACCCAAAATGCCCTTCAAAAATGTTCATCATCTTTGCGTTGGTCTTAAACCTGTGACAAAAATGGTGCACAATTTTCTAGGACATCCAAAGGTCACTGGATTAATTCATATTGTATTTGCATTTGGGCATTTAAATGCTATAAAATATTTTAGGTGCCCAAATAATCATAAACTAAAATGTTCCATGCTGTTCATATTATATACAGTGGGCATGAGTAGTTTTATGATTTATAAAAATGTTCTAGCATTTTTATTAATTCAACAAAGTTGAAA
Source organism: Secale cereale (assembly GCA_902687465.1). Taxonomy (NCBI): domain Eukaryota; kingdom Viridiplantae; phylum Streptophyta; class Magnoliopsida; order Poales; family Poaceae; genus Secale; species Secale cereale. The sequence continues at coordinate 233,825,535 of LR738711.1, read as the reverse complement.
AAATAAACAAAATTAGAAAAGAGAGAGAGAAGGCCACAGCCACTTACCTGGACCACCCCGGCCCACCTGGCGGCCCAGAACTATGGTTGATCAAGCCAGCCAGCTGCTTCGTCCCTGCCAGGCAGGCAGGGAGGTGACGCCGACGAGCGCGAGCTCGCCACGGCGCCACCTGCTTGCCGCTTCACCATGGGAACGGGCTGGACGACCTCCATGTCACGCCCTGAAGCTTCTGGACACCCCAATTCCCCCTGCCTCTCTCCCTCGGCCCCCTTGCCATGACCAACGCTATCGCCGCCGTTCTGCCGCCGTAGCTGCAGCCGCCGTGCACCCCTCGCCTCCCCTCCGTGTCTGAGAGCTCCGCTGTCGTCCGCCACTTCGCCTTGACCGAGCCCCGAGCGCTCGCACGCCCTGCACCGCCTGCACCGACCCCGTCTCCGTCGACCACCACCGGAGATCCCCTCCGCCGTCACCGTCGCAGCAGCTCGTCCCCGACCTCGCTGTCAGCTCCGTCGCAACCACCGTGAGCTTGGCCACCTCCCCATCCTCTCCGTTCTCCCTCTCGAGCTCTGTAACGACTGCATGAAGCTCACCTGCACGCGCTGCCGCGGAGCTCGTTGCCGACGAGACTCCGGCCACCCAACGGCCGTGCCACCCTGTCCACTAGCTCCACCGCACCCTTTGGAGTCCAACGCGCCACTCCACACACCTCGCCGTGCCTCCTAGCGACGAGCCCGAGCTCACCCGAGCTCCGGCAGCCGCCAAGGTCATCGTCGGCGTCTTTTCCGGCGACCACGAGGCCAACCACCACAACCACTAGACGCGGCTCACTCCCCGCATCACGTGGATGTGCTCCGCCACCGTTTTGGTCGCCGGAGCACGTATCCCGCACCGCACCGCCGCGTCTGGCCTCGCCGGCGGCTAAACACCGGCCAGTTTGACCCCCCTTTGACCACGGGTGGGCCTAGTTTGACCCCCTGGGGTCAATGACAGGTGGGACCCAGACGGCTAATTAAGTTAGGATTAGTACTAATTTTAATTAGTTAAGTTAATGACACTGACACGCGGGACCCACTATCAGGTTTGAACTGGACCAGGTCTGTTGACTTGCTGACATCAGCATGATGTCATGCTAACGAAGTAAAGGTTTTTCTGGAATTATTTGATTTAAAACAATTCAGGAAATTCCAGAAAATGCTTTAAACTTCTAAAAATCATATAAATTCAACAGTAGCTCAGATGAAAAAGATTTATATATGAAAATTGATCATAAAAATCCAATCTTTCCATTGGTGTTGGTTTCATGCATGTTTAAGCACGTTAACCTTGCTGTTCAAATCAAAACATGATAATGCACTTTAATTAATTATAGTTTGGGTATAAATTTGAATCTTTGATTCAAATGAGCTCAAACCTTTATGTTTATAGTTGCATTAACCCAAAACACATTCATCTTGCCATGTCATGAGCATGCATCATATTGTTGCATTTTTTGTGTATTGATTGTATCGTCGGTGTTCTCCGTGGTAGGTCCTGCTCCCGAGGATACATCTGCGTATCCAACTGAAGAGCAGTACCCGGCAACCAATCTGTTAGGCAAGCAACCCATTGATCATTCTGATACAAACCCATCTTCTCACTCCTGCTCTCTTTTACTGCATTAAGGCAACAATGTGTGAACTGCTACTTGCTGCGGTAGTTGAACCCCATTCCTTTGCATGACCTGTCATTGCCACAGTAAATAGTTGAAACCCACTAGCATGTGTAGGAGTTGACTGAGCCATGTGATGTGTGTTCTACCATGCTATTTTTTTATGCTGCCTGCTATGCTTAGAGTTGTGTCAGGTCTGCTTCATCTGGGTGATGGATCAGAGTGAAATGATCATGTCAGTAAAGAGAGTGAAGTGTGGAATATGTTTGGTAAAGGTATCGATGAAAGGCCATGTAGGAGTACATGGTGGGTTGTTTCATTGGAACCGTCCATAGGACCCGAGATCTGTATGTGTGATTCAAGATTCAGCTACTACCATGCATTGGGCCCGAGACCAGTGGACCCTCTCATCTTATTAACTGCTCTTGTCCTCTATCCAGGAGTTACAACTAGTTTCTGGTGTTTGTAGTTTACTGGAGGTCGTGCGCAGCGCTGACCCTCGGGGTGGGCTGTGACGCGGCAGGTACGTGGCACGGTGTACCGGTCGCCCGTTTGGTGACTCGGGAACCCTGTACACATCGTTTGGGGCCGTGAGTGACACCCCGGCCGGATCTCCCCATGGATGGAACCCAAATAGGCGATAAACCTGGACTAGGGACTTGTGTGGTTAGTCAGGTCGTGGCTGACACCCTCGCTGGGCTTCCGCTTGAAGGTTGCCGAGTACATGTCGAGTAAACGGCGATAAGTGGTGGAAGCGTGTGTGAAGAAGTACACCCGTGCAGGGTTACCAATCTATTCGAATAGCCGTTGTTCGCGGTTACGGACCACTTGGTTGCCTATACAGTTCATAGACAAGTTGATGGTTACTTCTAAAAGTCTCAAGACAAGTGTGAGTGCCGTGGAAGGCCCTTCCGTAGGATGACGGAAGAGGATCCACGGTGGTGTATTGTTGTGGTGAGTAGAGGACTCGTGTGCGTAGGCTCATCTTGCAATCTGCTGAGAGTTGTAGAATTGGTTAGCCAAGAGTCAAAGCTGGCTTGCTGCAATGAACTCCACTATCCTTGTTGATAATGATGCATGTGTGATAGGATCTGATGTAAGTCTTGCTGAGTACATTTGTACTCATGTTTGCTTAATAATTGTTGTAGAGGAGAACCCTGCCCCTTCTGATGGGTTCTACATAGACGTTGACGTCGACGAGTAGCTTGCTACCCAGACGGTGATCCTGAGCTTGTGAAGGGCCTTGTAGATAGTCAGGCTACACCAAGCCTGTTTTCTTTCCAAGTTGTCTGTACTCAGACAAGTTAGCTTCTGTTTGTGCTTGTATGCTTGTATGACTTGAGTGTTGGGTCATGTGACCCCTATCTGTATGGATATGTTATGTATGGCTCTTCGGAGCCTCCTAAATAAAGTACTTTGAGTCATAGAGTTCTGTTGTGATGCAATGTTGTATTTGCACATATTGAGCATATTGTGTGTATGTTTGAAATGCTTGATATGTGTGGGATCCGACACCTAGTTGTTTACCTTTGGTAGCCTACCTTATAGGGAAATGCCTCCTAGTGCTTCCACTAAGCCTTAGTAGCTTGCTACTGCTCCCGAACACGTAGGCTGGCCGGCATGTGTCCTTCTTCGTTCCTGTGTCTGTCCCTTAGGGGAAATGTCACGCGCTGTTCCTTTAAGTCCATGTAGCTTGCTACGACTTGGGTTCATATGTTGATGACTGACACGTTCGTTGCTGGGTCATGGATGCCTGTCTCTGTAATTTTGTGCCACATTTGGTTTATAACTAGCCATGTTGGCCCGGGTTCTCTGTCATATGGATGCTAGAAACACTATCATATACGTGTGCCAAAATGCGCAAACGGACCCGGGCCAGGTAAGGTGGCACCCGTGGGGATACCGTGCGTGAGGCCGCAAAGTGATATGATGTGTTACAAGCTAGATTGGTGTGACTTGAGATCGGGGTCCTGACAAGTATTAAACCCAAATTTGTTGACTCGACACAAGAAGAGCCAAAGAATACTCTTAAGTATTAGTAACTGAGCTGTCAATTCAGCCACACCTGGAAACTTAGTATCTGCAGCAAGATAGTTTAGTAGCACGGTAATATGATAGTGGTGGTAGCAGCAATTAAAGTAAAGATAGTGTTTGAAAAGTAAATAAGCGGCAAGCAATATAGGTAAAGCTCGTAGGCATTGGATCGGTGATGGGAAATTACGTTGGATGCAATTCATCATGTAGAAGTTATAACCTAGGGTGACACAGAACTAGCTCCAGTTCATCAATGCAATGTAGGCATGTATTCCGAATATAGTCATACGTGCTTATGGAAAAGAACTTGCATGACATCTTTTGTCCTACCCTCCCGTGGCAGCGGGGTCCTATTGGAAACTAAGGGATATTAAGTCCTCCTTTTAATAGAGTACCGGACCAAAGCATTAACACATAGTGAATACATGAACTCCTCAAACTACGGTCATCATCGGGAGTGGTCCCGATTATTGTCACTTCAGGGTTGCCGGATCATAACACATAGTAGGTGACTATAGACTTGCAAGATAGGATCGAGAACACACATATATTCATGAAAACATAATAGGTTCAGATCTGAAATCATGGCACTCGGGCCCTAGTGACAAGCATTAAGCATAGCAAGGTCATAGCAACATCAATCTCTGAACATAGTGGATACTAGGGATCAAACCCTAAGAAAATTAACTCGATTACATGATAGATCCCATCCAACCCATCACCGTCCAGCAAGCCTACGATGGAATTACTCACGCACGATGGTGAGCATCATGGAATTGGTGATGGAGGAAGGTTGATGATGACGATGGCGACGATCTCCATTGTCCGGAGCCCCGAACGGCTCAAGATCAGCCCTCCAGAGAGAGATTAGGGCTTGGCGGTGTCTCCGTCTCGTAAAACGCGATAATTCCTTCTCCTCTATTTTTTTCTCCATGAAACGGAATATATAGGACCTGGGGATACGTCGGTGGGGCATCGGGGTGCCCTCGAGGCAGGGGGCGCGCCCTGGGAAGGGGGGCGCGCCCCCACCCTCGAGGACAGCCCGTGGGCCCCCGGGTGTGGATCTTCTTGCAGGTATTTTTTATATTTTCTGAAATAAATCTCCGTGAATTTTCAGGCGATTCCAAGAACTTTTTATTTCTGCACAAAAACAACACCATGGCAGTTCTGCTGAAAACAGCGTCAGGCCGGGTTAGTTCCATTGAAATCATGCAAGTTAGAGTCCAAAACAAGGGCAAAAGTGTTTGGAAAAGTAGATATGTTGGAGACGTATCACCATCTTTTAACTTTTTCTTTAAATAACTTGGCATTCTCATTGGCTTGAGTTCTCCATTCATCAAGTGAGCTAATGTCAGACAACCTCTTCTCACCGACAAGTTTGAAGTCATAATTGAGTTATTTAATAGCCCAATATGCCTTATGTTTTAATTCAAGAGATAAGTGACATGCTTTTCCGCAAACCATTTTATACAGAGTACCCCTAGGGTTTTTATAAGGAGTTCTTTAAGCCCATAATGCATCATCAAGTTTCTTAGACCAATTCTTTCTAGATCTATTAACAGTCTTTTGTAAAATCAATTTAATTTCTCTATTGCTTAATTCTACTTGACCACTAGACTGAGGATGATATGGAGATGTAATTCTATGGTTAACATCATATTTAGGAAGCATCTTACGGAAAGCACCATGAATAAAATGTGAGCCACCATCAGTCATTAAATATCCAGGGACTCGAAACCTCGGAAAAATAACTTCTTTAAGCATCTTAATAGTTGTGTTATGATCAGCACTACTAGTTGGAGTAGCTTCTACCCACTTAGTAACGTAATCAACAACAACTAAAATATGTGTATATCCGCTGGAGGAAGGAAAAGGTCCCATATAATCAAAGCCCCAAACATCAAATGGTTCAATAACAAGTGAATAATTCATAGCCATTTCCCGACGTCTACTAATATTACCAATTCTCTGACATTCATCACAAGACAAGACAAACTTACGGGCATCTTTGAAGAGAGTAGGCCAATAAAAACTAGATTGTAATACCTTGTGTGCAGTGGTGTCCACCATAGGCCTCAGAGTGACACTTATGTAGGATCTATTCCTGTTCATGCTCAGGTACACAACGTCTAATAACACTATCTACTCCTTTATACAAGTGTGGGTCATCCCAAAAGTAATGTCTTAAATCATAGAAAAACTTTTTCTTTTGTTGGTATGTGAAGCTAGGTGGAATAAATTTAGCAACAATATAATTAGCATAATCAGCATACCAGGGAACATTACGAGAAGCATTTATGACATCTAATTGTTTATTAGGAAAACTATTATCAATGGGTAGTGGGTCATCCAGAACATTTTCTAACCTAGAAAAGTTATCTGCAATGGGTTTCTCAACTCCCTTTCTATCAATAATATGCAAATCAAATTCTTGTAGCAAGAGAACCCATCTAATAAGTCTAGGTTTAGCATCTCTCTTTTCCATAAGATATTTAATAGCAGCATGATCGGTGTGAATAGTTACTTTGGAATCAACAATATAAGATCGGAACTTATCACAAGCAAAAACAACTGCTAAAAATTCTTTTTCAGTAGTAGCATAATTTCTCTGGGCACTGTCTAGAGTTTTACTAGCATAATGAATAACATTCAATTTTTTATCAACTCTTTGTCCTAGAACAACACCTACATCATAATCACTCGCATCACACATAATTTCAAAGGGTAAATTCCAATCAGGTGGTTGAACAATAGGTGCAGAAATCAAGGCTTTCTTAAGTATTTCAAATGCTTCTACACAATCATCATAAAAAACAAAAGGAACATCTTTTTGCAAGAGATTAGTGAGAGGAGTAATTTTTAGAGAAGTCTTTATTAAACCTCCTATCGAAACCAGCATGACCAAGAAAACTTCTAATACCTTTTATATCTTTAGGACACGACATATTTTCAATAGATTCTACTTTAGCTTTATCAACTTCAATGCCTCTTTCAGAAATCTTATGCCCCGAGACAATACCTTCATTAACCATAAAGTGGCACTTCCCCCAATTCAATACAAGATTAGTTTCTTCGCATCTCTGCAAAACTTGATCAAGGTTGCTTAAGCAATCATCAAAAGAAGTTCCGTAAACAGAAAAATCATCCATGGAAACCTCAACAATCTTTTCACAAAAGTCAGAGAATATAGCAGTCATACATGTTTGAAAGGTAGAAGGTGCATTGCATAATCCAAAAGGCATACGTCTATAAGAAAAAGTACCGAAAGGGCAAGTAAAAGTGGTCTTTTCTTGATCCTATTTTGACACAGGTATTTGAGAGAAACTAGATAACCGTCTAGAAAGCAAAAATGTGTATGTTTGGATAGTATTTCTAGCATTTGATCAATAAAAGGTAGAGGGTAATGATCTTTCTTAGTATCTTTATTCAATTTGTGAAAATCGGTTACCATTGTATGACCTGTAACAATTCTTTGTGGGATCAATTCATCTTTATCATCAGGAACAACAGTAATGCCTCCCTTCTTAGGGACACAATGAACAGGACTTACCCACTGACTATCAGCAATAGGATACATAATACCTGCCTCCATAAGTTTTAGTATTTCATTTCTTACCACCTCGTTCATCTTCGGATTTAATCGTCGTTGGTGATCAACAACTCGTTTAGTATCACACTGCATCTTAATTCTGTGTTCGCATAAAGTGGGAATAATGCCCTTAAGATCATCAAGAGCATATCCGATAGCAGCACGGTGCTTCTTCAGAGTTTTTAATAGTCTTTTTTCTTCATGCTCTGAAAGGTTAGCACTAATAATAACATGATATATCTTCTTTTCATCTAGATAATCATATTTCAAAGTATCGGGTAACTGTTTAAGCTCAAACACGGGATCACCCTTAGGTGGAGGGGGATCCCCAAGGATTTCAACAGCCAAATTGTTTTTCAGAATAGGCCCTTGTTTAAAGAATATTTCATCTATTTCCCTTCTTTCATTCCTAAACATATCATTCTCATGTTCTAGCAAATATTGTTCTAGAGGTTCAGTAGGCGGCACAGCAATAGAAGCAAGACCAATAATTTCATCCTTACTAAGCAATTCTTTATTGTGGGGTTGTCTACGGAATTTAGAGAAATTAAAATCTCGAGACATATCCCCTAAACCAACAGTAATAATATCTTTCTCGCTGCATATTCTAGCATTAATAGTGTTCAAAAAAGGTCTACCAAATATAATGGGACAAAAATCATCTTGTGGGGAACCAAGAACAAGAAAATCAGAAGGATATTTTATTTTGCCACACAATACTTCGACATCTCTAACAATCCCAATTTGTGATATAGTATCTCTATTAGAAAGCTTAATAGTAACATCAATTTCTTCTAACTCAGCAGGTGCAATTTCATTCATAATTTCTTCATATAAGGTAAAAGAAATTGCACTCACACTAGCACCCACATCACATAACAATGATCTCCTATTTTAACAGAAGCAACAGGCATGCCAATAATAGGTGTATGTTTATCTTTAGTATCTATCAGCTTCATCACAGAAATAAATAACATGCCCATCTACATTATCAAGCAAGAGATCTTTAACCATAGCAATATTAATTTCAACTTTGATTTGTTCAGGTGGTCTAGGTGCTCTAATATTACTTTTATTAATCACATTTGAAGCTTTAGTATGATCCTTTATTCTAACAAAAAAAGGTGGTTTCTCAATATAAGTAGTAGGAATAACAGGATCAACATTATAAGTGATAGTTTCTTCTTAAACTTTAATTGGTTCAACTACTTTAACTTCAATGGGAGGATGATATTTAAACCATTTCTCCTTAGGGATATCAACATGAGTAGAGAATTATTCACAGAAATAAGCCACTATTTCAGAGTCAAGTCCATATTTAGTGCTAAATGCATGAAAAGCATCGGTATCCATAAAAGATTTAACACGATCAAACTTAAGGATTATACCTGACACATTACCATTGTCGAGATCCCAATCTTCAGAACTGCATTTAATTCTTTCCAATAAATCCCATTTGAATTCAATTGTCTTATTCATATAAGATCCATCACAAGAAGTATCGAGCATGGATTGATCATTATGAGAAACCCGAGCATAAAAAATCTGAATAATAATTTCTCTTGCGAGCTCATGATTGGGGCATGAATATAACATTGACTTAAGCCTCCCCTAAGCTTGAGCGATACTTTATCCTTCACGAGGCCAAAAATTATATATATATATATATATATATATATATATATATATATATATATATATATATATATATATATATATATAATTCCGATCATGATGAACTAGATGCATATGATAAAACTTCTGATGAAATTCCAATTTCAATCGGTTGTAGTTCCATGATCCAATATCATCACATAGCCTATACCATGTCAATGCCTTTCCCTTCAAAGATAAAGGGAAGACCTTCTTGAAAAAATCCTTTGGAATACCTGCAAGCTTAAATAATCCACAAACTTCATCCACATAGATTAGGTGCAAATCATGATTCAATGTTTCGACTCCTGCATAAGGATTAGCTAGCAGTTTCTCTACCATACCCAAAGGAATTTCAAAGTAAATATTTTCAGTAGATGTAGTAGGTTGAGGAGCAACTATTTGTTCCTCCGGTCGGGGTGAAGATACCCCGAACAAACCTCTCAAAGGACTATTTTCCATAGTAACAAGTGACACTAAATTTCAACACACTATATAAATGTTTCCTTACCAAATTCCACTTACCAAAGGCGCTTCACTACCCAACGACGGCACCATAAAAGAGTCTTGATGACCCACAAGTGTAGGGGATCTATCGTAGTCCTTTCAATAAGTAAGAGTGCCGAACCCAACGAGGAGCAGAAGGAAATGACAAGCGGTTTTCAGCAAGGTTTTCTCTGCAAGCACTGAAATTATCGGTAACAGATAGTTGTGAGATGGTATAATTCGTAACGGGTAACAACTAACAAAAGTAAGCAAGCTGGCCCAATCCTTATTGTAGCAAAGGACAAGCCTGGACGTACTCTTATATAAATCAAAGTGCTCCCGAGGACACATGGGAATTACTGTCAAGCTAGTTTTCATCATGCTCATATGATTCGCGTTCGGTACTTTGATAATTTGGTATGTGGGTGGACCGGTGCTTGGGTGTTGTCATTCCTTGGACAAGCCTCCCACTTATGATTAACCACTCTCACAAGCATCCGCAACTATGAAACAAGTATTAAGATAAATCTAACCATAGCATGAAACATAGGAATCCAAATCAACCCCTTACAAAGCAACACATAAACTAGGGTTTAAGCTTCTGTCACTCTAGCAACCCATCATCTACTTATTACTTCCGAATACCTTCCCCTAGGTCCAAATAATTGTGAAGTGTCATGTAATCAACGTTCACATAACACCACTAGAGGAAAGACAACATACATCTCATCAGAATATCGAACGAATACCAAATTCACATGATTACTTATAACAAAACTTCTCCCATGTCCTCAGGAACAAACGTAACTACTCACAAAGCATGCTCATGTTCATGATCAAAGGTGTATTGAATAACATTAAGGATCTTAACATATGATCTTCCACCGAATAAACCAGCTAGCATTAACTACAAGAAGTAATCAACGCTACTAGCAACCCATAGGTACCAATCTGAGGTTTGGAGACAAAGATCAGATACAAGAGATGAAGTAGGGTTTGAGAGGAGATGGTGCTAGTGAAGATGTTGATGGAGATTGACCCTGTCTCGATGATAGAATCGTTGGCGATGACGATGGCTTCGATTTCCCCCTCCCGCAGGGAAGTATCCCCGGCAGAACAACCCTGCCGGAGCTCTAGATTGGTTTCGCCCAGGTTCCGTCTCGAGATGGTGGCGCTTCGTCCCAAAAACCTCCTTATGATTTTTTCCAGGTCAGAACACATTGATATAGCAGAAGATGGACGTCGGGGGCCTGCCATGGTGGGGGCGCGCCCCCACCCTTGTGGCTAGCTGGTGGCTGATACATCTTTGTCGTATCTATAATTTTTTATTGTTCCATGCCAATATTCTACAACTTTTACATACTTTTGGCAACTTTTATACTATTTTCGGGACTAACATATTGATCCAGTCCCAGTGCCAGTTCATGTTTGTTGCATGTTTTTTATTTTGTAGAAAATCCATATCAAACAGAGTCCAAATAGGATAAAAACTTACGGAGATTTTTTTTGGAATATATGTGATTTTAGGGAAGAAGAATCAACGCGAGATGATGCCCGAGGGGCCCACAAGATAGGGCGCGCCCTGGACCCTTATGGACACCCCATAAGGAGGTTGGTTCCCTTCTTTCGCCGCAAGAAAGCCAATATCCGGATAAAAATCGTGTTAAAATTTCAGCCCAATCGGAGTTACGGATCTCCCAGAATTTAAGAAATGGTGAAAGCCCAGAATTTGGAAACGCAGAAACAGAGGGAGGCCATGCACCAGAGGGGAAATCCTCCTCCCATCTAGGAGGAGGTCAAGGAAAAAGAAGGAGGGGGGGTTCTCTCCCCTCTCTCCCTGTGGCGCAGGAACACCGCTGGGGCCCTCATCGTGAGACGGCGATCTACACCAACACCTCTGTCATCTTCACCAACATCTTCATCGCCTTACCCCATCTATATATAGCGGCCCACTCTCCCACATAAAACTTGCTATCGGTCTTGCAACGTAGTCAATTGCTTAGGGACAATTTCGCAACTCCTACCACCACTTTTCCAGACTCGCTATACTACCTTTATTGCTTCTTTACCTAAACAACCCCTAGTTTATATTTGCATGCTCTTTATTATCTTGCAAACCTATCATGTTACACCTACAAATTACTTCTAGTTTCATACTTGTTCTAGGTAAAGCGAATGTCAAGCATGCGTAGAGTTGTATCAGTGGTCGATAGAACTTGAGGGAATATTTGTTCTACCTTTAGCTCCTCATTGGGTTCGACACTCCTACTTATCGAAATAGGCTACAATTAATCCCCTATACTTGTGGGTTATCAAGGCCTTTTTCTGGCGCCTTTGCCGGGGAGCAATAGCGTGGGGTGAATATTCTCGTGTGTGCTTGTTTGCTTTATCACTAAGTAGTTTTATTTGCTGTTCTAAGTTGTTCTCTATCTTTAGTTATGGATATGGAACACGAAATACCAAAAAAATAGGTGTACTTGCTACTCATGGAGATGGGGAACCTCCTAAAACCCTTGATGCTCATTATGTGAAAGATATTATGTACTACTTTGATAATCCTGAGAAAACCCCATTCAACTATATAATGGGAGTAACGTTGGATCAACATGAATAATTTAGGGATTATCGCTTGACTCAATAAGGGAAACTGTTATGGGATCAAATTCATATGTTGCATTGGTATGTTCGGAATTTATGCTTGAGATATGATTATACTTGTTGCTCTGGGATGAATGCTCCAAGCCTACCCTTTTCATGCAAATTTAATGATAATGAAACCTTGGGTTGTTATGCTAATGGTATATATAATTACTATGACGTGGAATAAATAGAAGAATTTGTTGCTTTTAAGGGTTGTTGTGAAATTAAATGTTTGTTTGAAGAGTATGAAAATTATGATGATGCTATTTACACATCTAAAAATCTTGCTATACTTAAATATGGCTATTTGAATTATAAATACAATGTCGATATTGATGCATTTATTGAGAAAGTCTCCGCTATCCAACAGGAGACTAATATTTTGCAAGAAGCTATGGAAGAAGATATTGATGACACTGTGAGCTCATTAGATGAAAAAGATGAGGATGAGAGCGAAGAACAAAAGGAGGAAGATCAGATTAGCTACCCGTGCCCACCTTCTAATGAGAGCAACTCTTCAACTCATACATTGTTTAATTTACCTTCGTATTTACCGAAGGATGAATGCTATGATGATTGCTATGATCCTTTTGATTCATTTGAAATATCCCTTTTTGATGAACTTGATGCTCGCTATGCTTGTGGCCATGATGCCAATATGAATTACGCTTATGGAGATGAACTTGTTATAGTTCCTTATGTTAAACATGAAATTGTTGCTATTGCACCCACACATGATAGTCCAATTATCTTTTTGAATTCTCCCAACTACACTATATCGGAGAAGTTTGCGCTTATTAAGGATTATATTGATGGGTTGCGTATTACTATTACATATGATGATTTTGATTAATATAATATGCACGTGCTTGCTGCTCCAACTTGCAATTATTATGAGAGAGGAACTACATCTCCGCCTCTCTATGTTTCCAATACGATAAAACTACTTATACAATGTATTGGCCTTTACTTGATGTTCATGAATTATTCTTTTATGACATGCCGATGTATAGGAAGAGAGTTAGACTTCGTTGTTGCATGATATATATTAATTTTTTCTCTCTACTAAATCACAAATCATCGTTAATTAAAATTGGCTTTGATATACCTTGGGATCCGGGCGGATCCATTACTTGAGCACTATATGCCTAGCTTAATGGCTTTAAAGAAAGTGCTGCCAGGGAGACAACCCGGAAGTTTTAGAGAGTTATTTTATTCTGTTCAGTGCTTTTAAAAAGTTTAAAAAAAAGAGGGGAACCTAAAATCTTTTTAAAAAAGAGAAGCGATTGGCAGGTTATGCATTGGAGAAGTGAGGGTCGACCTTGAACACTTGTGTTCATGCTCATGAAAACAATGTAGAATTTTTCATGGAAGTTTCTCACAAAAATAATTATCCCCTTGTATAAATCCATTTTATCATAAAAATAATGTGCCAAGATTTTCCTTTAGGATGATTAGATTGCTTGTTTGGTTTATGCGGTGCAAAAACAGAAACGTTGGATGTAGTGTGTGATTTTACATTTTTTGCTGGAAAGTCGAACACTTGTGAAACTTTTGGTACATTACTTATATACAAATTTTTTATTTTTTCTTAATGTTTCAGAATTTTTAGAGGTACAGAAGTATGGTTAATGTTCAAATTACTACAGGTGTCATGTTTTCACAGATTGTTGTTATAGTTTCATTATTTGCTTATGTTTGAAATCTTGTTGAGCCTCCTTTGACTTGGGGCCATAGAATTGTGATAGCATACAGTGGGTAATTTTTTATTATAATTATACAATAATGTTAGTGCAGTACATAATGGGATTGAATGTTATATGTACTAACCCCTCTAATAAAAAAGTTTTGTTAAGTTTTGCGTGGATGAAGTGTTCGAAGATCGAGGAAGTATTGATATGAGAAGAATGAGGAGAGGCAAGAGCTCAAGCTTGGGGATGCCCGAGGCACCCCAAGTAAATATTCAAGGAGACTCAAGCGTCTAAGCTTGGGATGCCCGGAAGGCATCCCGTCTTTATTCAACAATTATCAGTATGTTTCGGTTTTTGTTTTGTTCACATGATATGCGTAAATCTTGGAGCATCGTGTGCTTTTTCTTTTTCTTTTAATAATGCACCATGCTGGTATGAGATATTCATTAGTTGATTTATAGAATGCTCTTTGCACTTCACTTATATCTTTTGAGCATGGCTTTATAGAATGATTCATGTGCTTCACTTATATCATTTTAAGTTTGGATTGCCTGTTTCTCCTCAGATAGAAAACCTCCATTTGTAGAATGCTCTTTTGCTTCACTAATCTTTGTTAGAGCATGGGCATATATTTTATAGAAATAATTAGAACTCTCTTGCTTCACTTATATCTATTTAGAGAGTTGTCAGTAATTTGTCATTCGCATGATTAGTCATAAAATCCTACATAATACTTGTAGATCGCTGAATATGATATGTTTGATTCCTTGCAATAGTTTTGCGATATAGAGATGCTAATATATGGGAGGTACTAGTGAATGATTGTCGTTTAGTAATAATATTGGTGTTAAGGTTTGTGATTCCCGAAGCATGCACGTATGGTCTCCTAACTATGTAACCAAATTGGCGTGCATTGTATTTTGATTGTTTATCCTTGCGTGAAGGTCGGGGGCGCGCGATGGTTAACTCCTACCAACCTCCCCCCTAGGAGCACGCGTCGTAGTATTTTGCTTTGAGGGCTAATAGATGTTTTGCATTAAGTATGTGAGTTCTTTATGACTAATGTTGAGGCCATGGATTATACGCACTCTCACCCTTCCACCTTGCCACTCACTCTAGTACCGCACAACTTTCATCCGTGCATCAAATACCTTATAACCTTCCTCAAAACAGCCACCATACCTACCTATTATGGCATTTCCATAGCCATTCTGAGATATATTGCCATGTAACTCCACTGTTCCGTTTGTTATGACACACACCGTCATTGTCATATTACTTTGCATGATCGTAAGACACCTAGCATGATGTTTTCATAGCTTGTATGTTTTTTATGTCATTGCTATGCTAGATCATTGCACATCCCAGTACACCGCCGGAGGCACTCATATAGAGTCATATTTTTGTTCTAGTATTGAGTTGTAAGTAAATAAAACTGTTATGATCATCATTATTAGAGCATTGCCCTACGTGAGGAAACAAGAGAGGCCAATGAAGCCTAAATAAAAAAGGGGGGCCAAAGAAGCCCACCAAAAAAAGAGAAAATAAACCAAATGAGAGAAAAAGAGAGAAGGGGCAATGTTACTATCTTTTTACCACACTTGTGCTTCAGAGTACCATCATGTTCTTCATATAGAGAGTCTCCTATATTGTCACTTTCATATACTAGCGGGGAATTTTCATTATAGAACTTGGCTTGTATATTCGAACGACGGGCTTCCTCAAATGCCCTAGGTCTTCATGAGCAAGCAAGTTAGATACACACCCACTAGTTTTCTTTTGAGTTTTCATACACTTATAGCTCTAGTGCATCCGTTACATGGCAATCCATACTCACTCACATTGATATCAATTTATGGACATCTCCATAGTTCATGATTTACCTAGTTGATGTGAGACTTTCTCCCTATGTTTGTCTATCACCACCTTCTATTCCACCCATAGTGCTATGTCCATGGCTCACGCTCATGTATTGCGTGAAGAGTTGAAAAAGTTTGAAAAAGTAAAGTATGAAAACAATTGCTTGGATGACACCAGGATGGGCATGAGGGGTACCTTGTGTTAAGAAAAGGGAGCATAAAAGACTATATGATTTTGTAGGGATAACGTTCTTTAGCATTGATATTTTGAAAGACTTCATTGTTTGTTGGGATGCCCGGGTATTAAATTCTTTTATGTCAAATGATAGACTATTGCTTTGAATCACTCATGTCTCAATATTCATGCCATGATTAGATTGCATGATCAAGATTATGCTAGGTAGCATTCCACGTCGAAAATTATCTTTTTTATCATTTACCTACTCAAGGACGAGCAGGAATTAAGCTTGGGGATGTTGATACATCTCCGTCGTATCTACAATTTTTTATTGTTCCATGCCAATATTCTACAACTTTTACATACTTTTGGCAACTTTTTATACTATTGTTGGGACTAACATACTGATCCAATGCTCAGTGCCAGTTCCTATTTGTTGCAAGTTTTTTGTTTTGCATAAAATCCATATCAAACGGAGTCCAAACGGGATAAAAACTTACGGAGATTTTTTTGGAATATATGTGATTCTTGGAAAGAAGAATCAACGCGAGACGATGCCCGAGGGGGGCACAAGGTAGGGTGCCCCCTGGACCCTTATGGCCACCCCGTAAGGTGGTTGGTGCCCTTCTTTCGCCACAACAAAGCTAATATCCAGATAAAAATCATGTTAAAATTTCAACCCAATCGGAGTTACGGATCTCCGGGAATTGAAAAAACGGTGAAAGACCAGAATCTGGAAACGAAGAAACAGAGGAGACAAAGAGATAGATCCAATCTCGGAGGTGCTCCTGCCCCTCTGCCGCCATGGAGGCCATGGACTAGAGGGGAAACCCTCCTCCCATCTAGGGGGGAGTTCAATGAAGAAGAAGAAGGAGGGGGGTTGTCAGGACCCCGATCCTAAGTCACACATATCTAGCTGTAACACGTCATATCACTTTGCGGCCTCACGCACGGTAACCCCACGGGTGCCACCTTACCTGGCCCGGGACCGTTTGCGCATTTTGGCACACGTATATGACAGTGTCGCTAGCATCCATATGACAGAGAACCCGGGCCGACATGGCTAGTTATAAACCAAAAGTGGCACTAGATTACAGAGACAGGCATCCATGACCCAGCAACGAACGTGTCGGTCATCAACGTATGAACCCAAGTCGTAGCAAGCTACATGGACTTAAAGGAACAACGCGTGACATTTCCCCTAAGGGACAGACACAGGAACGAAGAAGGACACATGCCGGCCAGCCTACGTGTTCCGAGCAGTAGCAAGCTACCAAGGCTCATTGGAATCACTAGGAGGCATTTCCCTGTAAGGTAGGCTACCAAAGGAAAACAACTAGGTGTCGGATCCCACACATACCAAGCATTTCAACCATACACACAATATGCTCAATATGTGCAAATACAACATTGCATCACAACAGAACTCTATGACTCAAAGTACTTTATTTAAGAGGCTCCAAAGAGCCATACATAACATATCCATACAGGTAGGGGTCACATGACCCAACACTCAAGTCATACAGTCATACAAGCACAAGCGGAAGCTACATGTCTGAGTACAGACAACTTAGAAAATAAAACAGGCTTGGTGTAGCCTGACTATCTACAAGGCCCTTCACAAGCTCCAGATCTCCGTCTGGGTGTCAAGCTACTCGTCGACGTCAACGTCTATGTAGAACCCATCAGCAGGGGCAGGGTTCTCCTCTGCAACAGTTATTAAGCAAACATGAGTACAAAGGTACTCAGCAAGTCTTACCACAGAACCTATCATACATGCAACATTATCAAAGGGGGGTAGTGGAGTTCATAGCAGAAAGCCAGCTTTGACTCTTGGCTAACCTATACTACAACTCTCAACAGATTGCAAGATGTTATTACGAACACGAGTCCTCTACTCACCACAACAATACACTACCGAGGATCCTCTTCTGTCATCCTACGGAAGGGCCATCCACGGCACTCACACTTATCTTGAGGCTTTTAGTAGAATCCATCAACTTGTCTATGAACTGTAAGAGTAACCAAGTAGTCCGTACCGCGAACAAAGGCTATTCGAATAGATTGATAACCCTGCAGGGGTGTACCTCTTCACACACGCTTCCACCACTTATCGCCGTTTACTCGACATGTACTCAGCAACCTTCAAGCGGAAGCCCAGCGAGGGCGTCGGCCACGACCTGACTAACTACTCAAGTCTCTCGTCCAGGTTTATCGCCTATTTGGGTTCCATCCATGGGGAGATCCGGCCGGGGTGTCGCTCACGGCCCCAAACGATGTGTACAGGGTTCCCGAGTCACCAAACGGGCAACCGGTACACCGTGCCACGTACCTGTCGCATCACAACCCACCCCGAGGGTCAGCACTGTGCACGACCTCCAGTAAACTATAAACACCAGAAACTAGTTGCAACTCCTGGATAGAGGTCGAGGGTAATTAATAAGCCGAGAGGGTCCATTGGTTTCAGGCCCAATGCATGGTAGTAACTGGAACTTGAACCACACATACAGATCTCGGGTCCTATGGACGGTTCCAATGAAACAACCCACCACGTACTCCTACATGGCCTTTCATCGATACCTTTACCAAGCGTATTCCACACTTCCTTCTCTTTATCGGTATGATCATTTCACTCTGATCCATCACCCAGATGAACCAGACCAGACACAACTCTAAGCATAGCAGGCAACATAAACAAATAGCATGGTGGATCACACATCACATGGCTCAATCAACTCCTACACATGCTAGTGGGTTTCAACTATTTACTATGGCAATGACAGGTCATGCAAGGGAATAGGGTTCAACTACCGCAGCAAGTAGCAGTTCACACGCTGTTGCCTTAATGCAGTAAAAGAGAGTAGGAGCGAGAAGATTGGGTTTGTATCGGAATGATCAATGATTGCTTGCCTGACAAAGTGGTTGTCTGGTACTGCTCTTCAACTGGATACGCAACAGTATCCTCGGGAGCAGGACCTAACACAGAGAATACCGGCGATACAATCATTAAACAAACAAATGCAACAATATGATGCATGCTCATGACATGGCAAGATGCATGTGTTTTGGGCTAATGCAACTATAACCAGAAGGGTTTGAGCCTATTTGAATCAAAGATTCAAATTGGCACTTTAGCTATTATTTAAATAAGTGCATTATCATGTTTTAATGTATACAGCAAGTTTAACTTTCTCAAACATGCATGAAACCAGTGCCATTGGAAAGATTGGATTTTTCTGATCATTTTTCATATATAAATTATTTCCATCTGAGCTACGGTTAATTTTATATGATTTTTAGAAGTTTTGGGTATTTTCTGGAATTTCCTGAATTATTTTTAAACCTAAAAATCCCAGAAAATCCTTTACTGCGTCAGCATGACATCATGCTGACGTCAGTCAGTCAACAGGATCTAGTCCAAGTCAAACATGACATGTGGGCCCGGCATGTCAGTGTCATAGCTAATTAACAAAGTTAATTAGTATTAATCTAGGAACTAATTAGCTGTCAGTGGGGTCTGGGCCCACGGGTCAGTGACTAAACTAACTAACTAATTTAATTAACATTTATTTAATTAAACTAGCTAATTAGGGGAGGGGTGGCCCACACGTCAGCGACCCAGGGGTGGTCAACCCCCCCGGTCAAACGAGTCAAACTCGCCGGCGAAGTGACACCGGCGAGGCCAGACACGGCGGCGTGCTTCGAAAAACGTCCACAGGGCTCAGTTCGAGCCGCGGTTGGGCGCGTTGGAGAGCCCTTGCCGAAGCGCGTCGAACGGTGGTGGTCGCCGGGCCTGTGGTGGCCGGAGACGACGGCAACGAGCTCGACAGCGGCGGCCGGCGTTCGGGCGTGTGTGGAGTCGCGGCTACGGTGGCCTAGGCGATGCGTGCGTGGCATCTAGCTCGTCTACGTGCTGCGGCAAGCGAGATGGACATGTGTCCTTGACCAAATGGTCACCGGAGCATCGCCGGCGGCAAGCACGGCGTCGGTGGGTTTCGGTGATCAACGGAGCAGCAGCTACACGGCGCAAATGAAGCGGAGGAGAGAGGGATTCGGCGTAGAGGCTCACAGCGGTGCTAGCGAGCTCGACGGAGGGGTTGGGGACGCTCTGCAGCTTCTTAATTGACGATGAGGTGCTCCGGCGATCCGAGGTTGGGGACGACGGCGTGAAGGCGTTGCAGGGCTCCCGGCGATCCGTGGCTCAGCGAGGAGGTAGAGGGCGTCGCGGCGAATCTTCTGGACACGGTCATGGGAGAGGGGGAGGCTCTAGGTGCGGCAACGGCGAGCGGCGGCGACGGGCGGCTCGGTGGTGAGAGGGAGAGAGCCAGGGGAAGGCGATGGAGACGAGGGGAAAGTGAGAGAGAGGTCGGGGCAGCTGCGTGGCGACGCAGGGAGGCTTCCAGGGCATCGGGGAGGCAGGCAAGCAGGGTGGAGGTGGCCGGGCGCGTGCCGGCGCGCGGTGGCCACGCGCGCTGCCTTCTGGCGCGAGGAGGAAGGCGACAGAAGAGGGGCTGGTGGGCTGGGCCGGCCTGCAACAGTGCTGGGCTCCAGGTAAGTTATGTCTCTCTCTTTCTTTTTTCCTATTTCTTTTCCGTTTCATTTGTTTTGCAACTTTGTTTAATTAATAAAAATGCCAGAACATTTTTGGAACTCATAAAACTAGTCATGCCCACTGTATATAATATGAACAGTATGGAACATTATAGTTTATGATTATTTGAGCATTTAAAATATTTTATAGCATTTAAATGCCCAAATTCAAATACCATATGATTTAATCCAGAGCCCTTAGATGTCCTAGAAAATTGTGCACCATTTTTGGCAGAGGTTTAGGACCAAGGTAGAAATGATGAACATTTTTGAAGGGCATTTTGGGTACATTGGAAAAGATTTTATCAAACCCTAGTTGTTAGGAGAGGGGTGCTGGGGTTTCTGTCATTCCCATTTCAAGTTCCTTTGATAAGTAAACATGATGCACACTCTAGCTAGTCCTAATGCAAGTGCTAACTAGGGATGTGATAGGGGTTCTCTCCCCCTCTCTCCCGATGGTGTCGGAACGCCACCGGGGCCATCATCGTGTGACGACGATCTACACCAACACCTCCATCCTCTTCACCAACATCTGCATCACCTTCCCCCATCTATCTACATCATTCCACTCTCCCACATAAAACTTGATATCGGTCTAGTAATGTAGTCAATTACTTAGGGACAATTTCACAACTCCTACCACCACTTTTCCACACTCGCTATACTAACTTTATTGCTTCTTTACCTAAACAACCACTAGTTTATATTTGCATGCTCTTTATTAACTTGCAAACCTATCCCATTACACCTACTAAGTACTTCTAGTTTCATACTTGTTCTAGGTAAAGCGAACGTCAATCGTGCGTAGGGTTGTATTAGTGGTTGATAGAACTTGAGGGAATATTTGCTCTACCTTTAGCGCCTCGTTGGGTTCAACACTCCTACTTATCGAAAGAGGCTACAATTGATCCCCTATGCTCGTGGGTTATCAGTGGCCCCTCTGGTGCTTCTTTCGCCAATATTTTTTATATATTCCAAAAATATTCTCCGTGAAGTTTCAGGACTTTTGGGGTTGTGAAAAATAGGTATCTCAGGTTTGCTCCTTTTCCAGTCCAGAATTCCAGCTGCCGCATTATTCCTCTTCATGTAAAGCTTGTAAAATAAGAGAGAAAAGGCATAAGTATTGTGACATATTGTGTAATAACAGCCCATAATGAAATAAATATAAATATAAAAGCATGATGCAAAATGGACGTATCAGACAACCACGACGCTACGATAAAGATCAAAGTGTCAAGCCAGTGAAGATGGAGATCATGATGGTGCTTTGGAGATGGAGATCAAAAGCACACGATGATGATGGCCATATCATGTCACATATTTTGATTGCATGTGATGTTTATCTTTTAGGCATCTTATTTTGTTTAGTACGGCGGTAGCATTATAAGATGATCCCTTAACTAAATTTCAAGGTAGAAGTGTTCTCCCTGAGTATGCACCGTTGCTACAGTTCGTCGTGTTGAGACACCACGTGATGATCGGGTGTGATAGACTCTATGTTCACATACAATGGGTGGAAGACAATTTTGCACATGCGGAATACTTGGGTTAAACTTGACGAGCCTAGCATGTACAGACATGGCCTCGGAACACTCACTACTAGGAAAAGGCCTATTAATGGCGCACATAATTTGGCCATTAATGGCGCATTAGTGGTGCGCCATTACTAGCACGCCATTAGTATTTGATACTAATGGCGCACCTCTGGTGCGCCATTAGTATCTGGTATACTAATGGCGCATCTCTGATGCGCCATTAGTGTGCACCTTAGTGCGCCATTAGTATGCCTCCCAGGGGCCAGGTGCTATGGCATACTAATGGCGCACTAAGTATGATGCGCCATTAGTAGTATCCGCACAGTAATGGCGCACTGCCTGTTAATGCGCCATTACTATGCTTTGGCATACTAATGGCGCACTTTTCTCTGATGCGCTATTAGTATGAATATTAGGTTTTTTTAATATTATTTTTCTGTTTTTTTGCACAGATTACAAAATGTATAATTGCACAGAATATAGACAGCACACATCAACAACACATTCATCGAATACAATAGAAGATTAATCTCTGAATACAATTCATCATATTAGTCTCCGAATACAATTCATCGATCATATTAGTCTCCGAATTGAAAAGACCGAACAAAGATAGAACAATATATTACAAGTCTCGAGATCGCGAGTAGCGAGTTTGTCTTTGCATTACAAGTCGATATCGATCATCTAAACTACCATCACATAGAAGAGAGCTGCGGTCGTCACGATGAGCATCATCACGATGAAACTCATTTTCATCCGGTTCCTCCAACGCTCCCTCCCCTCTCCCGCTAGATAGCGGGCGTATCTAGATTCGGCCTCGGCCCTAGTGGTGTACCCTTTGTAACTGTTACCGCTGAATCGGTGAACCTGTCTCCGACACTCCTCCCAGTCGTCGTAGACTCCGGGAACCTTACCCTTGTACACGACATACGACGGCATCGCTATATATATGCACTAGCCAAACGAAACGTTAGTATCAATTCACAGACAATTCATAAGCAATATATAAGTATGCAACAGAACGATCGAAAGAGAAAAGCAAGACATTAATAGCATCGATTACATCTAAGTTGAACGACTCTCGAAACCAAAGAGGCATACTACAAGTTCATTAAAGTTTAATTACAACAAGAGCCAATCGATGTTTCAGAACTTGACACAGCATCACTGCTTTCGACTCGACTCAATGCACCAGAGCGTGGATGAAGCCGTCGTCTATCGTGGGAGTCATGAAATCACGGGCGTTGTCAGCCTGCATTTGTAGCATTGTGTCGATGTCACTGTTCGACAGTTGATTCCTGAGGTAGAACAGCCCCGAGGTACGAAGGACATCTTGATGGATGATTTCCGCAAACTCCGACTGGATGCGAAAGAAATCTTGTCTGATGTCCGCGTCCTGGATTGCCGACACGCGCGCGGCCCAATCTTTGAGCTTACTCGGTAGCAGAAGTTGATGATGGTCCCGTACGATCGCCCGCATGTGATGGATGGCGTAGTAGGCACCCTTCTGACCGCCAGGCGGCTGCTTGACGCAGCAGAACGTCGTGTTGTGGGAGAACACATGCTTACCGTACTTACGAGTTGTCCTGGTGAAGGTGCCTCCAGATTTGGCGTAGCCGGCGAGAACATCATCAAGAACCTTCTTGACATTTGTGTAGTCTACAGCCGACTTACGGTTCGGGTCGAAATACGTGGCCATGGAATATTTGGGGCTTAGTAGGATGAGCGTGCACTGTGTGTCACTGCAGAAAACACGGAATGTTAAAAGAAGAACGATCGAAATCTAAGAATTCATATGTTACAGGGCGGTTGAGGCGGAGGACTTACTCGGGAAAGTAAGGCACGAGGAAGTTATCCTTATCTCGGTTTGCCAGAATGACGCCTCCGAGGTAAGAACTCGTGACTTGCCGGTCCCCAGCGCTGCCCAAGATCTTGGCACGCATGTAGAAGGGGTCGACTATCACAATGTCCGGGGTCTTGTCGCAAATGATCCGCATCTCCATACTCAGCGAAAATAGCCGAACGAAGGTGTAGTGCAGCGGATGAAGGTTCAACATAGCGTGGATGTCATCAAACCGCAGCACGATCGTACCCCCGATGGAGTTATCCACAAAGCCCTTGCCCTCCGGCACCTTGGCCACGAAAACCGGGTACGCCACATCCTTCTGCGTGAGACGCCGCTTCTCCAAAGAAAGAACACTGTCATGCAGACTCCGCATGGCACCGGTTGCAGCATCGAGCATATTTTTCGGTAGCATCGGCCTACCCGCCACATGCACCCTCCTCATTAAATCCTCAGGTGAAGGTGGCCCGTCCTGAGCACGGATCGTACTCGGTGCCGGCTGGCTCGCACCCTTGTTAGTTTTTCTTTTGCGTGCCTTCTTCTTGATCTCCTGAATTGGGACCGAGTTCTGCTCAGAGACCGCCTTCTTTAGTGTGTTGGGGCTGATCATATTTCGCACCTCGCCTATCTGAGGCTCGGTGAAATCGGCAGCTGGAGGCGTCTCCTGAGAGCTGAACGGCAGACGACGCCTGTTGCAACTTGGCTTCTCCGTGGTACCGGCTTGATCGCGCACATCTTTTGTTGGGTTGGGTTCTTGAGAAGGAGCCCCCATGAAGTCGTCACCGTACCCATGATCGGCAAAGTAATGATCGACGTTGGCAAATGTATCGTCGTCGTCGTCGTTCTAATCCTGTGCCATATGCATGTTTGGATCCAGTGGCATAGGGATGTCCGGCACCGTTGCGGTGGACTTGCCATGGGGACGACTTGGCGCCGGCACGACTGGCGGTGTGGTCTTTGGTGTGGTTTCCCCTGCCCCCAAACGAATCTGGCTCTTCAGCCAAAGCAGGGGCCAGCTCAAGCAGGCGCTGAGGGTCATGACGTCATCATCGTCGGCCCCAACGGGTCGAATCGGAGGTAACACGTCGTTGCAGCCTGGCAGCACCCGAACCAGTTGAACCCTAAACAAGTTGGGTGGCATCTGGGTACCGTGGAACAAGGGCTGGCCCGGTTAAACGATTTTGCCCTTGACGACATCAACCAACTCGTTGTTCACGAAGTGCAGGAGAGTGCACGGAACGTCGGCGGCGCCCTGCGAAAACATGTAGGGCGTCAGGGATGCCCAGTCAAAGGCAAGGAGATGAAGTCCTCGGCCGAGAGAGGCTTAATTAGTTACCGTGATGATGGCGTCGAGCTCGGCTAATGTCGAGGCACCGCCAACGGCAGGCGTGCAGTTGACGGAGGGGCCGCTTGCTGCAGAGGTGCCGGCCGGCGTACACACGGGTGCATTAAGCTCCCGTGCCGGCTTCGGAGACACCAATGCCGCCTCCGCCGAAGACACCAATGGCCCCGCCATCGCGTTCTGCGAGTTGCTCGCCGTGAAGCTGGGAATCGGGGGCGGCCCCTGTTGGCCGCCAGCAATCCACGCACTCAACCCCTCGATCAAGGTAGGCACAATGGCGGTGATCGTCGCTCCGAGCTGTTGTTGCACTTGCTCTTGGACAATCTCCGAAATCCGCGCCACTTGTGCCTTGAGTTCTTGAACCTCGCGCGCCTGGCTTTCCGAGCTGGTCTTTTTCTCCTTTCGCCCACCAGCGTTATAGTATGACGACCATTTTGTCGACAAGCCTTTGCCGGCCACACGACCAGCTGACGTCGGCTTCTCGAGCTTATCCTTGTTCTTCATTACATTCAACGCCCTATTTAGAGTCGTGTCCCAAGGGCCGCTCTTAGTCGACCCCGCGCTACTGCTTTCAGTCGCCTGCGGAAGGAATGTGAATCATTTAGAAATTTGGCTTCATTAATTAGAATGCAACCATATGGAGCTAATTACGCGGGGGTGTATTCCTTACCAGAACAAGCTCAAGCGCCCTGGTCTTCGGATCCGTGGTCAGCTCCTTTGTTTTCGGGTCCTTCTTGTACCGGGCCCTGATAAAGTTCCTGGTCTGCTTGTCACCGTATTTATCGAAGAGGGTCGTTAGGCCTTGCTCGGCACGGTCCGCCTCCTCCTTGTCCCATATAGGCTCCGCCACTCTGTAACCGCCGGGACCGAGTGTGTGTTCCCCTAAGTTGAGCTCCCGCATTTCTTTCCCCCACTGACTTGATTCGGAGTGTGAGGCGCTCGAGCAAGTGATCTTGAATTCGTTGTAGTCATCTTCGGTGATCGAAGGATGTTTCTGCTTGATCGTCTCATAACTCTCACCTTTCTTGATCATTATCTTCACATTGGTTTTCCAAGTAGACAGGGCCTTGCTCATCTTCGTGAGGGCAGCATTGTTCACTTTATTCCCTTTGAGGCTTGTGTTATCAAATTGAGCGGGGAACTTGTATCGTTCGTGCAGCTTCGTGAAGAGGAGGTTGCGGTAATTCGCGTTGTCAGGATGCCTCAGGTTCTCGCTGTTGATCGAGACGGTGCTCCGGAGAATGCACCCGAGCTGAATCGAGTACCCCTTGACTATTCGTTCGGGCGCCGTTGGATTCCCGTCGGGGTCCACTTCAGTAACTTCCTCCTTGAGGGTGCGGAGCACGGTCAGGCGCCGGTCCTTCCGTTGCCTCTTCGGTTGGCTGCCATCTGTGCGTGCGCCACCATCATCAGTGGTGGCATTCTCGGCGGCACCATCAGTGGTGGCATCAGTGGGGTCATCCTCCGCGGTACCATCAGTGGTCTCAGGATCGGTGTGGAAGGCGGCGTCCTCATACAAGTGAGGTTGTTCCTCCATCTCCTGGGACAGCTCCCAGAATGCCTTCCCGCCCGAACCGCCGGCCTCATCGTTGTTGGCCATGTTTCTCTCTAAATAGGAACAAAGTTTGGTCAAAAAGTTGGTTATTGTCAATGAACAAGATCATGGTCTCATCATTTAGGGTTTGTCGACACCGAGGCATCCTAAAAGCTAAGCTTTTATAATTGAGGGTTTTTCGACGCCCAGGCACCCTAAAAGCCTAAGCTTTCATCATTTTGTTTTTTATCGACACCGAGGGACCCTAAAAGCCAAGGTTTCATAATTTATGGTTTGTCGACACCGAGGCATCCTAAAAGCTAAGCTAGGAAGGAGAATTGTAAGTTGGGCCTAATCACTTGGCTCTAATCACTTGATCCTACCTAATTAACCACTAAGATACCCCGGCCCATGCATTAGTCACAAGTACCCTATATGTCCTATTTTTAGCAAAGTCATGCTAAAATTCACGGAAAATTTCAGCATGACCTTTGCTGAAAATAGGACATATGGAGTACCCGAATTTGCCGGAACGAAAGTTAATCAACATTCCAGCAAACTCAAGGGCCTCTCGGGGTACCTGCAAAATCATTATCCCCGCCTAATGAAGTCACCAATGGGTCATTTCAGAAGATCACAAGTAGCATCATCACAAGTACAACATCATGACAAGTACAGTAGCAACAGCAGTGAATTCATAACAGCAGCATGAACAGTTAAGAAAAAGTTGCAGAAGCTTGTAAAACAATAGTTTGAAGTTCAAATATTTACAACAAGGAACCAAATACATGACCACCATATTCCTTTCCACACAGAAAATTGATGTGTAAAACAATAGTTTGAAGCTTGTAAAACAATAGTTTGAAGCTTGTAAAACAACAGCAGTGAATACCCCGGCCTGATAGCAAACTGACAACAACTCAAAAATTGATGTTGCTGCCAGTATTAATTAGAAAGCAGCAGCAATATGGCATATTTAAGTAACAGTGGCTATCCTTGACCTCATAAGGGCAGAGCCTCCATTAAGATGATTTCTTTCCACACAGAAAAATAGAAGTTAACCTAAACGAGTGAGATACGTGAGAGTGGTTGAGCAAGAGAGGATTTATCAAATATGAAGAGTTGGTCATCTTCCTTTGAGAAATACTCCTATGTCAGATCTGTATGAGGTGCTTGTTTCGTATAAACAATGTGTTTCCTACTGTGTGTGCTAACTAGCATGTGCACATCTGTATTTCGTATAAAAAAGTTGGAACATCTTATATTTGTGAACGAAGGGAGTGCATGGGTTTCAAAGAGCTGGCCACCATAGGAGCTTAAATAAATTTCAACTAATAAGGTAAGAGACGCCTCACACCCACACCCGTCAAAATCTATAGACAAACATGCCCAACAAAAAAGAGGTGCAAGCAAGCACAAGCCTGTAAATGATTTGCGATAAAATTCCATACATCACGCTAACACATGATGAATTACCATGATCCAGGTTTAATTTTGCTTTCCCACCCAACCTGTTTCCTCACTGTAGATACATATCCTAGCTCCTAGCACATATCTAGACAAGATAGGCTCGCACAGAGGCATTTGTTTGCTGGCTAGAATGACAGTAGCCAACAACTCAAACAGAGACATCCTTCAACACTAGAAACACAAAACGCACCAAGTAAATCAGACAAAGGTCAACCAATGAGTACTACCGTCAGTAACATTCGTAGCATTCTCTAAGAATCACCGTACACTGCAGCGGCAACAGAGCCTAGCGCAAGCAGACAGGGGGGCATCTAATGGATCTGACTACGTAGAGCATAGCAGAGGAACAGAGGAATAAGAGGGGATTTGGTCTGTGCGAATGGAATCAACCTTGGCGGCCGCCGGTGAGCTTGACCTGGACACCCTTGTCGACGAACTTGGCCAGGTAGGGGAAGGAGGGAGGGAGGGAGGGG
>LR738711.1:233726456-233792105 GCA_902687465.1 Secale cereale | reverse complement strand
AAGTGAGTGTGGTAGAGAGGCTGTCCAAAATATCTTGTTGCTGCCCGCATACTAATGGCGCACCAGCTACAAATGCGCCATTAGTAATCAAGGTTACTAATGGGGCATTTAAAGTTGGTGCGCCATTACAAGTTTTGCAAAAAAAAAAAACATACTAATGGCGCACTGCCGCACAGTGTGCCATTACTAGTTCAAACTAGTAATGGCGCACTTTGGGAAAGTGCGCCATTAGTAGTTTTGTAAAAAACAGAATAAAAAATATCATAAAAAAAAGAGCATTAATGGCGCACTTTACTGCAGGTGCGCCATTACTATTTACAACTAGTAATGGCGCACTATTAATGGATGCGCCATTAGTATGTTTGGACAGGCGCGCTAGTTAAAGAAAAACTTCTTGATACTAATGGCGCACTCCGGGCAAGGTGCGCCATTAGTACTTCGAACTCTAATGGCGTATCTGTTGCTGGTGCGCCATTACTATATACTAATGGCGCACTTGTTGTCTGGTGCGCCATTAGTATCAATTTCATCTATAGCCCTTTTCCTAGTAGTGACTGGAGACCGAAAGGTCAAATGTGAATCATATAGTAGATATGATCAACATAGAGATGTTCACCATTGATGACTAATCCATCTCACGTGATGATCGGACATGGTTTAGTTGATTTGGATCACGTATCATTTAGATGGCTTGAGGGATGTCTATCTAAGTGGGAGTTCTTTAGTAATTTGATTAATTGAACTTAATTTATCATGAACTTAGTACTGGTAGTATTTGCATATCTATGTTGCAGATCAATAAGCTCACGATTTAGCTCCCCTGTTTTTGATATGTTCCTAGCGAAAACTAAGTTGAAAGATGTTAGTAGCAATGATGCGGATTGAGTCCGTGATCTGAGGATTATCCTTGTTGGTGCACAAAAGAAGTATTTCCTTTATGCACCGCTAGGTGACACACCTATTGCAGGAGCAGATGCAGACGTTATGAATGTTTAGCAAGCTCGATATGATGACTAGTTAATAGTTTAGTGCGCCATGCTTTACGGCTTAGAACCGGGACTTCAAAAACGTTTTGAACGCCACGGAGCATATGATATGTTCCAAGAGCTGAAATTGGTATTTCAGTCTCATGCCCATGTCAAGAGGTATGAGAGCTCTGACAAGTTCTTTGCCTACAAGATGGAGGAGAATACCTCATCTAGTTAGCATGTGCTCAGAATGTCTGGGGTACTACAATCACTTGAATATAGTGGGAGTTAATCTTCTAGATAAGATAGTGATTGATAGAGTTCTCTAGTCACTATCACCAAGCAACTAGAACTTCATGATGAACTATTATATGCAAGGGATTACGAAAACGGTTCCCGAGCTCTTCGCGATGCTCAAACCGGTGAAGGTAGAAATCAAGAAAGAGCATCAAGTATTGATGGCTAATAAGAACACTAGTTTCAATAAAAGGGGCAAGGGAAAGAAAGGGAACTTCAAGAACAACGGCAAGCAAGTTGCAACTCCCGAGAAGAAACCCAAAGCTAGACCCAAGCCTGAAGCTGAGTGCTTCTACTGCAAAGGAAATGGTCACTCGA
The DNA here is from genome assembly GCA_902687465.1 of Secale cereale. Classification (NCBI taxonomy): domain Eukaryota; kingdom Viridiplantae; phylum Streptophyta; class Magnoliopsida; order Poales; family Poaceae; genus Secale; species Secale cereale. The sequence continues at coordinate 233,790,522 of LR738711.1, read as the reverse complement.
AGCGGAACTACCCTAAATGTTTGGCAGATAAGAAGGATGGGAAAGTGAACAAAGGTATATTTGATATACATGTTATTGATGTGTACCTTACTAGTGCTCGTAGTAGCCCCTGAGTATTTGATACTTGTTCGGTTGCTAAGATTACTAACTCGAAACATGAGTTACAAAATTAATGAAGGCTAGTTGAGGGTGAGGTGACGATGTGTGTTGGAAGTGGTTCCAAGATTGATATGATCATCATCGCACACTCCCTATACTTTCGGGATTAGGGATAAACCTAAATAAATATTATTTGGTGTTTACGTTGAGCATGAACAAGATTGGATCGTGTTTATTGCAATACGATTATTCATTTCAGTTAGAGAATAATTGTTATTCTGTTTACATGAATAAAACCTTCTATGGTAATAACCCAAGGTGAATGAATCTCGATCGTAATAATACACATATTCATAATATTGATGCCAAAAGATGCATAGTTGATAATGATAGTGCAACATACTTGTGGCACTGCCGTTTAGGTCATATTGGTGTAAAGTGCATGAAGAAACTCCATGCTGATGGACTTTTGGAATAATTTGATTATGAATCATTTGATACTTGCGAACCATGCGGCGGGTATCGTTATTTTCTCACCTTCACAGATGATTTGAGTAGATGTGGGTACATCTATTTGATGAAACACAAGTATGAAACATTTGGAAAGTTCAAAGGATTTTAGAGTGAAGTAGAATCATCGTAACAAGAAAATAAGGTTTCTACGATCCGATCGCGGAGGCGAATATTTGAGTTACGTGTTTGGTCTTCATTTGAAACAATGTGGAATAGTTTCATAGCTCACGCAACCTGGAACACCACAGCGTAATGGTGTGTTCGAACATCGTCACTGTACTCTATTGAATATGGTGCGTTCTATGATGTCTCTTACTGATTTTCCTTTATTGTTTTGGGATTATGCATTAGAGACATCTGTAGGGCACCGTCTAAATCCGTTGAGACGACGCCGTATGAACTATGGTTTGGCAAGAAACCAAAGCTGTCATTTCTTAAAGTTTGGGGTTGTGATGCTTATGTGAAAAAGCTTCAGCCTGATAAGTTTGAACCCAAATCAGAGAAGTGCGTCTTCATAGGATACCCAAAAGAAACAATTGGGTACACCTTCTACCACAGATCCAAAGGCAAGAATTTTGTTGCTAAGAATGGATCCTTTCTAGAGAAGGAGTTTCTCTCGAAAGAAGTGAGTGGGAGGAAAGTAGAACTTGATGAGGAAATTGTACCTTCACTCGAATTGGAAACTAGATCATCAGAGAAAATCGTTCCCGTGATGGCTACACCAACTAGAGAAGAAGATAATGATAATGATCAAGAAACTTTGGGTCAAGTTACTATCGAAACTCGAAGGTCAACCAGAACATGTACCACACCAGAGTGGTACGATAACCCTGTCCTGGAAGTCATGTTGTTAGATAACAACGAACCTTCGAACTATGGAGAAGCTATGATGAGCCCAGATTTCAACAAATGGTTTGAGGCCATGAAATCTGAGATAGGATCCATGTATGAGAACAAAGTGTGGACTTTGGTGGACTTTCCTGATGATCGGCAAGCCATAGAGAATAAATGGATCTTCAAGAGGAAGATGGATGCTGATAGTAATGTTACTATCTACAAAGCTCGACTTGTCGCAAAAGGTTTCTGACAAGTTCAAGGAGTTGACTACGATGAGACTTTCTCACCCATGGCGATGCTTGAGTCTGTCTGAATCATGTTAGCAATTGCTGGCAAATGGATGTCAAAACTATGTTTCTTAATGGATTTCTGAAAGAAGAGTTGTATATGATGCAACCAGAAGGTTTTGTCGATCCTAAAGGTGCTAACAAAGTGTGAAAACTCCAGCGATCCATGTATGGGCTGGTGCAAGCATCTCAGAGTTGGAATATACACTTTGATGAAGTGATCAAAGCATATGGTTTTATACAGACTTTCGGAGAATCCTGTATTTACAAGAAAGTGAGTGGGAGCTCTGTAGAATTTCTGATATTATTTGTGGATGACATATTATTGATCAGAAATGATATAGAATTTTTGGATAGCATAAAAGGATATTTGAATAAGAATTTTTCAACAAAAGACCTCGGTAAAGCTGCTTACATATTGGGCATCAAGATCTATAGAGATAGATCAATACGTTTGATAAGACTTTCGATGAGTACATACCTTGATTTTAAAGTAGTTCAAAATGGGTCAGTCAAAGAAGGAGTTCTTGCCTGAGTTGTAAGGTATGATGTTGAGTAAGACTCAAAGCCCGACCACGGCAGAAAAATATAGCGAGAATGAAAGTCATTCCCTATGCCTCAGCCATAGGTTCTATAAAGCATGCCATGATGTGTACTAGACCTAATGTGTGCCTTGCCACATGTCTCGCAAGGGGGTACAAGAGTGATCCAGGAATGGATCACTGGACAACGGTCAAAATTATCCTTAGAGGAATAAGGAAATGTTTCTCGATTATGGAGGTGATAAAAAGTTTGTCGTAATGGGTTATGCCAATGCAAGCTTTGACACTAATCCAGTGACTCTGAGTATCAATCTGGATGCATATTGAATATAGGAGCAATTAGCTAGAGTAGCTCTACGCAGAGCATTGTAGACATATAAATTTGCAAAATACACACGGATCTTAATGTTGCAGACCCGTTGACTAAAACCCTCTCACAAGCAAAACATGATCATACCTTAGAGTGTTAATCACATAAATGATGTGAACTAGATTATTGACTCGAGTAAACTATTTCGATGTTAATTACATGGCGATGTGAACTATCGATGTTAATCATATGGCGATGTGAACTAGATTATTGACTCTAGTGCAAGTGGGAAACTGATGGAAATATTCCCTAGAGGAAATAATAAAATGGTTATTATTATATTTACTTAATCATGATAAAGTTTTATTATTCATGCTAGAATTGTATTGACTACAAACCTAAAAACATGTGTGAATACATAGACAAATAATATGTCCCTAGTGAGCCTCTACGTGACTAGCTCGTTGATCAAAGATGGTTAACGTTTCCTAACCATGGACATGTGTTGTCATTTGATAACGGGATCACATCATTAGGAGAATGATGTGATGGAGAAGACCCATCCGTTAGCTGAGCATATTGATCATTCAGTTTTATTGCCATTGATTTCTTCATGTCAAATACATATTCCTCCGACTCTGAGATTATGCAACTCCTGGAAACTGGAGGAATGCCTTGTGTGCTATCAAACATCACAACCTAACTGGGTGATTATAAAGACGCTCAATAGGTATCTCTGAAGGTGTTTGTTGAGTTGGCATATATCGAGATTAGGATTTGTCACTCCGAGTATCGGAGAGGTATCTCTGGGCCCTCTCGGTAATACACATCATAAGCCTTGCAAGGAAATGACTAATGAGTTAGTCTCGAGATGATGTATTAAAGAACGAGTGAAGAGACTTGCCAGTAATCAGATTGAACTAGGTATGAAGATATCGATGATCGAATCTCGGGCAAGTAACATACCGATGGACAAAGGGAATAAACGTACGTTGTCATAATGGTTCGACCGATAAAGATCTTCATAGAATATGTAGGAGCCAATATGAGCATCCAGGTTCCGCTATTGGTTATTGACCAGAGGAGTGTCTCGGTCATGTCTACATAGTTCGCGAACCCGCAGGGTCCGCACGCTTAACGTTCGATGACGATTTAGTATTATATGAGTCATGTGATTTGGTGACCGAATGTTGTTCGGAGTCTTGGATGAGATCACGAACATGACGAGGAGTCTCGGAATGGTTGAGAGTTAAAGATTGATATACAGGACGGGGGGGTACCGGGTACTTAGCGGGTCACCAGAAAAGGTTTCGGGCAACCCTGGCAAAAGATATGGGCCTTATGGGCCAAGAGGGGAACACACCAGCCACAAGGGGTTGGTGCACCCAACATATGGGCCGGCCAAGGGTGGAGAAGGAAAGGGGAAGGGAGAACGGCAAGTGTGGATTAGGATTCCCACTTCCTTCTCTCCCCCCCCCTCTTTCCTTCCCTCTCCGTCAAATATGGCAGGGGGGCACAGGGCAAGGAAGCCCCATGGGGGCCGGCGGCCACCACTTGGTGCACCCCTTGGCCTCTCCCCTCTCCCTCCCACCTATATATATGAGGAGGGGGGCGCCTAGAACACACACAACATCAATTCTAAGCCGTGTGCGATGCCCCCCTCCACAATTTACTCCCACGGCCATATCTTCGTAGTGCTTAGGCGAAGCCCTGTGCGGATCACATCACCGTCACCACCACCACGCCGTCATGCTGACGGAACTCATCTACTTCCTCGACATCTTGCTAGATCAAGAGGATGAGGGACGTCATCGAGTTGAACGTGTGCAGAACTCGGAGGTGTCGTACGTTGGGTGCTCGATCGGTCGGAGCTAGAAGAAGTTCGATTACATCAACCGCGTTGTCAAACACTTCCGCTTTCGGTCTACGAGGGTACGTATATACACTCTCCCCCTCTCGTGGCTATGCATCTCCTAGATAGATCTTGCGTGAGCGTAGATTTTTTTTGAAATTGCATGCTATGTTTCACAACAGAGAAGAGGCTGTTTAAAACTTTGAGGAAGCGCCGCCCTACTATTGGCTATATTTTTTATGACCTTAAGGGCATTAGTCCCAATCTCTATTAGCACAAGATTAATATGGAACCTGATGCTAAACCAGTTGTGGATCACCATTGACGATCGAATCCCAAAATGATGGAAGTGGTAAGAAATGAAATATTAAAGCTTCTCGAAGCAGGTTTAATTTATCATATAGTTGATAGTAGATGGGTAAGCCCTGTTCATTGTGCCCCTAAGAAAGGAAGTATTATTGTTGTTCCTAATAATAAAAATGAACTCATCCCACAAAGAATTGTGACTGACTATAGAATGGTAATTGATTTTAGAAAATTAAATAAAGCTACTAGAAAAGATCATTATCCCTTACCGTTCATTGACCAAATGCTAGAAAGATTGTCGAAGCACACACATTTTTGCTTTTTGGATGGATATTCTATTTTTTATCAAATACATGTATCACAACCTAGTCAACATAAAACCACCTTTACTTGACCTTTTAGAACCTATGCTTATAGATTTATGCCTTTTGGTTTATGTAATGAACCTGCTACTTTTCAAAGATGTATGACTGCTATATTCTATGACTTTTGTGAAAAGATTGTTGAGATTTTCATGGATGATTTCTCCGTTTATGGAACTTCTTTTGATGATTGCTTAAGCAACCTTGATCGAGTTTTGCACATATGTGAGCAAACTAATCTTTTCTTGAATTTGGAGAAGTGCCACTTTATGGTGAATGAAGGTATTGTCTTGGGACATAAAATTTCTGAACGAGGTATTGAGGTGGATAAAGCTAAAGTTGTTTAAATGTATTCATAGTTTCCTTGGTCATGCTAGTTTCTATAGGAGGTTTATTAAAGACTTCTCTAAAATTTCTAGGCCTCTTACCAATTTATTACAGAAAGATGTTCCTTTTGTTTTTGATGATGATTGTGTAGAAGCCTTTGAAACACTTAAGAAAGCCTTAACCACTGCACCTATTGTTGAATCACCTGATTGAAACTTGCCGTTTGAAATTATGTGTGATGCTAGTGACTATGTTGTTGGTGTTGTTCTAGGATAGAGAATTGATAAAAAATTAAATGTGATCCATTATGCTAGCAAAACTCTAGACAGTGCCCAGAGAAATTATGCTACTACCGAGAACTAATTTTTAGCAGTTGTGTTTGCTTGTGATAAATTCATATCTTACATTGTTGATTCTAAAGTAATTGTTCACACCGATCATGCTGCTACTAAATATGTTATGTATAAGAAAGATGTTAAACCTAGACTTATTAGGTGGGTTCTTTAGTTACAAGAATTTGACTTCCATATCACTAATAGGAAGGGAGCTGAGAACCCCGTAGCTGATGACTTGTATAGGTCAGAAAATATTATTGATGACCAACTACCTATTGATGATAGCTTCCCTGATGAACAACTAGTTGTCATTAATGCTTCTCATAACACTCCTTGGTATGCTAACTATGCTAATTACATTGTTGCTAAATTTATACAACCTAATTTTACTTATCACCAAAAGAAAATAAAATTCCTCTTTAACTTAAGATGTTACTTTTGGGATGGCCCACATCTTTATAAAGAAGGAGTGGATGATATTATTAGACGTTGTATACCTGAGCATGAACAGGAACAAATCCTATGGAAGTGTCATTCTGAGGCCTACGGAGGACACCACGTGGGAGATAGAACTGCACACAAGGTATTACACTCTGGATTTTATTGGCCTACTCTTTTCAAAGATGCTCGTAAGTTTGTCCTTTCTTGTGATGAATGTCAAATAATTAGTAATATTGGTAGACGTCAAGAAATGCATATGAGTTATTCACTTTTCATTGAACCATTTGATGTTTGGAACTTTGACTATATCAGACCTTTTCCTTCCTTTAATGGGTACACACATATGTTGGTTGCTGTTGATTATGTCACAAAGTGGGTAGATGCTATTCCAACCAATAGTGTTGATCATAACACTTCCCTTAAAATGTTGAAGGAAATTATTTTCCCGAGGTTTGGAGTCCCTAGGTATTTAATGACCGATGATGGTTCACATTTTATTCATGGTGCTTTTCATAAATTGCTTGCTAAGTATGATGTCAACCATAGGATTGCATCTCCTTATCACCCTTCATCTAGTGGCCAAGTTGAATTAACTAATAGGGAAATAAACTTAATTTTGCAAAATACTGTCAATAGGCCTCGAAATAATTGGTCTAAGAAATTAGATGATGCATTGTGGGCCTACAGAACAACTTATAACAATCCAATGGGTATGTTTCCATATAAAATGGTTTATGGAAAAGCATGTCATTTACCTCTAGAAATAGAACATAAGGCATATTGGGCAATTAAGGAACTCAACTATGATTTCAAACTTACCGGTAAAAAGAGGTTATTTGATATTAGCTCGCTAGATGAATGGAGAACCCAACCTTATGAAAATGCCAAATTATTCGAAGAAAAGGTTAAAAGATGACATGACAAAAGAATTCAAAAGCGGGAATTCAAAGTAGGTGAGTATGTTCTATTGTACTATTCATGTTTTAGGTTTTTTGCAGGAAAACTTCTCTCCAAATGGGAAGGACCATGTATCATCGAAGAAGTTTATCGGTCTAGAGCTATCCAGATCAATAATGCCAAAGGCACTAATCCGAAGGTGGTCAATGGACAAAGAATAAAGCACTATATTTCACATACATCTATCAATGTTGAAACTAATATTATCCAAACCATGACACCGGAGGAATACATTAAATAGACCTTCCAGAACACTCGAGAATCCTGAAAAGGAAGAGGTACGTGATACGGTAAGTAAACCGACTCTCAAAAATCCACAAAAACATTTTCTGTCAGTTTTGGAATATTTAGAAAAATACAAAAATAATAAACACACGGGAAGGCAACCCGGGTGCCCACAAGGCACTAGGGTGTCCAATACAAAAATAATAAACACACGGGAAGGCAACCCGAGTGCCCACAAGCCACTAGGGCGCGCCACCTACCCCAGGTGCACCCTGGTGGGTAGTGGGCCCCTAGGCACCTTCCCGACTCTGTTTTCTTATGGGGCACATATTTCATAATATAAAAATTCTTTATATATAACTTCGGTCAATTTGACCACCACATCACGGAAAAAAAATACTCTGTTCTTGTTTCGTGCTGTTTTCTGGTCTGATCTGAAAATACATCTTCTCAAGATTCCGATGGATAAAGCTTCATTCCACATCACGTTGCAAATCCCAGGACCTATGGGGATACATCACCCTATGGATGGACTATGGAGGAGGGGGTGCTGACTTGAAGGGATACGGGGATACAAGCTCGGATGAGGATGACACCCCTCTACCTCAACCTGGGGATATGCACGTGGAGTTCAAGAATTGAAGCCTCCCTAACGGAGCTAACAAATCTAAGATCCTATTTACCCCATCCCGTTTTCTGTAGTAAAGCAATCAAAAGTTACGCAAAATGGTATTGAAGCCAGAGCAAGAAAACGATGATTTGAGGGAGCAGATTTTCGGCCTCACGCGTAAACTTGAGAAGCTCACCTCATCACCACCATCACCCAAGAAGTAGACTTGAGTACACTGGTATGGGCACTCCCCTTGGCTTGTGCCAAGGGGGAGGTGCCCCGGTATCGTATCGCCATCACTTTTATTTCCTTCATAAGTTTTAGTTCGATCTTTAGTTATTTCGTGATTTAGTTAAAATAAAAATTTAGTTTGATCTATCTTTCATGAGTTAGTTCGTGATCTATCTATCTATGTAATCGACTTCAGAGCTATATAATAAAGATTAGTTTCAGTTTTTACTTTTTTACTTTTATGTTTGAATGAAAATAAAAGAAATAATGAAAAAGATCATATGCTAATCCTATGGAAAGTAATGACATTACATAAGGAGTATAAGTGGTAAAATTTATTGAAGATTGACAAACATAGCATTGGTTAATGGTGCAACTCATGGAAGAACTAATAAGGGAAGAGAAGCTTCACATGCAAATACACTATCTTGGACATCTTTTATGATTGTGAGCCCCTATTAAATATTTTACGCCAAATTATTGACATTGGACAAGGAAGATAACGTAATGATTTATGTTTGTTCAAATTCACATAGAAGTTATATTGTCATAGATCCTCTAACATGTGGTGCTTGCTCAAATATCTTTGCTAGCCAAAAATCCGCAATAAGTACAGATACTACTTGTGCATCCAAAACCCTTAAATCCTATTCATGTCATGAGAGTCCACCATACCTACCTATGGATTGAATAAGATCCTTCAAGTAAGTTTTCATCGGTGCATAAGGCAATAAAAATTGCTGCTAAATATGTTTGATCTTTTATTGTAAGGGAAAATAGCGTTATACAAACCTATGAAGGCAAATTAATAAAAGTGACAGACTGCATAATAAAGGTTGCTATCATAGGGGGCAATATAACTTGACGTTCTTTTCCAGTAAGAGATTGTGCGTCCAAAAATAAAAGCACATGACAACCTCTGCTTCGCTGTGCGAAGGGCCTATCTTTTACTTTCATGTATATACTTTTTATGCAAGAGTCAAAAGTTTTCTTCTCTATTCTTTTTATTTTTCTCTTTCGCACGCATCATGTGGTGGGGAAACATCTAGGCACATATATCTAGTTGGATATGAGTGATCACGAGTTATTATTGTTGACATCACCCTTCAGGTGAATAAGTTGGGAGGCTAAACTATAAACTCCTATCTTTATATGTGTCTAGATGGAACTTATTGCTCCATATTTATGCTTTGAGTGTTAGCAATCATAGAAGACTAAATTGTGGTTGAGTATGTGGACTTGCCAAAAGGCTCCAACACGTGACCCTTCCTGAAAATATGATGAATTGTAATTGCATTATTAACTGAAAACATAGTTTGTTAGTTTTCAAGAAAGTTATGCTTTATACTTTGCCATTGTAGTGAATTGTTACTTGCTCATAAGAAGTTATATGATATTATTTATTGCTGTTACAATAATGTTCATGATGCTTCTATGTCCGTATTTTGTTTCTATCGACATCTCTCTCTCTCTCTCTCTCTCTCTCTCTCTCTCTCTCTCTCTCTCTCTCTCTCTCTCTCTCTAAACATGTGGACATGATTCTCGATATCATTTTTCGCTTGAGGACAAGAGAGGTCTAAGCTTGGGGGAGTTGATACGTCCATTTTGCATCATGTTTTCTTACTGTTATTTTCTATGTTTTTATTCATTATAACACTTTGGGGAGTAATTCTAATGCCTTTTCTCTCATAATTTGCAAGGTTTACACAAAGAGGGAGAATATAGGCAGCTGGAATACCGGACCTGAAAAAACTACGTCAGAGATACTTATTCTGCATATCTCCAAATGGGCTGAAAATTTACAGAGAATTATTTTGTAATGTATAATAAATATTGATGAAAAGAACCACCAGAGGGGGGCACCCAGGCGCCCACGAGGCACCAGGGCGTGCCACCCCTCCAGGTGCGCCCTGCTGGGTAGTGGGGGCCCAGGCCCACCTCCAGTGCCCATCTTCTAGTATATAACCTCCTTTGACCTAGAAAAAAATGAAGAGAGGACTTTCAGGACGGAACGCCGCCGTCTCGAGGCGGAACTTGGGCAGGAGCACTTTTTCTCTCAAGTGGAGCGATTCCGCTAGGGATACTTCCCTTCGGGAGGGGGAAATCGAATCCATCGTCATCATCAACAACCCTCTCATCGTGAGAGGATCAATCTCCATCAACATCTTCACCAGCACTATCTCATCTCAAATCCTAGTCCATCTCTTGTGTTCAATCTTTGTATTAACACCTCAGATTGGTACCTGTGGGTTGCTACGAGTGTTGATTACATCCCGTAGTTGATGCTAGTTGGTTTATTTGGTGGAAGATTATATGCTCAGATCCATTATGCTACTCAATACTTCTCTGATCTTGAATATGAATATGCTTTGTGAGTAGTTACGTTTGTTCTTGAGGACATGGGAGAAGTCTTGTCACAAGTAACCATGTGAATTTGATACCCGTTCGATATTTTTCTGATATGTATGTTGTCATTCCCTTAGTGGTGTCGCGTGAACTTTGACTACATGACACGTCATTTGGGACTAAGGTAATGCATTTTGGAGTAGTTATTAGATGATGGGTTGCTAGAGTGACAGAAGCTTAAACCCTAGTTTGTGTGCTATTTCGTAAGGGGCTGATTTGGATCCATATGTTTAAATCTATGGTTAGATTTTATCTTAATTATTCTTTCGTAGTTGCGGATGCTTGTGAGAGGGGTTAATCATATGTGGGAGGCTTGTTCAAGTAAGAATAGCACCCAAGCACCGGTCCACCCACATATCAAATTATCAAAGTAGCGAACGCGAATGAAACCAACAAGGTGAAAGTGACTAGATGAAATTTCCGTGTGACCTCAAGAACGCTATGCTTATTATAAGAGACGGTTCCGGCCTATCCTTTGCCACAAAAGGATTGGGCTACCTTGCTGCACCTATTGTTACTATTGCTACTCGTTACTTTTTACAAACTATCTTGCTATCAAACAACTTGTTACCACAATTTCAGTGCTTGCAGAAATTACCTTGCTGGAAACCGCTTGTCATTTCCTTCTGCTTCTCATTGGGTTTGACACTCTTACTTATCTAAAGGACTATGATTGAGACCCTATACTTGTGTGTCATCAGCGGCGGAGGGGTGAGAGCCCCTCCTAGATTGGATCTATCTCTCTGTTTCTCTTTTGTTTCACGACCCCTATACTTGTGGGTCATCAGCGGCGGAGGGGCGAGAGCCCCACTTGTTACGGCGCACCAGTGGGGGAGGTCGTGCCCTGGTATCTAGTGAAGGTCGTGGGCCTCCGTTTGGGTTGATTCCACCTCCCAAAAATCACATATATTCCAAAATAATTCTTCATAATTTTTTATCACGTTTGGACTTTGTTTGATATGAATATTCTGAGAAACAAAATAAACATGTAGGAAACAGGAACTGGCACTGGGAACTGGGCACTGGATCAATATGTTAGTCCAATAAATCATATAAAATGATGCCAAAAGTATGTGAAAGTTGTTTAATATTGGCATGGAACAATAAAAAATTATACATACGACGGAGGCGTATCAGTTACTGGGGTGAGATGACATGTGAGCGGTAGCCCCAGTATCCATGTATCCATCGCCGATGTTGGTGTAGTTGTTGGGTGGTGGAGCAGAATGGAGCGCTGCAAGTAGAGTCAGGTCCCACGGAGCATGTGGCAGCGGGGGCGGCACCATAGGGTTGGGGTAGTAGGCGCCGGTGTGCTGCTGCGGTGGGGGCGGGAGCATCAGGTACGCGCCCAGCTGTTGCGGGGCAACATACTGCACCTGAGGTGCCGGGCGAGGGCCAAGTATACCAGGTGTACGAGGTACAGGCATACTATATGCATGCACAATGCCTGTCCAAGGATTATACCCACTGGACCAGGGTTGAGTTGGGTGGGCCTTAAAGGGCACTCCTCCTGGGTGAGACTGCGGCTTGCGACCGCCCCTCTTGCCTCCTCCAGAGGGCTACGCGGGGTACTGAGGTGGCTGGAACGGCGCCGGCTGGTGAGGAGGCCGTGGCTGCTGGTGCGCATGCGGCGGCGGTGGCGGTGCAAACCCGCCATGAGTCGTGTCAGCGGCGAGGGCAGTGTGGATGGCCCATTGCTTCAGCACCTTCGTCTGGTGCTCCTCCAACCTCAAGTACGCGACGACCATGTGGAACGTTGGGTTAGGGATCAAGGTGAGATTGGACGCAGCGTTGCCGAAGTCTTCGTTGAGGCCGGCGGTGAGGGTGCTCAACATAAGTTCGTCGGAGACTCTGGCACCGATGTCATGGAGCTCGTCGGCGAGCATCTTCAGCCGCATGCAGATATCATCAATGAAAGAGTCAATTTGCTGGCACTAAAGAACTCCTGCTACAAAAAAACAAGACACTGAAGTTTGTTGTCGTTGAAGAGACCATTAATCTTGTTCAATAGCGAGTATGCGTTGTCGTCATCCGCCACCACCGCATGGATGATGTCCTTCGAGATGGTCAAGAAGAACCAATGGATGAGCATGTCATCGATGGTGCACCACTTGTAGTCCCCTTGCATGAGATCGGCGTCAATGGAGCCATCGACGTGATCGATTAGGAAGTACTCGCATAAGACGAGATTGAAGTAGGTCTTCTAGGAAAAATACGTCGAACTGCTTTGATCGAGTTTGATGGGGACACGGTCGAAAATATTCATCTCATGGATTTCGGTGGCAGAGGGAGGCTCAGGACCGTCGAATGGGTTGGATCCACCGAAGATGGAGGAGTAGGGGAGGCCATGGCGTCAGATGAGGGCAGAGAGGAAAATTACGGAGCTAGGGTTTGTGATGGTGGTCGCGGTGACTGCTAGGGGTTGCGGCGACTGCTTGTGGAGGATGGATAGCAGCGACGGCAGGTGGTGCGACGGCTGCTAAGAGAGGAACGAGGGGGCGTCGACAAGGCTTGCAGCAGCGGCTGCAAGATGCAATGGCGGCTAAGCTGAGCTTAGGGTAGGGGATCGTGAGAACTATCTGATACCATGTGAATCGGGATTGTATGCAAAGACAGATCGATTGATCGTGCATATGCACATATATAGTATAGATGGTATGTGGCCCGCTAATTGTCTCCCAAGACTATACAAGGTACATGGAGAAAGGAGACGTTGAAATACAAGAGCGGGCGGGGCGAAACCCCACCTACGCTGCCACCCCCACTGCCTTGATCCCCCTCCACCCCACCGCCTGAGCGCGCCGCTGGGCAATGCTTGGCCGGCGTAGGCGGCGGCGGTCCTGTAAGGGCATATTTCTCGCTAAGTAGTTTTGGTGATTGATGACAATACTTTTGCAGACTAATCGTGTGCATTGAGCATTTCAGATATATCTCATGCCTAGGCACAAGACGATTAAGGGCCCCTCGGAACCTACTGAAGACGGCGTTTCCTTTTGTTTCCTTTCGGTTGAATTGAGTCATAGGAAATCCGTACTATTAAGAGGGGGTCCGCTTCGGAAAGGTTAGGGTGGAATCAACCCGTACACATCTATTCATTCGCACCACCTTTCCTTCGCTTCATTGGAGCTCCGGCTGTTTTCCTTGTCTTCGCAAAAATAGTGGCATTCTACTACTTTCACTCTGAGGAATGCGGTAGTACCGCTCAAAGAAAGTGGTAGTACCGCACGGCCTCACGGTAGTACCGCTCCAAGGTTACGGTAGTACCGCACATCGCGGTAGTACCGTACCAAGGACGCGGTAGTACCGTGTGTCCGGCCCCAGTGTCGTAACTAGTAGGTAAGTAGGAGCGGAAGTAAAATTTTACTTCCGCGTCCTACGCGGTAGTACCGCTCCGAGCAAGCGGTAGTTCCGTGTCGGGTTTTTTGCATCGATCGAAACTCTACGGAAGTAGCCGCGGATGTAATTTATTTAGTCCGCTCTCTACCCCGACCGATCTGACCCTGCCTTGTGGTAGTACCGCAAGGACGTGCGGTAGTACCGCTCCGGCAATACTACCGCCCGTTGCTATATGCAACAGGGGCTAGATCTGGCTCATGCCGCGCTAGCGGTAGTACTGCACTTGGAGCGGTAGTACCGCAGGGCCGTGCGGTAGTACCGCAAGTCAAGTGCGGTAGTACCGCATGTTGCGGGCAGAGTTGGTGGATAACGATTGGATTTGTTCTTCCCCTATATAAGGTGAGTCTTCTTCCTCAAGAAGACTCACTTCTTCCTCCCCAAGATCCATTTCCGCCCGATCTCTCTCCCTAGCCAATCAAACTTGTTAATTTCCTAAGTATTGCTTGAGAAGGCATCGATCTACACTTCCACCAAGAAAAATTTGATTTTCCCCACTAATCCCTTGCGGATCTTGTTACTCTTGGGTGTTTGAGCACCCTAGACGGTTGAGGTCACCGCGGAGCCATAGTCCATTGTGGTGAAGCTTTGCGGTGTCGTTGGTAGCCTCCAATTCGGTTGTGGAGATAGCCCCAACCTTGTTTGTAAAGGTTCGGTCGCCGCCTTCGAGGGCACCACTAGTGGAATCATGGCACCTTGCGTTGTGTGAGGGCGTGAGGAGAATATGGTGGCCCTAGTGGCTTCTTAGGGAGCATTGTGCCTCCACACCACTCCAACGGAGACGTACTTCCTCTAAAAGGGAAGGAACTTCGGTAACACATCCTCATCTTCACCGGCTCCACTTGTGGTTATTTCTTACCTTTACTTGTGCAAGCTTTTGTTGTATTGCCTAGCTTGCTTGCTTGTGTGCTTGTTATTGTTGCATCATATAGGTTGTCCATCTAGTTGCATTTCTAGACAACCTACTTTTTTGCTAAGTTTAATTTTGTAAAGAAAAGCTAAAAATTGTTAGTTGCCTATTCACCCCCACCCTCTAGTCAACCATATCGATCCTTTCAATTTGTATCAGAGCCTCGTCTCTTTATTAAGTACTTTACCGTCCAAAGAGTATGGGTGACAACATAGTCGAGACGGAGGTACACTCCGGTGGAACTCCATCCTTGCCTACGTCCGATGGGGAACCTCGGTCTCTCGTGAGGAGTTCAATGTGGCTATGGACACATTGAAGGACTCACTAGCAACCGAGGTCAAAGGCATGTTCAAAGAATTTCTTGAGGGACTTAAATTACCCACTGCACCATTGGAAGTGGTTCATCCCACTACCAACGTGTCAGATGCTATTCCCGACAAGGGAGAAGCTAGTAGTGAGCAAGTCCCGGTGACTAAAAATGGGAGTGGGATCTTTGCTCACTCTGTGCCTCCTACACATTATGGAGGACCCGTCCCTACTCCGCACTTAAATTCGGTTGGCCCTCCTCCTAAGTTTGTGAAAAAATTGATTTTGCTACTTGGACGTTTTGCTTTAAATGTCATTTAAATGATTGCTCTACTAATCTTTGGAGAATCATTGAGCAAGGTTTCTACCCGCATGATCCTTACAAATTAACTCCAAGAGAAGTTGCTGATCATCAATTGAACAAGTATGTTCTTTGCATACTTCAAGAAGCGATCCCTCCCGAAGACATTGCACATCTTCGACCCTTCACCATGGCCAAGGAAGATTGGGAGCATGTTGGTTCCTTATACAAGGGGGGGTGCAACCATTCAACGCTCACACTATGAAGTTGTGTAAGATGAAGCCGATGAGTTTGCCATGATCGATGATGAAGATCCTCGTGAATTTTACGGAGATTGACCACTTTTGCGGTCTCGCTTCGAGATCATGGGAGTAAGGACACGGATGACAATTGGATCAAGTGCAAGTTTCTCAAGGCCATGATGCCATATCACAAGGCCATGTCCTCTGTCATCCGCCAAAGACTGGACTTCCACACTTTGTCATCAAGTGAAGTGTTGGATGAGTTCGTTGCCATGAGGATATTGGATAAGATCGCCAACAATGCGGTATTGCGAGCTCAACGATCAAAGAAGCCCAACCTTGCTTTGAAGGCCAAGGCTTGTGTGGAAGAGGAGGATGAAGATGAGTGTTGACCCGAAGACACCAAATATGCCTATCATGAGCACATGGCTCTTGCCTCACGGCAATTTTGGGGCAACAAGAAGAACTCTAGGCCCAATTTCAACAAGAACAACTCAAGTGGCATCAAGGGCAAGCAACGAGTGAGGACGTGTTACAATTGTGGCAATGTGAGCCACTTTGTGGTAGATTGCCCATATGATAAAAGAGAAGACAATGGTGCCAAGCTCATCTGAAAGGACAAGGCCAAGTCTTATCCCAACAAGAACAGCTTCAACAAGAAGACCCCTCCCAAAGGGCCCAAGAAGAATATGTTGAGGATGATGATGATGATGATGAGATGGTCACTATGGCCACCATTGTATTGCAACAACTCCATGATCATCCCTCTTCAACTCACCAAATGAGAACATCACCGCCAAGTGCCTCATGGCTAAGGCCACCAACAAGGTAACCTCCAACATCAATACTACCATCACTTCTAATCCTTCATTGACAGATTGTATTGATGAGAGTGAGGGGGCGGAGGAGGAGGAAAATGAAATTGAGTTGTTTATGAGTAAACTCAAGGGCAAACCCAAGAAGCACTTCGTTGCTCTCTTGGAACAGCTCGGTGAAGCCAATGACATGATCGAGGCTCACGAGGAGACCATTTCTAAAATGGAGGGTCATAGTCGATACTATGGCGATGAGTGCTCTTGAGGAAGAGTGTGGTCTTCGTTTGGCTCTTGAGGTGTCACACAACGATGATCATGCTAAATTAAAGAAATATCTTGATCATGCTTTAGTTGTCTCTCATGTGCTCAATTCAGAGAAGGCAAAGCTTGTGGTTGACCATGCTAGACTCGAGGAGGAGTTTATTACGCTTGACAAGGCACACAAGGTCTTGAAAAGCGTACATACTAGCCTCAAAGAGTCTCATGATCAACTTCAAGTTTCGCTAACCAAGGAGAAAGCTACCTTTCCTTGCATGGTTTTAATTGATGATGCAAATGCTACTAACCCATGTTGCGAGCATGTGCATATTGTTGAAGAGAATGCCAAGTTGAAGAAGCAACTTGAGAAAGGACTTGTGTCTTGTATACAAGGTGAGAAGAACCTCAACAATCTTTTGAGCAATCAAAAGGAGATTGTGGCAAAGGAAGGGATTGGGTTTGCTCCCAAGACCAAGAAGAAGAAGAACGACAAGACCAAGCAACCTCCTCCTCTCAAGTAAACTTTTGTAAAAGAGGAAGAGGGTGCTCCTAATAAGAAGAACAATGTGAAGAGTGGTGAAGTCATGAAAAACACCGCCACATCATCCGACAAAGCCAGAGACTTTAACCCTTCTTATGTTCTGTGCCACGCTAGTGATGGACATGTGTTTGCTAAATTTGTTGGTTCTTCTTATGAGTACATTGAATGGTCTATTTGGGTTCCTAAGACCCTTGTCACTAACCTCAAAGGACCCATTACAAAATGGGTACCTAAATCCATGCATTGATCTCTTGTAGGAGTTTGCTTCCAGTGGGGAATCATGGTTGCTCGATAGTGGAGCCACAAATCATATGACCGGAAGCAAGGACTTGGTGGTGGACGTGCACCAAGGTTCATCTATGGCCACCAATGTTGAATGGGGTGATGCTTCATCTTGTAAGGTATTGGGGCTTGGCAAGGTTGTTGTTTCTCATGATCTCGCGATCGAGAAAGTCATGCTTGTTGAGTCCCTTGCATACAATTTACTTTATGTTCGTCAACTAGCACTCATGGGTTTTGCCACATTTTTTGATATTGATACCGTGGCCCTCTTGTGGAGCAAGACTCTTAAAGTAGCCTATGTTGGGCATGTCGAGAACGGTCTCTATGTGGTTAACTTCTCGGAGCAACCCACTAAGACCACGACGTGCCTAATGGCTAAAATTGATGTGGGTTGGCTTTGGCATCACCGGTTAGCCCATGTCAATATGTGATCTTTGCAAAGTCTCCTCAAGGGGGACCATGTTCGTGGACAAACAAATGTTAGCTTTGCCAAAGATCGTGCTTGATGTGCCTGTATTGAAGGAAAGTTACATGAGAAGGCTCACCCTCCCACGACTATCATCTACTCAAAAAGACCGTTAGAGCTCCTTCACATGGATCTCTTTGGTCCTCCATCCTTTGATAGTCTTGGGGATAGAAAGTATTGCTTGGTGATTGTAGATGATTATTCAAGATACACTTGGGTATACTTCTTCAAGAAGAAGAGTGAGACCCAACAAACCGTCATAAACTTTGCAAATGAAGCTCAACGACAACATGATGCAAAGATCTTGATGATTCGAAGTGACAACGGCACCGAGTTCAAGAAGTTGTGTGTCTCTCTCGTCCACCGAAGCAGAGTATGTGGCGGCCGACAGTTGTTGTGCACAACTTTTATGGATGAGGCAAACTTTAAAGGATTACGGTGTCACTTGTGACAAAGTGGCTCTTTGGTGTGACAATGAAAGTGCCATCAAAATTTCTCTCAACCCGGTGCAGCATTCAAGAAGAAGCATATTGAGATTCGGTATCACTTCATGCGAGACCATATTCGGCGAGGAGAAATAGATCTTCATTATGTCAACACACATGATAACCTTGCAGATATCTTCACGAAACCATTGGATGAAGCAAGATTTCGCGAGTTAAGGCATGAGCTAAATATCATAGATTTGAGAAATGTGGATTGAAACCTTACACATACTCCTCCCACTCATCATGATCATCTTGTCTAGGTGTAGGCATGGACATAGGGGGAGTATTGTTCTCTCAATGAACTCTTCCTCCCCCCATTATGCATAAATCGATCAAGTCTTTATTGTTTGCCACTTTTAGATGGTACTAGTGCTTCAAGACGAGTGTTGGTCATGGGCCCAAGGATAATTCTTGATGGTGCCATACCAAGTAACTCAAACATAGGTGGCTCCGGCCACCGACCTCTTTTAAAAAGGGGTGTCTCGTGTGTGGTTCTAGTTGTCTGTTGCCTTTCTTCCCTGTTGTCGTGTTTGTGTGTTCTTGGTCGGTAGTTATTTTTGCATAAGCCTTCTTTTTAGAAACTTGCACCTTCTTGGGGGAGCGGTACTACCGTGGTCTGGCACAGTACTACCGCAAGAGAGCCTCATGGTACTACCGCAACCAGCGCGGCAGTAATTTTTTACTACCGTTGGTGAGCGGTACTACCGCCCTGTGCACGGTTCTACCGCCCGGGCGGTACTACCGCAATGATACGCGGTACTACCGCGTCGTTATGAGTGGGTGGGGGTTATAAGCGGGAAGGGGGGTTCTAACTCCCCCATACCCATACAACTCGTTTTCCTCACGTCATATCTCTCTCTCTCGCCCAAGAACGACGCTGGAGGACCTCGCCGGATCTCCGTCTCCGGCCACTCTCCTCGCATTCCGACCGGTGGGATCGTTCCCCACCTCGCCCTCTTGCCATGGAACAAGGTCTCTCCCAGAATCCTTTCTACTTTTGCCCTTTGTTTTGTATCTAGGTTTTGGGGAGATGCATGTTGTTCTTGAGATCTCTTAGGCCTTTTCCTGGCAAGATCAGAGTGTAGGAGAGTAGTTGTGCAGTAGAGATGCTAGTTAGTATGCTGCTACCAAGGAGTTGTGATCGACCGTAGTACCGCCCTAGTTGTCTTGCGCGTTCATAGATCGGATCCGCATTCGGATCTGACCCTGAGCGGTACTACCGCTCTGACGCATGTCGCGCACGGTACTACCGCTGCTCTGACGCGGTACTACCGCGCTTGACGCAGAAGTAAATTTTTAGTACCGCTCCAGATGCGGTACTACCGTGCCACCCCGGCGCAGTACTACCGCACCCAGAGCGGCACTAAAATTTTACTTCCGCATCTTCGAGCAGTACTACCGTTCACTCCACACCTTCTTCGTAGCCCATACTTATTATCATTTTTACATGTTTCTTGTGCTTTGTTGTGGCGTTTGCATTGATTCTCTTTGCTTCTCTTGCGTGTTCTTGTGTTTGTGTCATAGGTGGTGGCTCCGGTTCAAATGTCCGTCGCTCGAATCCCAGCCGTGACACAGGGTCGAAGTGTCTGCGCAACCAAGATGATGCTCCTGGGGGCTCAATGCCCCCCAACGCCGAACCAAGCCCACTGCCACCAAGAATAAGGAACCAACAATGAGTATGAATGAGATTCCATCAGCTGAGTTCATCGCTAGGAGGAAGATCAATCCCTATGTGAATTCCCGGGCACAATTCAGAGGAGATGATTTGTTCTGGACCAAGCAACAGTATCTTATGTTCACAGAGGTGCTCAAGAGCAAACACAACTTATATGTGGATGCACACTGGATTGACATGACTCACATGAGGAAGGAGGAGCACCGGGCCTATTTTTCTGAGGCTCTGGACCTCGTGGAGCAGTTTGGCATTGAGCACGTCATTTCTTTTCATATGGACTTTGTCCCAGAGATTGTGGCCCAGTTCTTTGCTTCGGTCCACTTCCATCCTAAGGAGGAACGCAACATGTCTTGGATGACCAATGGACAAAAGATGACTGCTACTTGGAAGGATTTCATGGATTTGCTTCAGCTTGCTGATGAGGGGATCCACAATCCTGTTGGAATTTGCCCTCATGCCAATCAAGAGTCTGCCAACAAGAACAAGTTGCAGCCCTATTATGTGGAGAAGACGCTCGCTAGTGGCAAGAAGACTTGGGTCCTGAACCCTTTTCTGGATATTATGCATCGGATCTTCCGCAACTCTCTGTTTCCTCGCATTGGAGACAAGGACAACGTACATGCATATCTCGTGGACATGATGCTTATCTGTGAGGAGGCACGTCGTGCTCAGACTCAACCACTTGATATCTCACATATCATGTGGTGTGAGTTACGTTTTGCGGTGTTCACCCGCAAAGTGCTTATCTATGGTCCGTACCTGTTTCTGCTGATCACCAAGACTTGGGAGAAGCTCTATCCCGATGAAGAGTTTGACGCTCCTCACTGGGTTCGTCATGAACCTGTCAAGCTCCGCATCAAGAGCCAGTGGGCTAACACCACTACTCGTGCTGAGGCTGCAGCGGCTCAGATGGACGTGGATGAGGAGGAAATTGAGGAGGAGGCAGCTGATGAGGACAGTTCTGGAGGGTATACTCCCTCCTCGTCTGAGCCCTCGTGGGCTAAAAAGCTGAAGAGCAAGATGAAGGCTCTGTTATGTATGCAGGCCAAGGGGCAATACAAGTCACATGTTGCTCAGAAGCAGGTTCGCCGACGCGACAAGAAGGTCTTAAGTACTTTTGGCGAGGATGTATCTAGTGGCTCTGAGAAGAACATTACTCCAGAGGCTGAGTGGATTGCCAAGCAGGGATACAAGTGGTCTGATTCCAAGGAGGAGCAGCAGGAGGCTGACGAGGCGCGTGACGACTGATCGCTTCCGCCTGAGCTGCCACTTATGTCATAGGAGTCCTCTCTGCCCTTTTGGTGTCTTGACGCCAAAGGGGGAGAGAGTGTAGGATTTGCGTGTGTCTTGTGCCATGTCATTTGCTTTTGGTTGAACCTTGAATTTTGTTTGCTTTCTATTGGTTTGTGTCGTGTGTGTGAGACCTATCATATGGTGTGAGACATATGCACTCTACTCCTTATATCTTCATTATGTCTATGCTATCTAGTAGGTTGTGAGCCGATGCTTCACTTGCGCTGTTACTCTTTGCTCACGATATCCTCCTTGCATCCATGCGTAGCGTTATATTATCAGTTGCAAGGAGTGTGTTGTTTATCCTAGTATGTGTGATGTGCAGTCCAGAGCATCTCCATAAGAATGCACACATCTAGGGGGAGCTTGCCTATATTTTATATACATTTTCGAGTTTGCTTATTATCTTTTTTATATATGTGGAAATCTCATATTGTCATCAATCCACGAAAAAGGGGGAGATTGTAAGGGCATATTTCTCCCTAAGTAGTTTTGGTGATTGATGACAATGCTTTTGCGGACTAATCGTGTGCATTGAGCATTTCAGATATCTCATGCGTAGGCACAAGACGATTAAGGGCCCCTCGGAACCTATTGAAGACGGCGTTTCCTTTTGTTTCTTTTCGGTGGAATTGAGTCAAAGGAAAGTCGTACTTTTAAGAGGGGGTCCGCTTCGGAAAGGTTAGGGTGGAATCAACACGTACACATCTATTCATTCACACCACCTTTCCTTCACTTCATTGGAGCTCCAGCTGTTTTCCTTGTCTTTGCAAAAACAGTGGTGTTCTACTACTTTCACTCTGAGGCATGCGGTAGTACCGCTCAAAGAAAGCGGTAGTACCGCACGGCCTCACGTTAGTACCGCTCCAAGGTTACGGTAGTACCGCACATCGCGGTAGTACCGTACCAAGGACGCGGTAGTACCGTGTGTCTGGCCCCAGCGCCGTAACTAGTACGGAAGTAGGAGCGGAAGTAAAATTTTACTTCCGCGTCCTACGCGGTAGTACCGCTCCGAGCAAGCGATAGTACCGTGCCGGGTTTTTGCATGGATCGAAACTCTACGGGAGTAGCCGCAGATGTTATTTATTTAGTCCGCGCTCTTCCCTGGCCGATATGACCCTGCCTTGCGGTAGTACCGCAAGGACGTGCGGTAGTACCTCTCTGGAAGTATTACCGCCCGTTGCTATACGCAACAGGGGCTAGATCTGGCTCATGGCGCGGTAGTACCGCACCTGGAGCGGTAGTACCGCAGGGCCGTGCGGTAGTACCGCAAGTCAAGTGCGGTAGTACCGCATGTTGCGGGCAAAGTTGGTGGATAATGGTTGGATTTGTTCTTCCACTTATAAGGTGAGTCTTCATCCTCAAGAAGACTCACCTCTTCCTCCAAAAGCTCCATTGTTGCTCAAAGCTCCATTTCCTCACGATCTCTCTCCCTAGCCAATCAAACTTGTTGATTTCCTAAAGATTGCTTGAGAAGGCATCGATCTACACTTTCACCAAGAGAAATTTGATTCCCCCCACTAATCCCTTGCGGATCTTGTTACTCTTGGGTGTTTGAGCACCCTAGACGATTGAGGTCACCGCAGAGCCATAGTCCATTGTGGTGAAGCTTCATGGTGTCGTTGGGAGCCTCCAATTCGGTTGTGGAGATAGCCCCAACCTTGTTTGTAATGGTTCGGTCGCCGTCTTCAAGGGCACCACTAGTGGAATCACGACACCTTGCATTGTGTTAGGGCGGGAGGAGAATACGGTGGCCCTAGTGGCTTCCTGGGGAGCATTGTGCCTCCACACCGCTCCAACGGAGACGTACTTCCTCTCAAAGGGAAGGAACTTTGGTAACACATCCTCATCTTCACCGGCTCCACTTGTGGTTATTTCTTACCTTTACTTGTGCAAGCTTTTGTTGTATTTCCTAGCTTGCTTGCTTGGGTGCTTGTTATTGTTGCATCATATAGGTTGTCCATCTAGTTGCATTTCTAGACAACCTACTTTGTTGCTAGTTTGATTTGGTACAGAAAAGCTGAAAATTGTTAGTTGCCTATTCACCCCCCTCTAGTCAACCATGTCGATCCTTTCAGAGCCCTTCTCACTCGTCACGCAAGGCGAGCTGGCGCGGGGCAGCTCCCTCGGGTGGTTGTGCGGTGCTAGGCAGGGCGCGGCTCCGGCAGGCGTCCCGGTGACGGCGGCGACTGGTGGTGGCGGTGTGGTGGGCTGCTGAGGTTCTTCTCCGGCTTCGACCTTGCGTGGGGGTTGCCTGCTTCGGTGGTGGCGCGTTGGCCTCGTCTCGGCCAGATCTAGGGCAAGGAAGGAAGACGGCGTAGGGCCAGGGGCTCAGGAGCGAAGGTTGCGTGATGCTCGCGTGGATCTGATGGGGCAGCGCACGCCGACGCAGTGGTGCGGCTTGGGGCCTCTCAAGTGGCAGTGGGGCGGAGCTGCTGCCTTGGTTAGCAGCAGCCGATCCAGGTCTGTGGCAGCTGGCGTGGTCCATTGCAGGCTATCTCTGGCAGGAAGTGATCCCCCATCTAGGTCTAATGCACCGTTGTGGTACCTGTTCATCTTGAACATGAATATTTGCAAATTTATTGACATGCTGTAGATCCATAATTTTGCTGGTAGTCTGCAAAACCTGTTTTTCAATAACTTTAGATCTGCACCTTTCATATCCTCATCGGCGGTTTTACCTTTAGAAAAAATGATAATCCGGTAGGTAACATTAGGCCCCACTTAAACCGTCATTGCAGTTGTACTTGTAACACTTCCATGATTAATTCCGATTTATTATTGCATATGTCTCAATAACTGTTAATCATAGATCGTAAACCGGCCCTTCTCTGTAATTTCAGCTTTCTCCTTTGAAATGGCCAAGCAAGCCAAGCAATTTACTTCCTGCAACTGGGTTCAGTCTCGGGTTACTGAAGAGGAACTGGACGGTTGGGTTGAGGTTGACGCTTTAGCCAAAAAGGATGTCATCCATTGGAGAGTCCCTGGTCCGGAATGTCCTTCGGAACCCAAAGATGGAGAAGTAATTGTGTTTGTTGATCACTTATCCCGAGGGTTTAGCCCTCCCGGATCAAAATTCTTTCATGACGTACTGACTAGCTTCCAACTCCACCCTCAAGATATTGGACCAAACTCTGTGTCCAATATTTGCAATTTTCAAGTATTTTGTGAGGCTTACTTGCAAGAGGAACCTACAGTGGAGATGTTTAGGGATTTCTTCCACTTGAACCGCCGCACAGAGTTTACGGATGGGCCTAACACTGAACTTGGCGGAATGTCCATCCAAAAAAGGAAGGATGTCAGTTTTCCTCACGCCAAGCATCACAGTCATCCTAAAGATTGGAACCAGACTTGGTTTTACTGTCAAGATACATCTCCTGCTGATGAGAACCCTCTGTCGGGTTATCGTTCTCATTGTCTTCCCAATAATCATCCCTTCCCCCAACGGCTAAGTGCTCAGGAGCGATCCCAATACGCACCGCAGCTTTCAAAGCTCCAGGCCTTTACCGCAAACGGTTTATGTCGGCGTACTGGGAACTAGGGTACCCAGACTTGCCTGTCTGCGGGCCGCGACGAGCTCCTACTATGGCCTGGTATGGCCCAGCTGATCAACGAGCTGCCCAAGACCCTCGCGAGGGAGCCAAGCCTCGCGAGGAGAACGACGTCAAGACCTCCTCAGGAGCAGCCTCAGCAAGGTGCTCCGGAGGGGCGGAGAATTCAAGGCCAAGCCTGCCTCAGGAGGAGGCAGTGATATCAGCAGTGATGCATCGTGCCAGCGGGTGCCAGCGCGTGCCAGCGGCGCAGTTACCATTTTGGTGCCAGGGGGACAGCACAGCCGCAAGTCCCCGAGGAGCGGGGCAAAGGTTTCCTCATTGGTGCAGCAAGACCAAAGACCGCAAGGACGACAAGGAGGATGTCATCGTCGAGCCCACCACCGCGTCATCGCCTGATCCTTTTGCAGGCGAAGACTGCTTTTGTCAGGGTAGGAACGTCCTTGTGTTCTCGCTCAAAAATGGCCGTTGTGGGATCCCTTCCTGCCTAAACATTTCGGGGGAAGAGGACCGTGGCCGCCTATATAAGTAGCTAGAACTCCCACTGCAAAGGGGATCGACTCATACACTCTGCCACCACGCAAGGAGCAAGAACACTTGCCTCCCAACCCTCCTGAGCTCGCCTCCTGAGCTCACGAACCATTGTACTAGCTCATATCCCCGCTCGCCTGAGGCTAATCCACCAAAGCAGGAAGTAGGGTCTTAAACCACAAGGTGGCCCGAACCTGGATAAACTCTTGTGTGTTCTGTCTGTTGTTTGCTTGAATCCTCCCACCAAGACGAGAGCGAGGCGCTAGGTAGACATGAGTGGGAGAGATCTTCGTTCACGCCCCTGTGTTCGAACTTAACGGGTTTTGTGGAGCCCTGAATCCGACATTTGATGCGCCAGGTAGGGGGCCTGTCGGAATCTCGCCTCTCCTACGACCTCGCCCCGCTCTCGTCCATCAACCCCCCGTCACCCAGATCCAACAAACCGCGACCACGATGGCGGAGGTGCACTAGACGCGTGCGGAAGCCCGTGGCGCCCGCGCCGCTCAGGCATCGCCCTTCGGCCGCGGGACTCGCCGCCACCCGTCCTTGATCGGGGCCGACGGCACGATGAGCATCACCAACCCACCGCCAGAGGACCGGCAGCACCCACCACCCACTCGACGCCAAGGCCGTGCGGCAGCACGGGCCGCCGAGCACGCAACGGTAAGCTCACGGGACCGGCGTGAAATGGAGAACATGGGGGCCGCGATATTGGTGGCAAGGGAACTGCTAAGGTGTCGGTTGCTCGATAGCGGCCACGACGCGCTACTCCTCAGGGTGGCCGAGCTCCTCAACGCCGCCAGCACCGGAGCCGAGCCATTCTGCTTCCACATGACGATGTCGGGGACCGGGTGCCGCCCCAGCCACACCCGGTCGCCCGTATGGTCAAGACCCGTGGCGACCTACGAGGGTTACATGGGGTATGATCCGCTGAACCCTGCATATGATGCCGCTCCTCTACCTCGAAGCCCTTTGTATTCAGGAACCGCCCCCGTCGAGGAGCCACCAGGAGGCGACCCCAGGACTACGCCGAACGTCGGGTGCAACCAAGCGCCTGCACAAGGGGGCTCAGGAGCGGAAGGTCGGGAGGCAGATCCCCCGCTCTTAGCCCTCAACCCTTCATCATCATCGCCCATGGCCATGGAGCGTGAATGAGACGCGCGCAGGTGCCTGCGGGG
This sequence comes from Secale cereale, assembly GCA_902687465.1. Taxonomy (NCBI): domain Eukaryota; kingdom Viridiplantae; phylum Streptophyta; class Magnoliopsida; order Poales; family Poaceae; genus Secale; species Secale cereale. The sequence goes on along the minus strand of LR738711.1, from coordinate 233,763,652 downwards.
GCCAGCACTCGCAGCACCAGCCATAGGTCTCGGGCCAACGGTATCTCTAGCCCCGAGCCTCGGTAGGCCAGGGGGCTACTCTGGTTGCCACGTAAAGACAGAAAGGGAAGGGAAGGCCCGGGTCAGGCCCTCGTCCCCCCGCGCATGAACCATCGCGCATGAGCCCGCCCTGGATTTCACCAGGGGCTCGCTGGCGACAGGTATGATGCGCGCGGGGAGGCGCTTCTCCCCCTCCGTTCAACCTCAAGACGTCGCGCCTCCCGGCGTACCATCCCCCGGGCTGCGGAGGGTGCATCTGGAGGCGGTACGGTAGCCCGTCCTGCGCGCACTAGGAGGTCCCAAGACCGCGGCTTCGTCCCCCTGCTCACGAAATCCCGTACCCGCTGGGCCCGACCCTGATCAGGAAGGGCTCAGGGGCCATTAGGAGCGTGGGTAGGGTGGGGTCCCCCTCGCACTTCAGGACGCCGCGTCTCTGAACGACGTTAGCCCTCAGGGGCGTAGCGCGCTCGGAGATCACATGAGCGGCGTGCCTGGTGCTCGGAGGGGGCCTATGGCCAAGGTCCCATCCCCCCATCATGCGCAGTGTCCCACTTCATGAATTCCGCCTTCGGGTGAGTTCATGAGGGAGCGGACTAGTGCGGGGCGAGGCCCTCAAAGTGAAGGGGCGGGCACGTCAGAAGATCTCCGCTCATGACACTCTCACGTAATAATGAGTGGGGCTGTACACACCCCGGAGTCTCCGGAGCGTCGCCCCAAGACATCGGGGGCTCCCTCCCACGCCGAGTGGATGCACCATGCTCCGCGCTGGCCATCGACGCTGCCCCCCAATGGCTATGCCCACATCCGCCGGTGGTAGCCCTATGCTCCGCGCTGGGGAGAAGACTGAAGACCTACTCAGGGGCCGGACGCGGGCCCTCCTTTTTCCATTCGCATTTGCTCCCTGTGTATCTGCTTTTTCAAGCCGATCTCGCCACCGCGTGACTCGTTTCTCGAATAAAAGGGAGAACTTTTGTCTGTGTTTTGCGATTTCCGCCGTGTTTCCTTCGCCAGTCCGTTTTTTCGTCTTGCTCAGCCAAGCTGGGCTACGTTCGCAACCCCGCCCCGTCACTCCTCGCGAGCAGGGGCCGAGGCGTGGGCGCACGTTCTGTCTGGTCCACGGCCGGACCGCCAACCACTCTTGTGCTCACAGCACGTACTCGCGAGGCGCGCCCGGACAATGTCCGCGGACGCTCCTTCCTGACACGTGACAAGGGCTTAAGGCCATAGCCTCAGGAACAAGCAAGGGAGTGCCTAAAAACTTATCCTTACGGTATTCAATTACATCATCAAGAGTTTAAGTCTTGTGACACCCACCTCACCCGGCTCTGAGCCACAACCAAAAACAAATTTACAGCAGGAACTGGACTAAGCATCGACGCCTTTGCTGGAACTGTCTGTGTCGCTCCCCTCAGGCACCGGCGCATCCTCGATAGCTGGAACGAGCTCCCTCACCAACGCGTCCACGTGGTTGCTCACCCAATTCTCCGATGGGCCGGCGACCGCCTCAGGCGCAGGCTCTAGCAGGGCCTCGAAGTCCGTATGAGGGTCAAGATGGTGCAAGTTGCCGAAGATGCGGGAGACCGCGCCCCTCAGGCTGCCGCGGCTTTGCTCCTCGACGAGCTGCCGAGCCTTCCTAACCCCACCTTCAGGATGATCCACCACCCTGGTAAAGTACCTGAGATACCCGACGTCATCGTTAACCATTGGTCCGGCGACCCCCGTGCCAAAAAGTTCTCCTAGGGCCCAGCCGGCCCAGTGCCGCAGGGCCTCAAACATCTCCGAGCGGGTGTGCTGCATCCCACGGACTCGTGCAGCCTCCTCAGAAGTTCGAGCCGCGAAGGCGGAAATGTCCTCCACTTGCTTATGAAAGCAGGACAGTTCCGCCCTGGCGGTGGCGCGAGCCTCCTCCGACGCCCGCTCGCGGCGTTCCGCCTCGGCACAGGCCTTCTTCGACGCCCGTTCACGACGCTCGGCTGCAACGCGAGCCTTCTCTGACACCTGCAGACGATGTTTGGCATCCGCCAGTTTGCTCTTAAGAGTCGTGATCTCCTTCTGAAGCTTTTTGCGCTTATCAGCGAAGGGAGTCTCGTGAAGCCCCAGCTTCTCGCGGTAATCCTTGCGGAGACGCTCCACCTCCTTGGAAGCCTTCTTTGCGACGACCTCGCGATCATCAAGGTTGTCCTCGGCTTCGGCTAGCTGGCGCTCCATCGTCTCCAGGCGTTCGCGCTCCATGCTCAGCTCCGTCGCCTCAAGGGCCAGCGCCTCCTCCCACGCCGAGAGGCCCGCTGGACTATCATCATCAACCACAGGTGCGGCAAGAGCAGCCCTTCGAGCACGAACCTGGCGCTCGAGCATGGCGTTTGAGGCTTCAAGCTTGCGCTCATGCTCCTCGGCGGCCGTGTGGCGCCGCTCGGCATCTCGGGCCTCCTCCAGGGCATGGTCGCATGCCTCCTGAGCCGCGGCGGCCGACGCTTCCGCCTTCCTTAGGGCGGATTCGTACTGTAGTCGGCTCATGTTGACGGCGGTCCTTAGCTGGCACCAACCCTTCGCCAGAAGCAGACCTTCGGCCTCAACATGCCCATCTACCTCAGCAACCTCGACTTCAAGACGCTTCAGGGCGTCCGACACCTACCGCACAAGGTCATGACGGACCACGCTCATGCGCACTGCAAGTTCCAGAAGACGATCGGGCTCGTCCCCGGCATCCGCACCGCCCAAAGGGGCTCCCCCTCTCCCTCGTGTTCAACGTGTGCCTCGGGGCCAGCCCCGGGGGCGCGCGGTACTTCCGGCGCAGGGAGCAGGCGTGGTCTTGATGGACGGACAGCTGCTCGAGCTGCCTCAAGAGATTGCTGACCCATAGTGAAGGCAAGACCTGGGACACGGAGCGGGCTCTCGATGTACCAAGAGCTGCCTTGCCCCAGAAGCGCTCGGGGGCTGGGAGCACGACCTGCACAGTAAGATTCGGGCGCGGCTTCAGGAGCTCGCGCGAGGCCTCCCGAAGGCCCAGCATGGTCCGGAGGAGGGATGCAGGCGGAGGCTTCTTCGGGCCTCATCGAGCGGCGCGAGGACAAATCGGAAGAGACCCTGCGGAGCGAGGGGGTCAGCAGAACCACATTGGGAAAGACAGGAAGAACTGAAGAACATGCACCTGCTGGGTACAGCCAGCTTCATCCTCTTCAGGGCCCTCGGGGCAGGGCCGTAGATGCCCCTCAACCTCCACCTCTTGCCTAGCGCCGCGAAGGATGGCTGGAGGCCGTTGGAAGCAGATGTGCCCGGACCCGGGGCAGGGTCGCGGCCAGCGCCCCGATCCCTGATGCGGTGCTTCCCAGACTCGCTCTGACCGGAGACCGCTGCGCCTCCCCTTCCGTCTCTTCGGGAGCCAGCGGCGCCTCGGCACCTTCCGCCACCTCCGTCAACACCAACGCCTGAGCTTCGTCTGCTTGCTCCAAGGACGAAGTAGACCCGAGGCCAGGGGCTCCGCCAGGTGCGTCCGCCCTGAAAGGGGAGAATGGGCTCGCAAGCCCTGATGTCACCACCGAGGGGTCGCCATGATGATCGGGGATGCCCCCCGGCAATAGTCCCCATGCATCGAAGCGGGGCATCCTTTCAGCAAGAGCCTTTCCGGCTACGGGAGCCAAGTACAAGGGAGCCGCGTAGCCAGGGCGAGCTTCAGGCACTCCACCGACGAGCAGCAGTAGCAGTCCCTGGAGCGTGTCAGGAGGGAGCTGCTTCCGCTGGAGGCGCGCGCGATCATCAAGAACCCACATTGGGCTGGAATGGCGCTGGAGTGGGGTGACGCGGAGGACAAGGAAGTCCCTCACCACCATCGCCAGGGTCAACCCGCTCTTCCTCAGGTTGGCCAGTCGGCGCATCACAGGCTCCGCCCGTGGATCTGAAAGGGCCTCATGCCCCCAGCCCGAGTTCGGCATCGCCGGTGCATTAGGAAGATGGAATTGGGGGCTGTACGCGGCGGCGTCAACGAACACCCATTGTCGGCGAAACCCTTCTGTGGTTGGGTGAAGCGAGAAGTCAATTCCGGAGGCAGCAGTCGCTTCCACCGCGTGCAACGACACGCACCCTGTGCGCTGCCCCCCGTCAACCAAGGAGAGAGCGAAGAAGTGGCGAAGCAAGGCCACGAAAGGGGAAACGCCAACGAAAGCTTCACACGGGAACGCGAAGCCGGAAAGCAGGATGATGGACCCAGGGTCCAGGTGTAACGCCCGAACCTGGTAATGCGTGAGCACTGCGTAGAAGAAGGCGGAGAAAGGGGGAAGGAGACCCCCGAAGATAGAGTGGAGATGAAGCTGGATGTCCTTAGCACCAAGCTCCGCCACCGGTCGGGAAGCAAGCCGGACCCGGGTCGGCCCCCACTCGTTAGATGCATCGGCCAAGGTGCGATGCACCTTGTCCAGACCCTCCTGGTTCACTATGGCGGAGCGGCCCAGCACCGGCTCAAGCACTGGCGGTGACGCGGTAGGCTCGCCATCCCCCCTCTTCTTCGCCTTGCGCAGCATGACGACAAGGGGGAAGGGGTAGAGAAGGCAAGCAGAAAAAGGGAGCGATTGGGAGGCAGAAAGCAGAGGCGGCAGCAAGAAGCCCTACCGGTCGTCGATTGGCATGGCACACGACTACCACGACTGCGTGGGAGGCGGGGCCGCTCACGTCCCATCCAACCGTCGCATGCCAGCCTGGCCCGCAGCCTTGGGGGCCCGCGGCGCTTCGTCCTTGACTAAGGCTTCGCCCTGAAGCCCAACTCCGTGCGTGCCTTGGGACCGGGGGTAATGTCGGCATACTGGGAACCAGGGTATCGAGACTTGTCTGTCTGCGGCCTGCGATGAGCTCCTACTACGGCCTGGTATGGCGCAGCTAATCAACCAGCTGCCCAAGACCCTCGTGAGGGAGCCAAGCCTCGCGAGGAGAACGACGTCAAGACCTCCTCATGAGCAGCCTCAGCAAGGTGCTCCGGAGGGGCGGAGAATCCAAGGCCAAGCCTGCCTCTGGAGGAGGCAGTGATATCAGCAGTGACACATCGCGCCAGCGCGTGCCAGTGGCACAGTTAACATTTCGGTGCAAGGGGGACAGCGCAGCCGCAAGTTCCCGAGGACGGGGCAAAGGTTTCCTCACTGGTGCAGCGAGACCGAAGACCGCAAGGACGACAAGGAGTATGTCATCGTCGAGCCCACCACCGCGTCATCGCCTGGTCCTTTTGCAGGCGAAGACTGCTTTTTTCAGGCTAGGAACGTCCTTGTGTTCCCGCTCAAAAATGGCCGTTGTGGGATCCCTTCCCGCCTAAACATTTTGGGGGAAGAGGACCGTGGCCGCCTATATAAGTAGCTAGAACTCCCACTGCAAAGGGGATCGACTCATACACTCTGCCACCACGCAAGGAGCAAGAACACTTGCCTCCCGACCCTCCTGAGCTCAGGAACCATTGTACTAGCTCATATCCCCGCTCGCCCGAGGCTAATCCACCAAAGCAGGAAGTAGGGTCTTACACCACAAGGTGGCCTGAACCTGGATAAACTCTTGTGTGTTCTGCCTGTTGTTTGCTTGAATCCTCCCACCGAGACGAGAGCAAGGCGCTAGGTAGACGTGAGTGGGAGAGATCTTTGTTCACGCCCCTGTGTTCGAACTTAATGGGTTTTGCGGAGCCCTGAATCCGACAGTTTAACAGGCATTGATTTTGTTTGTTGTTGGATTTCTTGGAGCATTCTACCGCTAAGCCGGCGTTCCGGTTTGATGTGTGAGTACACCAGAGATCCCAAAGACCCTCAACGTCATACTGAAGCTTTGCTGTCAGAAAATGAAATCAATGAGTCTGTCAAGAAAATACTGGATGAACCGGTGGACGTCTATAGCAAAACTGGGCTGGCTCCCTTCTATGAATCAATAAACCGCCAACGGTAAGTCTCCTTATACTTTTTGCTTTGTTTCAGTCTGTTTAAGTATCCTTTCTGAAAAATTCCTCAACTTCTGACAGGGTAATGACCCGTTCTGGAAGAGAAAACCCCACGATAAACCATCAAAGGCAGCTCGTCTTAAGACCAAGACTGTCAAGAAGACTGGTAAGAAGAAAACCACTGAAACATCCGAGTTAAACCTTGATGATGATGAACCGGCCTCAGAGGTAGCACTTGACTCCCTTGGCTCCCTTTTTTGCACCTTATTGATAATGATTATGTTCAGGAAAACGCTGAAGGTAGCCAAGCTGATGGTGTTGAGGTAATTACCCTTTCCTCCGGTTCAGACCCTCTGCCAACAGAGAAAATCCGTCGAGCAAACCGAAAAGTAAGATTTTCTCACCCTTTAGCTTACTTGGACCCAAACTTTATTTTGAAGAAACAACAACATGAAGCTCACCGCACAACACGGCACAGCGGTCAAGTAATCACATCCACAGGTTTACCACACACTCCGGCCCGGAAACGTCGATCAGAGGTCTTGTATATTCCACATGCTCTTTATCCCAAAGCGGATCATTTCCGCCAGCCTCTTAATCCATCTGATTCAAATTATCCGGACACCCCTCTCGTCATCTGGCGAGTCAACAGCCACACAGCTTCCTCCTCTCAAAAATGTTCCTAGGTAAGTTTTTATTTTCCTGTTAATCCTTCTCTTTTACTCCACTGACTATCTTTATTTTTATCTTCCTCAATAGACCAAAACCTAGTAAGAACGCTAAATTGAGTAAACCGGCATGTGATGATATAAACCCAGAACCGGAAAAGACTCCAGAGCCGGCAGAAGAAAATGCTGACACCTTGCATGATGATCCACCTCGATCGGATCATGAGACTTTTACTGATCAAGAAGCTGCGCCAATGGACCTTGATGTTAATCAAAACAGCCCAGTCCAGGCCAATAATAATCCGGCAAGCCCTGCCAGAGCCGCTGTTGCTACGACAAATGATGTTACAATTACCGGTTTTGGTCACACGACTCCTGGTGAACCCGTTGCTTTGTCAAAGCACAACACTAAAAGAGGAAGTTTCTAGTATGGACAAAAGCAAATGGAATGCCGATTTGTCAAGCTATGCTCATCTCAGCACCCAGAACCTTCATTCCAGCTATCTAAACCGGTTGTATACAAGTCGTGATTATGAAGCCGGTTTAGTGAACCTTATGAAGGAACGATATGAGGTAATTGTTGCTTAATTTCCGCAATATTATTTCTGCCTAAGCCGAATAGGTTGACTCGACTCAACTGTAGCCCCCAAGTGCCGGTTTATCTCTTCAGGATGAACCGGGACTTCAGAACACCAAATATGTAGCTTTTCGCCTATGTAGTCCCCAAGGGCCGGTTTATCTATTTAAGATGAACCGGGACTTTAGTTTGTAACCTTCTTTTGAACAACAATGCATTAGCCCCCAAGTGCCAAGTGTATAACTTGTTATGCGCTTGGGACTTTGATAAAGATGCCTGATAACTACAAATATGCATTAGCCCCCAAGTGCCAAGTGTATAACTTGTTTTGCGCTTGGGACTTTGATAAAGATGTGTGATAATTGCAAATATGCATTAGCCCCCAAGTGCCAAGTGTATAACTTATTATGTGCTTGGGACTTCCAATATGTTTTACCAATGTATGATGTGTAAAGTGCAAATATGAATTAGCCCCCAAGTGCCAAGTGTATAACTTGTTATGCGCTTGGGACTTTGATAAAGATGCCTGATAACTGCAAATATGCATTAGCCCCCAAGTGCCAAGTGTATAACTTGTTTTGCGCTTGGGACTTTGATAAAGATGTCTGATAACTGCAAATATGCATTAGCCCCCAAGTGCCAAGTGTATAACTTGTTATGTGCTTGGGACTTCCAATATGTTTTACCAATATATGATGTCTATGTCTCTTTGCAGGCTGATCTAAACCAAAAGGAATCTCAAGTAGCTGATCTTCAAGAAAATCTGAAGTTCCAACAAACAGCCACTTCCAAAGCCAAGGATGAGCTCACCAGCGCTTTAGCAAGCATGGGAAAGTTGAAGAAAGACTTCTAGAAGGAATGGGCGGATTGGGAGACAGAGAGATCTGCGTTGGAGAAAAGGGCAGTTGACGCAGAGGCCGCCCTTAAACCAGTGTCAGATGAGCTATCTGGCCTAAAGCGCCAAATAAACACTATGACCACTGCTGTCTTTGGTAAGCACCCTTATCATAACTCTGAATGTGACATCCCCACAAATTTCTGGTTTAACACTGGTTCCACTGATGCAGGAAAGCGTACTGCTCATCTTGGTTCTGACATGCAGAAGAAGCTGAAGGCGGCCTATACACTTATAGAGCAGCTTTATACCAGTGCACAAAGGATCATTTGTACCGCCTCTCATAACAAACCGGCCCCGACATTGATCAAGGAAACATTGGAAAAGTTATCAGTGCTACCTGCCCGGTTTGAAGAACTAAAGAAATCGGCTGCGAGGGCGGGCGCTTTAACTGCATTAACTCGGGCGAAGGCATGGGTGCCTGACCTTGATCCGGCTAATGTAGTAAACGGCTATCCAAGCATGAAAGAGGACGAATCAGAATTCACCAATGAAGATCTGTGAGCTTTAACAAAAGAAATGTGTCCCTTGGCCAGCAAACTAGCCAAAGAAGCTGATCTGTCCCACTACCAGGCGGTTTATGATGCTGACAACCGACGGGTTAACGCACCTACTCATGATGTGGAGGATCTCATCCCGCCCGTTTGTAAGCACACTTACGCCCCTGATGTTGCACCATCTGAGCTTATAAGTGATGAAGCTATTTTCCAGGCCCTGACTAGGATCAACTGGGAAACCACTGACTTCCAGCTGCTTGATGGAAACAAAGAAGAGACGGCGGAGGATGATCCACGACCGTCTGGCCGGGCTGGCGAGGAGTCATGAACCGATGTCAGTTTAACTTTCAATATGTCGCAATACTTGATGAGGAACTGATATTCTTTTGGGCTGCAAAAACGCCTTGTAATAGGCTAGCTGGAAACATTTCATCTGTTATGCCATAATGCATATTTCCTCTGCATAATATTGCTCAGTCCGACAGTTTTACAGTATTTTTGCTTATTCTTCCGAACAGCTTTATTCAATCTGTTTCTGCATAAGTCAAATTATAAAGTGCCCTGGCGGTTTATTGCCGGACGGGTCATAATGCCCAAATACATGACTTAGGTTGATAACCCAAGCTGTATTTTGAAATAGATACGAAAATACATACCATACCTGTGATATCAAATCGTATCGTTGTCCTTACCAACCTTTGTAGTAGGGTGATGATCCCGAATTGTGAGTATTGGTGACTCCTGTGATCTTTCGCCGGTTTATGATGAAACCATACCCGGTTGTGATAAACACCGGCTTAGCTGCAGGTAATACTGGCGATTTGTAATCAAATCAGACCGGGTTTAGTAAACACCGGTTTATTAACGGTGGTGACTTCTAGTCAACCACTAGGCCGAATCAATAGATATAGGATGAATACCAACAATCTCACTGAGAGATAAAAAACTAGGCAAATAAAAACAATAAACACTTGTAGTCGATGCTTTTTACGAGCTGCCAGGCTCCTAATACAAGGCTTTTCATGGGCTGCTAGGCCGCTAAGTTAAACCATTTCACAAAGCCTGTTAAGATGGACCTCACATTAACCAATCGTCGTTTTAACGTTGACAAGTTCAGGGTCTGTATAAGATTTATTTATCAATCGTTCGACGGGTCATACCAGGTTTACCTAGACGGAGTGACTTACTTGATGCAGGCAGGTTAACCCGAGGTTTTAGGTGTATACAGTAGGCTTCCAAGTCGTGGCTTGATAGCCTATTACAAGGGCCTTAAAATCTTCTTTGTCGTTGTGCGACAAGAGCCCCCAAGTAACATTGTGAGCAATGCTCAATGGGTGCCTATGTTTGAGTTGTGCTATGCATCAAACTCTCTTTTGCCCCTTACCATCATGTTGGCTTGATAGCCGTATTGCTAACGTAATCAGAGCTGTGCTCTTATGATGATATTGGCTTGATAGCCAGTCTAAGAGGGCCATAGGAACTCTGTTTTGTACACAGAAGCCCCCATGTGATAAACTCTTATGGAAAAAGCAGCAGATGCCCCGCTTTAATAGGGATGCTGGTTTATTATATTGATTATAATATATACATTGTGAATATATGTACATAAAGCGGAGCCTATGGCTCAGGTGTAGTTAGGCCGAAGATGAACAATGTTCCACGACCATTGGGTCTCCTCCTCTGCGGTGCGTGAGTCCTTGTGCTCTCGAACATCGATGAGGTAGTATGACCCGTTGTGTAGATTCTTGCTGACCGCAAAGGGTCCTTCCCAAGGCGGGGATAGCTTGTGCATATTTGTCTGGTCTTGGATGAGCTGGAGCACCAGGTCGCCTTCTTGAAACGTTATGGTTCTAACTCGGCGACTATGGTATCAACGCAGATCTTGCTAGTAAATCACCGACCGAGACGCCGCAATGTCACGCTCCTCATCCAGCCGGTCCAATGCTTCTTGGCGCGCTTTCTCGTTATCAGCTTCAACGTAAGCCGCCACACGAGGCGAATCATGACGGATGTCACTAGGGAGAACTGCTTCACCCGTATACCATGGAAACAGGCGTGTAACCCGTAGATCTGTAGGGCGTGGTATTGATGCTCCATAACACAGAGGGTAGCTCCTCCACCCAACAACCCAGCGTCCTTTGCAAAGGAACCATAAGGCGGGGCTTGATGCCTCTCAAGATCTCTTGATTGGCTCGCTCAACTTGACCATTAGATTGGGGGGGTGAGCCACTCAAGACACGTCAAGCCGTATGTGCTCTCATTGAAAAAATTCTTTCATAGCTCCCTTGGATAAATTAGTGCCATTATCAGTGATAATACTGTGTGGAAAGCCAAACCGGAAAATTACCTTCTTGATGAATTGAACCGCCGTTGCTGCATCACACTTGCTGATTGGTTCTGCCTCGACCCACTTGGTCAACTTATCAACTGCCACCAGAAGGTGGGTCTTCTTATCTGGAGATCTCTTAAAGGGCCCAACCATATCTAGCATCCAAGTCGCGAACGGCCAAGTAATTGGAATCATCCTCAATTCTTGAGCCGGTATATGAGCACGGTGTGAGAATTTCTGACAAGCATGGCACTTTTTGACTAAGTCCTCCGCATCAGCATGAGCCGTCAGCCAATAGAACCCATGACGAAAAGCTTTAGCTACCAAATACTTTGAACCGGTGTGGTGACCACAATCTCCTTCGTGTATCTCTCGAAGAATCTCACAGCCTTCCTCTGGCGACACGCAGCGTTGAAACGCCCTAGATACACTGCAATGATGCAGTTCCCCATTAATAATAGTCATCGACTTGGACCGCCGGATTATCTGCCTGGCCAAAACTTCATCCTCTGGTAATTCGCCTCGGTTCATATACGCCAGGTACGGGACTGTCCAATCCGGAATAGCGTAAAGCGCTGCTACCAATTGAGCCTCTGGATCAGGAACAGCCAAGTCCTCATCTGAAGGTAATTTCATCGACGGATTATGCAATACGTCCAGAAAGACATTAGGTGTAACCGGTTTACGTTGGGAACCCAGTCGGCTTAATGCATCCGGTGCTTCATTCTTTCACCGGTCCACATGGTCCACCTGATAACCCTTGAAGTGTCCAGCGACAGTGTCCACCTCTCGACGATATGCCGCCATGAGCGGGTCCTTGGAATCCCAAGTACCAGATACTTGTTGGACCACTAAGTCCGAGTCACCAAAGCATTTAACCTGGCTTAAATTCATCTCCTTAGCCATTCGAAGACCATGATGGAGAGCCTCATATTCAGCTGCATTGTTAGTGCAAGGGAACATTAAACGGAGGACATAACAAAATTTATCACCTCTTGGGGAAGTTAATATGACTCCAGCCCCCGAGCCCTCCAATTGCCTAGATCCATCGAAGTGAATAGTCCAGTATGTGTGATCCGGCTTTTCTTCCGGTGCTTGCAACTCCGTCCAATCATTGATAAAATCCACCAGCGCCTGGGATTTGATTGTTGTATGGAGCAAATATTTTACCCCGCGAGGTCCAAGCTCAATGGCCCACTTCGCAACCCGGCCAGTGGCTTCTCTGTTCTGGATTATTTCACCCAGAGGGGCAGAGCTGACTACCGTATAGGGTGACCCTGAAAATATTGCTTGAGCTTCCGGCTTGCCATGAAAACTCCATATACCAACTTCTGCCAATGCGGATACCTCTGCTTAGATTCAATGAGCACTTCGCCGATGTAGTAAACCGGTTGTTGAATAGGATATTCTTTCCCAGCCTCCTTTCGTTCCACTACAATGGCAGCACTGACAGCCCGGGCATTAGCAGCCACATACAACAATAGTGGTTACTTATCGACCGGAGTAGCAAGGACAGGCGGTTCAGCTAGTTGCTTCTTCAAATCTTCAAACGCAGCATTAGCAGCATCACTCCAGAAAAAGGTGTCTGTCTTTTTCATCATCTGGTAAAGTGGGATGGCCTTCTCCCCCAATCGGCTGATAAACCAGCTCAGAGCCGCAATGCGACCTGCCAGACATTGAACATCATTGATACACGCCGGTTTAGCCAGGGACGTAATAGCTTTGATCTTCTCCGGATTAGCTTCAATTCCCTTGTTTGACACTAGGAACCCCAGGAGCTTGCCTGTCGGTACACCAAAAACGCACTTGGCCGAATTGAGCATCATATTATAAACCCGGAGATTATCAAAAGTTTCCATGAAGCCATCTATCAACGTCTCTTTCTATCTGGATTTTACCACAATATCGTCCACATATGCATGAACATTACGCCCAATCTCTTTATGAAGACAATTCTGCACACAGCGTTGGTAAGTCGCCTGGGCACTCTTGAGCCCAAAGGGCATAGATACATAGCAGAAACCTCCAAAGGGAGTTATAAAAGCTTTCTTCTCCTAGTCCTTAACTGCCATTTCGATCTGATGATAACCGGGATAAGCATCTAGAAAACTTAAACGCTCACAACCCGCCGTAGCATCAATGATTTGATCAATATGAGGGAGGGCAAATGGATTAGCTGGGAAAGCTTCGTTCAAATCTGTGTAATCCACACACATACGCCAAGTGCCATTTTTTTAGCACTAGCACCGGATTAGCCAGCCACTTAGGGTGGAACACTTCAACAATAAACCCGGCCGCCAAGAGCCTATCTACCTCTTCACCGATAGCCTTGCGCCTTTCTTCGTTGAAATAGCGGAGGAACTGCTTGACCAGTTTGAACTTCGGATCAACATTAAGAGTGTTCTCAGTGAGTCCTCTCGGTACACCTGGCATGTCAGAAGGTTTCCATGCAAAGATGTCCCAGTTCTCACAGATGAACTCGATGAGCATGCTTTCCTATTTCGAATCTAGGTTAGCACTGATGCTAAACTGCTTGGACGAATCGCCAGGAACAAAGTCAACTAGCTTGGTCTCGTCCGCTGATTTAAACTTTAAGGCCGGATCATGCTCTGTAGTCGTCTTCTTCAAAGGAGACATATCCGCCGGATCAACATTGTCCTTGTAGAACTTCAATTCTTCTGTCGCACAAACTGACTCAGCATAGGCCACATCACCTTCCTCACATTCCAGAGCAATCTTACGGCTCCCATGCACTGCGATAGTGCCCTTATGGCTCGGCATCTTGAGCTGCAGATAAATGTAACAAGGCCTTGCCGTGAACTTAGCATAAACCGGCTGCCCGAACAAGGCATGATACGGGCTCTTCATTTTTACCACCTCAAAGGTCAAAATCTCCGACCTCGAGTCATGCTCATCTCCAAAGGTAATCTCCAGGTCTATCTTACCGACCGGATACGCCGATTTACCAGGTACCATGTCGTGAAAACGGTGTTGTGCAGCGAGCTTCATGTCTGTCAGCCCCATGCGACGGAAGGTCTCATAATAAAGGATATTGATGATGCTTCCTCCGTCCATGAGCACCTTAGTGAACTTATATGCCCCAACCTAAGGTGACACCACTAGTGCCAGCTGACCCAGATTATCAACTCGGGGCGGATGATCCTCACGACTCCACACTATGGGCTGCTCCGACTAGCGTAAGTAACAAGGTACTGACGGTTCAACAGAGTGCACCACCCTCTTATAGACCTTCTGATCACGCTTGCACAATCTAGAGGTGAAGACATGATATTGCCCGCTACCCAATTGTTTTGGGTTACTCTGATAGCCTGATTGCTGTTGCTGATGCCCTGATGATTATAACCGCCTTGGTCGTTTTGCTGGTTGTGCCCGTTTTGATTGTCGTGCCCGCCCTGACTGCCTTGGAATCTTGGACCAGAACCACCACCTTGATAACCCGGCCCATGAAAACCCGGGCCTGAACCATCGAACGGTCCATGATCATATTGGAACCGATCCGAATTTTTAAACTCCCTCATAATAAAGCAGTCCTTCCAAAGGTGTGTGGCTGGTTTTTCCTTCGTATCGTGCCTAGGGCAAGGCAGATTCTTCTGGTGGTCCAGATTGATGTTTGATCCGCTGCTTCGTGGGGGCGGTCTACCCTTGCGACGCTGGCCATCATTCTGCGTACTAGTGTTAGCCATGAAATCTGAATTATTATCCGCTTTACGTTTACCGTTGTACCCTTGGCTTGCCGAGTTAGACTGCGGCGCTTTACCATTCTTTTTCCCCTTTCCCGACTTCTCATCGCCAGACTCCGGATATTTGGCACTATCAGAAACAACGTATTTCACCAGAGCCGCCATAAGTGTCCCAATGTCATCGCAGTGACGTTTGAGCCGTCCCAACTTCAGTTTCAGAGGCTCGAACCGGCAATTGCCTTCCAATGTCAAAAATGCGGTGTCCGGATTGATGCGGTCTGACGAATGCAGGATCTCGGAAACCCGGCGTACCCAATGACTTGTTGACTCTTTCTCCCCTTGAACATAGGCGGCTTAGTCCACAATTGACATGGGTTGCTTGCATGTATTTTTGAAATTACTGATAAACCGACGCCTTAACTCGACCCATCATCCGATGGAATTAGCCGGTAAACTTTTCAACCATGTTTGAGCCGTTCCTTCCAGCATCATGGTGAAGTACTTTGCACATGCCGCATCATCCACATCCAGCATCTCCATCGCCATCTCGTAACTCTCAACCCATGCTTCAGGGGATAGATCAACAGTATAGTTGGGCACCTTCCGCGGCCCTTTGAAATCTTTAGGCAGCCGCACATTACGTAAAGTGGGGTGAGACACGGTACTCCCAAAGAGCTGGAAGAAACTCCTGGCTCCACTGTGGTAGTTGGACGAATCGGGGTAAGCTGACGGTTGTGTACTGCGCTGTTAACTTGGCCTCTCGACGATGTCTGCCCTGGTCTACCACATTCTGAGCATTTGCATCTCCACCTGCCGGGTTATCTCTTCATGGCAGGTTACAGTTCTGCGCACTACTGGATACAGCCGGTTCATCCAGATGTCTACTGTAACTCCGGCTCGGGCAGGGGGTGGAATGAATCCTCTCGCGGCTGTGAGAATAAGCATGTTGTTGAGTCAACGCCATCTCTAGGAACTCCCTAGCTCGTCGCGCCTCCATCGCTATAGGGGATTCTCCTTCAATAGGGAGGGCCGCCAGGCGTGAAGCGGCGGCAACTATGTTATCCAAGGGGTTGGAATAATGTCCGAGAGGCGTCGTCGCGCGCTGTGATGGAATAATCTAACGTGATGGGTCCGTTGCATGAGGATGAACCGATGCCCCCGTTCCAGGCACTTCCGTCCGGTTTACTGCTGGTTGATTGCTGGTTCCTCCCCTGGCGTATTAAAGAGATTCCTTGCCTCGTAAACCGGAGTCAGGCGATACTGGCGCCTTCTCCTCGTCACATCATTTGATGCGTTTTGATCTAACATAAGCCGGTAAGCCTGAGCATCTAACTCAGCCTGCCTTGCGGCCATCCTGGTATTTTCAGCCGCCAGGTCCACCTTGGCTTCATCTATCTGACCCCTTATTTTAGCAACCTCTGTGTCGTGCCGCTCCTTATCGGCCTGGCTGACTTCTGTGGTCAACAACGCTGTCAAGGTATCGAATAAACCGGATAGGACTTGAGCCGGTGGCTGCGCAGGGCCCCCTACCCCAGCTATTGCTGCTGTCGCCGGACCGGACGTTAGCGCCGTCGCCGTCGAAGATTGTTGCATAGATTGTGATCAGGCCATGACAACCGCAACCCGGCTTGGCGGATCAAGGGTGTCTGGAATACTGTCGCCATTGGAACAGCCCCCAGACCGGCCATCCTGCAGTAAATATAAAGACTCGATCTCCCCGGTAGATTACTCGTCGCCGGAATAAACAAAGGTCTCACCACCAGATTCCGATCTATCCTCAGCTTCCACTTCGTGGACAACTCTCACAAAGACACACTTCATGGTGGGCCGAATCCGGGTAGGTCTTGCATGCTGAGCCGACTCAACAATGTTGGAGCAGATGTCCGGCTCAGGGCCCGGTTCGCCGATCTTGCCAATGAAAACGTGGATGCCAGCAAAGGGGACCCGGTACCCGTACTCGATTGAATCGGCCTCGGGGCCCCAGCCTGCGTCGTCGATGTAGATCTTGCCGCGACAACTCTTAGTCATCGGGCCCACTGCATAGCCCTTGAGTCCTTCAAAGCTGCCCTCCAAGAACTTGAAACCATCATGCGATAGCCCCATGGTGGCCGCCAACTGTCGTGGTTTTATCATGGCAGATGTCCTAGCGTAAGGACTTAGTCGTGGAGCCATCGCTACGGGTTATCTTAAAGGGGTTAAAGCGGACAAGACACAAGTGATTTTTATACTAGTTCGGCCCCTTCGATGAAGGTAAAAGCCTACGTCTAGTTTGTTGTGGTATTGCTAGGGTTTCGATGACCAGGGAGCAAAACCGCTTTGCCTGTGTCTCGAGTTGTTGTTCTCTGTCCTGAACCGCTGCAGGGTCGTCCCTTTATATACACAAGATGATGCCCGACCGACTTACATAATCCCGAGGCCGGCTCATGAACGTGCCCGGCTCAGTCTCTACCTTTCCTATCTTACAATACAAGTTTACACGCCGTATGGAGGTTTACATTCACGGGCCCTAACACCTTTTGGGCCCTGGGCCTTTAGGATTCAATAGTAAAGCGCCATACTCTATGTCTTGTTGGGCTTCAGTAGAAGTAATCCTTTATGGGTATAAACCGGCCCCTCCTGGGAGGTTTATACCTAATAGTTATATCCCTGACAGGTAGCATGGATCTGGTTTGTGGTGGTGGATGGCGGCCGACGGCTCACAACCGGACGGCTGACCTAGTCCACGTTGGTGCTCGCCATCGCGTTTGTGCCATCCTGCTTTGCGGATCCGTTGTCTCATTGGTCCGAGTTGGCGCCCGTGCTGTTGCAGTGCCTTTGGTCGGAGCGACACCGGTGGCCTCGGGTGTGGTGGCGTCTGAGCTCGCCTCAACCAAGGTTGGGGACTAGTGTTGGGGCTTGCTCGACGGTGGTCGTCGGCAGCTACTAGGCCGTGTCCCCCCTGGCCCACAGGGACTGCTGGGGACGCAGGCGTGGACGCCTCCTACTATGGAGGAGATCACCCATGCTCGATGGCTGATGCCGGGCTAGGAGTGGAAGGACAAACTTCCACTCTTCCCACAGTGGTCTGAGCGTTGCAATGGTGATGGCTGGCGGTGACTCGGGACTTGGATGCCGGAGCGGCGGCCTCGGATGGTGGTTCGTATGGTGGCTTTCGGCAGGCTCCATGACGACAGCGATGGCTACATCTATCGATCGCCAGGGCGGCAAGGGGTATAGCGGAGGGTGGTCCGGGCAAACTTGTTGTTTCCCAAATCCGCATCTGGAGACCGGTTCTCACCATGGCTGGTCTGGGTGCCCCATGGTGGCACGGGTGAGCTGCCGAGCGAAAGCTCCGTGCTTTGGCACCGACGACAACAACATTTGCGGGTGCCGTTATCTTCTTGAAGACGTCATCGCGGTTCTTCTCTCCATGTCACAGTCTCCGGGTGAAAACCTTTTTCCACCTCGGCCTCGGCAATGGCGGTGCTCGCGTTCCCCTCTTGAGGGCGTTGTCGTGGAGGCTAGGTTTCCTAGGTCGTGTCATGGCTTTGTACTCAGGTAGTCCTGTGCTAGTGTGTCGGCGGCATAGTCGTGTGCGTTTATGTTGGCCTGTTATCTAGGGATCTGCTATATCAGAGGACTTCCTCACCGCATTGTATCGTTCGGTCATGTATCATTGGTGTTTTTGCTTTATATATAAAGTGGGGCGAGAGCCTGTTTCAAGAATACAAGACCCTAGCCTATATATGTACATGTGATAATACATGTTCAATACTTGCCATGGGCGACCAGACCGTCGCCTTCATGATCTGTTCCTAGCCGGTGAGGTTCGTTTAGTCTATTCCGGTTACCCAAGGGTGCCTTTGTATATTAGGTACGGATTACATAAGTCCAACTCAAACACCTACATTCACCCACTCTATTTTTCGTATCAATGTTATAGCCCCATATCTCCTTTTTGTACTACACACTGTATGAATTCAAATACCAACGTCCACAATATCAAATCAGTATCATTTGATGCATCATGAGATTATTTTTTTAGAGAAAAGGCTCGGCCGAGCCGAAGTAGGGCTCAACCCTAACCCGGCTTTGAATTAACAGAGCCATCAACCGGCTAGGAGATTGCAATCGACATCTTACGGAGGAAAAAGAAAATAAGCAGGGAAAGATACAATGAGTTGTGCCAACATCTAATAGGCTCCATCGACACTACAAGCAAAGATCTAATAAGACTAAGGCACTAAGCAGCTTGAAGACGAAGAAGCCCTCCAACCCGAGCAAGCCAACAACAATAGGACCATGTCTACATGAAGCACTCAATGCGTGGAAAGGCAATCTTTTATGCTCCAAGGGCTCTAGCTGACACGGAGACAACCTCCTCCATCTTCGAAGAGAACACCCTGCCCCCTCGCCCTGGCACGAAGGGCGTCGATCCGTCAAGAGATGAAGATGCTCAGCCGAGATCTAAGGAGTGAATTTGCGCCATAGCCCCCAGAAGCCAAAATAGATCACCAACACATACCAAGACAAGCGCAATGAAAATTAGCTTCGGCCCTATCGAGAGACTTGCACACGAGGAGGTGCAATGGCAAGGTAGGACGGCTGAGGGTCAAGTAGAAGTGGAAGGAGGGTGCCGAAATGGAGCTCATTGATACACCTAGTCTACAGGGACAAGCGGCGAGCTCAGATAGGAGTAACCGCAAAGACACCGTCCGTCACACTCTGACCACGCCACCATCCACCACCAGAGAACTAGACGACACAACCACCCCAAGCTCACCAAGACGGCACCCCAAGGAGGTGACGACGCGAGCGGCGCCGCTGCCGCCCGATCTGGAAGGGATCTAGGCTTTTGCCTGGTACACGAGTAGGGAGGAGAGTAGGGGGGAAGGGACAACCTTGACGATGCAAATAGGAAGGGAATGGCATCCCAGGACATCGCCGCTGTAGTGGCCAGACCAGCCGGCCTTGGATTTTTTCGGTGTCCCTACCCACCTCCAGCCACCAAGTAGGAACAGCCCCAGGAGCCAGAGACACCACAGGACAGATCCGACAGGGGGCATCGTGTAAGTCAAGTATGGAACCTTCAGATCGGAAAAGAGCACCACCAGGGGCCTCGCACCACTGCCACCACCTCGCCGCCCCTGCGGCCAAGGAGGACGACCAGCACTGTCGGCCGCCACGCGCTAAAGCAGAAGCCGGCCCACCTGCCATGGCCGTTGTTGGGGAACGTAGTAATAATACAAAAAAATCCTACGTGTCACTAAGATCAATCTAGGAGATGCTACCAACGAGAGAGAGGGAGTGCATCTTCATACCCTTGAAGATCACTAAGCGGAAGCGTTGCAAAGAACGCGGTTGATGGAGTCGTACTCGGGGCGATTCAAATCGCGGAAGATCCGATCTAGCGTTGAACGGACGGCGCCTATGCGATCAACACACGTACAGCCCAGGGATGTCTCCTCCTTCTTGATCCAGCAAGGGGGGACGAGAAGTTGAGGGAGAGCTCCGGCAGCACGACGGCGTGGTGGCAGGGGAGCTCATGGTTCTCCGGCAGAGCTTCGCTAAGCACTACGGAGGAGGAGGAGGAGGTGTAGGAGGGGGAGGGATGCACCAGGGGTAAGGGGTACGGCCACCCTCCAACCCCCCTCTATTTATAGGCTGGAGTAAGAGGGGGACGGCCCCCTTGATGCATCAAGATGGGGGCGGCCAAGGGGGGAGACTTGCCGCCCAAGCAGGTGGGGGCGCCCCCAACCCTAGGGTTTCAATCCTAGGCGCCTTGAACCCCTTGGGGGCACACCAGCCCATTGGGGCTGGTTCCCACCCATATTCCGCCCACTTGGTCCCTCGGGATAGGTGGCCCCTCCCGGTGGACCCCCGGAACTCTTTGGGTGGTCCCGGTACAATACCGATAACCCCCAAAACTTTTCCGGCGACAGAAAGTGGACTTCCCATTTGTAAATCTTTACCTCTGGACCATTCCGGAATTCCTCGTGACGTTCATGATCTCATCTGGGACTCCGAATAACTTTCGGTAACCACATCAAATTCCCATCACAACTCTAGCGTCACCGAACCTTAAGTGTGTGACCCTACGGGTTCGGGAACCATGCAGACATGACCGAGACACCTCTCCGGCCAATAACCAATAGCGGGATCTGGATACCCATATTGGCTCCCACATGTTCCACGATGATCTCATCGGATGAACCACGATGTCGGGGATTCAATCAATCCCGTATACAATTCCCTTTGTCCATCGGTATGTTACTTGCTCAAGATTCGATCGTCGGTATCCCCATAGCTTGCTCAATCTCGTTACCGACAAGTCTCTTTACTCGTTCCATAACACATGATCCCGTGACTAGCTCCTTAGTCACATTGAGCTCATTATGATGATACATTACCGAGTGGGCCCAGAGATACCTCTCTGTCATACGGAGTGACAAATCCCAATCTCGATTCGTGCCAACCCAACAGACACTTTCGGAGATACGTGTAGTGCACCTTTATAGTCACCTAGTTACATTGTGACATTTGATCCACCCAAAGTATTCCTACGGTATCTGGGAGTTGCACAATTTCATGGCCTAAGGAAATGATACTTGACCATAGAAAAGCTCTAGCAAACGAACTACACGATCTTGTGCTATGCTTATGATTGGGTCTTGTCCATCACATCATTCTCCTAATGATGTGATCCCGTTATCAACGACATCCAATGTCCATGGTCAAGAAACCACAACCATCTATTGATCAACGAGCTAGTCAACTAGAGGCTCACTAGGGACATGTTGTGGTCTATGTATTCACAGATTTATTACGATTTCCGGTTAATACATTTATTGTTGGGGAACATAGTATTTCAAAAAAAAAATCCTACGATCACGCAAGATCTATCTACTAGAAGCATAGCAACGAGCGGGGAGAGTGTGTCTACGTACCCTCGTAGACCGAAAGCGGAAGCGTCTACTGACGCGGTTGACGTAGTCGAACGTCTTCGCGATTTACCGATCCAAGCACCGAACGTACGGCACCTCCGTGTTCAGCACACACTACAAAAAAAAGACACATCCATGATATTTTGGGCTGAACGAAACTTTTTTCTGTCATACTTATGACACTTCTGTGACAATAATTGTAACAAAACACGGTATCATCATATATGTGGTGGGGTCCTACTTCTATGACAAAAAATCAAGACAAAAAATGAGCTTTTCGTGTTGGGCGGGCCGGAGACGTAGCTGCATGACATTCTTTAGGTCGTCCATTACGAAAAAAACTATGGTAGAAGCGAGGGTGTGGAAAATATCGGGGTGTTCCCGGTTACGGTGGGTGGTCGCGGCCGAACGATGCGCGTTTCTCTCATACACGCACGCGCGTGGGTGCGAGGTGTTGGGCTCTAACTGAACCCGAGCGAGGCGTTGGGCTCTAACTGAACCCGAGTGATTGCACTGCAGGCTACGCGTTACTGAACCCGAGCTATCGATCGATGGCTGTTAACTGAGCCCGATCGAGCGATTCCTTCGCTACTGCTGCTAACTGAAGCCTATCGATGCTGCCTCTACATGAACAGTGAGCGTTGCTGGGAGGGTTTGGATGAACAGTTCCCGGTGGGGGTGGCTGAACAGGACCCCGTGGTGTTGCCTCTGCATGAACAGGACCCCGTTCGATCGAGTCGGTTGGGGCTGCATCAACAGGACCCCGTGGAGGGCTGCATGAATAGGACCACCCCGTGGAGGGCTGCAGGAATAGTAGACGGTGGAGGGCTGGATGAACAGTAGCCCGTGGAGGGGTGGTTGAACAGGAACCCGTGGACAGGGCTGGTTGAACAGTAGCCGATGGAGTAGCGCGCGGTGGAGGCTGAACAGTCGCAGGTGGAGGCTGGAGGAGGTCGATAGTGGATGAACAGTAGCCCGTGGAGGCTGGAGGGGGTCGACGGTGGTGATGAATAGTATCCCGTGGAGTCTGGTTTTGCGGTACGCCACACCTCGCCCGATGAACAGGACCCCCGTTTCGACCGTAGCGCTCCAACACAAGTCTGTTTCCTCCGTTTGGCGGTACGCCACACCCCTCCCGATCAACATGACCCTCGTTTTGACCGTAGCGCTCCAACACAAGTCCGTTTCCTCCCTTTTGTGGTATGCCACACCCCTCCCGATCAACAGGACCCCCGTTTCGACCGTAGGAAGTCCGTTTCCTCCATTTTGTGGTACGCCAGACCCCTCCCGATGAACAGGATCCCGTTTCGAACGTGGTCGGTCGAACACAAGGTCATTTCCTCCGTTCTGCGGTACGCCAGACCTCGTTTCCATCGGCTGTTATGTTCAAGCCCTCCCGATGAACACGACGACGCATTCCGTTCTGACCCAGCCGGTTGCTCCCCATGAACACGACGACGACGCTGTTTCTCCGTTCCGACCCAGCCGTGTACACGAGCGCTGGCCGTATGTATGCGCGAGTAGGCGTTTGAGACCCTTCCCGTATGAACGTACATGGCCGTATTTTCTTTCTTGCACACTTGCCGATGTACGTACGTGTACATGCTACGTGCGCGCCTCTACTACGACACGTGCGCGCCTCTACATCGACCGGTATGTACGTACACGTTCGGGACCAGAATGACAATGCTACGTACGCTTCGACCAGGTGGGTCCCGACTGTCAGGCACTTCCTTGCCTGCGAAGATGTAGCTGGTGGGTCCCAGCAGTCAGGGGGCGAATCATTTTTTTTGCCCGGGCGCACTTCCTTGTGTGCGAAGATGTAGCTGGTGGGTCCCAGCAGTCAGGGGGCGAATCAGCTTTTTCGGACGCACTTCCTTGCGTTCGAAGATGTAGCTAGTGGGTCCCAGCAGTCAGGGGGCGAATCGTTTTTTTTTTGCCCGGACGCTCTTCCTTGCGTGCGAAGATGTAGCTGGTGGGTCCCAGCAGTCAGGGGGAAACGTTCTTTTCACGACATACGGTGGCCCGTCCGGTTGGTCCCCGCTGTCAGGTGGAGGAATAATTATTTTGCGCGTAGTAAGGAGGTACTTCCTTTATGCGGCCGTGGACCCAGCTGTCAGCCTTTCCACATACAGTACTCTTCTGATGGAAGTCGTTCCTTGACCACCTTGACCACGCCGCGCCGAGAGCGCCAGGGCGGTGGACGATGGCGAGGCCTAGAAAGGGGACGATGCGGAGTCGGGGAAGACGAGGTAGTGGAAGCCCGCGCGAAGATGAGTACGAGGGTTCACTGGTTCGACTGCGGTGTGAGGTTGCCGTCGCCACAGAATAACAAGGGGTGTGGGTGAGTAGAGGAATGGCCTGGCCAGCGGTGGGAGTAGTAGGAGGCGGTGAGGCCTACGCGGCATCGCAGCCGCCCACGGGAGGCAGGAGCACGAGGCACGACCGGCGCTGGTTTGGGCGGCTGGAGCAAGAAGACCACAGGTTGAAGAAGCACTACGGCCGTTGGATGGACATCGTACGGTCAATGGAGCTAGAATCGTGCATATTGACTAAGTTGACAACGGCCTCCGTCCCCGTCAACTTAGTAGGCCCACAAGTCAGCCTCCCACTATACTAGGTCCCAGCTAGCAGGGGGAGTATTCATTTTTTTGTGCGTAATAAGGAGGCACTTCCGGTGGGTCCGAGCTGACAGTGGGGGGGCGTTTTTTTGCGAAATACGGTGGCCCGTCCGGTGGGTCCTAGTAGTCAGGGGGGAAACATTTTTTTCACCAAATACGGTGGCCCATCCCGTGGGTCCCTGCTGTCAGGTGAAGGAATAATTATTTTCCACGTAATAAGGAGGCACTTCCTTGCGGCTGCCGTGGACCCAGCTGTCAGCCTCTCCACGACATTACTCTTCTGATGGAAGTCATTCCTTGACCACGTTGACCAGGCCGCGCCGAAAGCACCAGGGCGGTGGACGACGAGGAGGCCTAGGAAGGGGACGACGCGGAGCTGGGGAAGACACGGCAGTGGATGCCCACGCGGAGAGGAGTGCGAGGGTTCACTGGTTCGGCTGCGGTGTGAGGCTGCTGTCGCCGTAGAATAACAGGGGTTGTGGGTGAGTAGAGGGATGGCCTGGCCAGCGGTGGGAGTAGTAGGGGGCGGGGAGGCCTCCGCGGCATCGCAGCCGGCCACGGGAGGCAGGAGCACGAGGCACGACTGGCGCTGGTTTGGGCGGCTGGAGCAAGAAGACCAGATGTTGAAGAAGCACTACAGCCGTTGGATGGACATCGTACGGTCAATGAACCTAGAATCGTGC
Organism: Secale cereale; assembly: GCA_902687465.1. Classification (NCBI taxonomy): domain Eukaryota; kingdom Viridiplantae; phylum Streptophyta; class Magnoliopsida; order Poales; family Poaceae; genus Secale; species Secale cereale. Next base: position 233,738,820 of record LR738711.1, on the reverse strand, counting down.
ATATTGACTAAGTTGACAAAGCCCTCCATCCCTGTCAACTTAGTAGGCCCACAAGTCAGCCTCCCACTATACTGGGTCCTAGCTGGTAGGGGGAGTATTCATTTTTTTTGCGTAATAAGGAGGCACTTTCAGTGGGTCCAAGCTGACAGTGGGGGGATTTTTTTCGCAAAATACGGTGGCCCGTCTGGTGGGTCCCATCAGTCAGGGGGGGAACGTTTTTTTGCCAAATACGGTGGCCCGTCCGGGGGGTTCCTGCTGTCAGGTGGAGGAATAAGTATTTTTCGCATAATAAGGAGGCACTTCCTTGCGGCTGCAGTGGACCCAGCTGTCAGCCTCTCCACGACAGTACTCTTCCGATGGAAGTCGTTTCTTGACCAAATTGACCAGGCCGCGCCGAGAGCACCAGGGCGGTGGACGACGGCGAGGCCTAGGAAGGGGACGACGCGGAGCCGGGGAAGACGCGGCAGTGGATGCACACGCGGAGAGGAGTACGAGGGTTCACTGGTTCAGCTGCGGTGTGAGGCTGCCGTCGCCACAGAATAACAGGGGGTGTGGGTGAGTAGAGGGATGCCCTGGCCAATGGTGGGAGTAGTAGGGGGCGGGGAGGCCTGCACGGGAGGCGGGAGCAGGCGGTCCCGCCGGCGCTGGATTTGGCGGCTGGAGTAAGAAAATCAGAGATTGAAGAAACACGACGGCCGTTGGATTGACATCCAACGATTACGTCTGCTACAATCGTTTGTTGACGTATATAATAACTAAAAAAATCTTGCATACGCGTCAACTTAATTGGCCCATAAGTCAGACCATTCCCTCTTTTTTTAATAATTTATATATAGCTCATTGCGACTTCTTATGCAATTTATTGCAGTCCGTTTTTTAGGGTGGCTAGGGCCAATTTCGCATATTTATGTGGGTTCCAAACTATTTTTAATACCGAAATATCAAGCCAGATTTAAAGTACTTTGAAGATATATTTAAATTAGGTTAATGCCCAGTGAAATAGGAATCTAAAAATGTGATTTTTTTTTAGAAATTATAAAGTAATTGCCAATTTGTCATCTGTTTTTATATTTACAACCAATTTCATATTACTTTCACGATTTGCAGGCGTCTTGAAAGAGTTGCAGCCCATCAGGGCGTAGAAAAATAAATAGGCCTGGATTGGGTATTCTTCAGGAAAAAATAAACTGGGCTCATTTTATAGTTTGTTAAAAGTACAACCCATTTTCTAGGTAGTACAACGATTAATAATTTCAACCAACCGTTCAAGACCGAATTCAATAAATTTCCCACATTTTGATGGAATCCAAAATATTTTTATCCCGAAATTTCTAGTCAGATTAAATATAAATTTGTATTACGTAAAAATCTAGCGAAACATTGCCCGCGCAACAATTAAAAATTAAGATTTTCAAAATGCATAAATAATATTTTATAAACTAATTTCGTGCTTGGTGCATTTTTTTATAGTTACCACCCAGTTTTTATAATTACATCCCATTTGTTATTTTTTAAAGCCCATTTTCCTATTAAGCCTAATGCATCCCTCCTAGGAAAGATTTGCAGCCCAGCGGGGCGGAGAATAACAAGTTGACATTGCGTGGGTATTCCTCAAAAACAGTATAGCTGGGCTAGCCATTTTCATCTTGAAAAAAATTAATATCTGGGCTGGATATCTGTCCTGGACTAGACGGGCAACAACCCACCCAGTTAATACCCTGCTCTCCTTTGAACAACAACGAAAACATCGCCAAGAAAAACTCTGCAGTGCTCACACCTCAAAAACACAAATACTGCTCGAGCTGCTTTGTCCCAGCTGTCGACCGCACCTTGTGCAGTTCTTTCATTTATATTGACTACATAGGTTGACAATGGTGTGGGACCGTGATGTCAGGAAACCAGGAGGAAGCAAGAAAATAGTTGTACATAATAAGGAGGCACTTGCGTACGTACGGCTATGGCCCTAGTGGGTCCCTACTATCAACAAGTCAAAATAAAGTCATCTCCTCAATCCTCATGTTCATTGACCATGTTAACAATGCTCGACGCCATGGCGAGCGCAACAACTCGAAGGACGATGGAGAGGGCCTCGCGGGCCCTATGGATGGTCTGATACAGCGTCCGCTGCTCATTCAGGAAGTCAAGATCATCGGACACCTATGAGCACCTTCGAGAGACTGAGACGGCATGAAACAGTAAGGCCGCGCTTGAGAGCTCTGGTTTATTTCGCACCTGTATTAAGATACAAGTGTAATTTACTCGTCATCAGAAACAACGCGTAAAATACAGGCGTAATGAAACCGAGGGCCCGAGGTCTGTAAGTAAAACCGGCAGGTTACGCGTGTAATTTGAGATACTGGTGTATATTTTACTAGTCGAAATCGACCAACCAAGCGCTTCACCCGAGACCATCTGCTTTTATTTACAAGCGTCGGTTTTACAAGCGGTTTTGGTTGGAAAACGACGATCCAATCACGGCCTAAGATGATGAGTTGGTCGAAAGATCATATGGTTTCACGTCTAACCTACCCGAGTTGTCGTATAGGCTATGAATGAAACATAAGACGATGAACTTCTTAAGCACGGAAACAATAGAAGAGGATGATCTTCCTAACAAGCAAATCACTGGCATTAGATCGACATGCAAAACAATACGAAACATTATTCTCAGGAGGCACGGTGAACAGCTCGTGATGCCGCATGCCACAACATTCGAAGCTCAACTTTGCAATCAAACACAAGGCCTGGCATTACATAGACAATATTCAGAACAAACTCTTAAAATATCTTAGATAAGTCAACATTCATGTGACTATGCATATCAGCAGAGTAAATATTTACTTCTGAACTCAAGACAGGAATAGGAAAAAACGATCGACGTTGCTCACAGCAAAGGGCGTCCCACTCAAAAATATCAAATGCATGTTTTCTGGCTAACATCAATGAGCAAAAATTGACAAGGTTTTCCAATTCCAATATATTAAACTAATGTCAACTTTCACAAGCTTTTCCCATTCAAAATATGTAATGCCTATGATTGTAACGGGCAGGGTTTGTCATCAGTTTGTCATCTGATAGTCCGATGGCTCAAGGTGACGACGAATGATTAGAGAACCATTTGATGTATTGTGCATGATGAAGTATTATTATGGAGGACACGAACCATCTGAACATCTTGTGCAGTTCCACTAAAATCAAGCTGAGCATCCCTGTGGATTTCGTATTTATACGCTGCCAGAAAACAAAGACACATCAGCACACATATGAATATTGGCCCCAGTGTCAACCCACCAATCGGTGGACTAACAAACTGAAAGTACGGTAAACAGATTACCATACCCAGATGCCCCATCATTGTTGCTTAGAATGACATTGATAGATTTGGAGTCCTATCCTGGCTTCCTGTACTTGTTTGGGCATTTTTTGCCTAGTGCACTCCACGTCTTGTAGAGTTTCCTATGCTCTCTGCAGACTAGTCATGTCACCAGCGTCTACTAATACACTATAAAGCTTCTCGATCATTCCTTGTGTAATGTAGCGCAAATAGTGACTGCTTCTTTCTGCAAAGTGGTAAGACCAACTGGTTAAACATGTAGAAAGAACTACAAAGTAGGATAGTACCATTTGTAAAACACTGTAACTGATATATACTAACAGAGACATTATCTGAACAATACATTTCTTAAACATGTACTCCGGCCGATCCCTAATAGAAATGGTACTCCCGTCGATCCCTAACAAGTGTTGCGGTTTTGAGCTAAGATTCACTAGTTAATTCTAAGGAAAGTTGATACTGACCTTTCAAGACTAAGATTTGAAAGAACGCGTGACGAAGACCTCAAAGAGATCTCAACACATATATGGAAATCCGGTCTCATTTTGTGCAGTTCCACCAAAATTAAGCGAAGCAAAATGTCGCAATAGCAACAAGTTGAATAGATATCCCTGTTTTAACAAAGGCAAAAAAGGAATCAATTATTGGCCAATAAAGGAGGATGAAACATGCGGCCACAAAAATGGTAATCCCGCCAATCCCTAACAAGTGTTGCAGTTTTGAAATAAGATTCGGTAGTTAATTCTGAGAGTGGCATTGCTTAATTTTACCAGCGACATTAGATTAACAAAAAGCATAGATAGTTCCACGGGGAGTGGGCGCAACAACAACATGTGCTTCCATCTACTTATAAAGGAGGTGATGCAGAGTTTATTTAAAATAGTACCAATACAAGTAGCACAACATCTCACAGCACACTCCATGATCATGTGGATGCATGGGACATGGGACATGCCAGCACCATGTGCGTCCACACGTATAAATGGGTGATGCAGAGTATGTAGCCAAGCAGCATATATGCGTTGGTCCCATATTTGTTCTCTTTCAAACTTTTTCCGATGTGAGGGCAGTAAATCTAGTCCTGCACAAACTACCCGACCCCCCAGTTTCTTTCCCTTTTCAACAAAGAGTTCGGTTCCTTACATATGTGTGTACTGGGTTACCCCATTTTCCCTTTTCGACCAACAAAGCAGCTGGATAGCTAGTCTATACTATTTTCCCTCCCTCCTTTCCTCATTGAACCACGTCCTAGATTCATGCTCCACCCCAACGCACCCTTCTTTCCTCTTTGAACCAAGACCTAGATTCGACTACCGAATCGAAAAAGATCAGCATGCAGCTAGACCAATGACGGTTTCAAAGAAACTTATACCTTAGGGTCATCGGGATGTGGCAAGGCGTGCGGCGGGAGGTTGGATCTGCCCACACTACATACGGTAGCGAGGAAGAAGGGGTCGGTGGCCCTCCCGCACAGGCGCTGGGTGAAAGAGAAAAGCACAGCCGATAGTGGATTGCCTCCCTCGCCGAAGGCGATAGAGTGAACGCCGCACCTCCTCCCCTTCCTGGTGCGACGGGATCCGGACGCCTCCTTTGCCAGCTGTGAGGGGGGTGAAAGAGATAGAGGCCACAACGCAGTCTTGTTTAGATCTAGTGAAGAGGGTGAGAGATGGTGAATATAGCAAATCCTAGCAAAGGAACGCTGAGCCTCCATCGTGTATATATACCTTATTCTCATAACAAAGGCCTTATTCTCATAACACCCCCCCCCACTTAACACAGGTTTCTAGTGCGGCAGCGCCCCGAGGACAGCAACCCCCTCCCCACCCTGCCTTCTAGCGCGGCAGCGCCCCCGCGGCCGGTGGCGACCCCCTTTTTATTTGACGACAAAATATATCTTGAAGTTCTCTTGGGTTTGATCAGAAGTGCAGTATCTCCATGTCGAGAATTACATTCCAGATGTTTCTGCAGTACCAATGTCTTATGAATTTGTATGAAAAACACAAAAAATAAGTAGTTCACACCCGTTTGTGTAGCAGCTCATTACCCCTATGTATGAAGTCAATTTGTTTCGTCTGTTTCAGAAACCAGTCGATTACATCAAAACACATGCAGTGCGTTTGGTCCTCCGATCTGGTTCACTTTTGAGAGAGATGTTGTTCACTCACGCCTAGCATGAAAGATGGGATTTTTTTAGCGAAACAAACAAAATAGTAATGCGGTTCACTTCGACATATGACGCGTTTCACTTCTCCTCGTCTCTGTAGTCCACTCTCGTTCATAAAAAATGTTGAAAAAAAGACATTGAAAACTCGGCTGAGAAATTTTATGTACGACAAAAGAATTCATGAAGTTCACTTGCCCGTCTAATGCAGTGCGGTTTTCATTCGATGTCGTGCGGTTTTCTGTCGGATGAGGTTCACTCGTCGATTTGGTTGCCGCAAAAAACAGAGTACCCGCATTTTCGTAATTTTAAAACTGCTCTTCAACCGTAAGGAATTAGATGGCGCGTTCTGCATGAAAAGGTTGCGTCTCGACGATATCTTTCCAACGGCATATATGTTGAATCATTTCGACCAGCGGTTCGTTAAAATTTCGCCAAAAACTACTGCTGCCCCTCGTAGTCAGCCGCACGATTTTCAAAATTAACTAAAATTCGTAAGGAATCTCAAAATCATTTCAACATATGAAAGTTGTGCCTCGTCCATAGATTTTCAACGGTATATTACTCGCCTTGTTTCGACAAACGGTTAGAAAACTGGAGTGAAAACAGTACCGAAAATTTGAAAAAATCGAAAAACTGAATTCTGCGATTTAGTAAATTTGAAACTGCTTTTAAACCGTAATGAATTAGACAAAAAAATATATATGAAAAAGATGCGCGCTGACGATATCTTTCCAACGGTGTATCATATGCTTCATTCCGACGAGCGGTTTAGAAACGCAAAAAAACGCTCGCTGCCATTATTCGTCGGTCGCACCCTGTTCAAAACTGCTCTTAAACCGTGCGGAATCTCGAAAAGTGTTCAACATGGCGAAGTAGCGCATAATCCATACCTTTTCAACGGTATATTACACGCATTGTTCCAACAAACGGTTAAAAAACTAGAGCAAAAAAGGTACTGAAAAAACAACATGTACAGTTTTTTCAACGTGAATTCACTGGTCTTTGTGTTGCAGTACCTCTGCTACTAAGAGTGCAGTGACCTCGTGTTATGCGTGCAGTGCGAAAGTGTTATGAGAATATTATTCTCATAATATTATGAGAATAGACCGGCTGTATATATATATATATATATATATATATATATATATATATATATATATATATATATATATATATATATATATATATATATATATATATATATATATATATATATATATATATATATATATATATATATATATATATATACGAAAATGGTTGTGTACTCCTGGTAGTACGTACTCCCGCTCCTCATATACCACATAGATGAATCTTTTATACCTCTTTGTTATTTTTAATATACTTTATTAGTAATTATTAGATACCCCAAAATGATTTTCATGAAAAAATTAATGCGAGTCTACATATTTTAAATGTTTACGTATATACTGATGTGTTTGTACGTGAAAAAGGTATATTACAAAAAGTATGTCGCAGATGATATTTTTTCAACAAAATTCGTATTGAGGTATCTTAGAATATTTAATGAACTATATTGAGAATGATAAAGAGGTATAATTAATGCGTATATGAGGTATATTGAGGATGGGAGTACATACTCCCAGGAGTACAAAAGAGGAGTCCTATATATATATATATATATATATATATATATATATATATGTAGTGCGGCGAGAGTGTGGAGAGTGCAAACCCTAGCGAACAAGCACTGAGGCTCCCGCTTATGTATATACTGTAGTACGGACTGAGCTCTGGTACCTTAACTGCACCTGCTTTTGGCTGTATGACAGGTGGGCCAGCCACATTTTGGGCCCACCTATCATAAACCCAAAGATAGGTGCACTAAAGTCAATGAAGCTGCATCCATATAGTACTCGTGTATATTACTAATATATAGTGGAGTAGTTTTCTTATTCTCTCCATAACAATAATTTTAAATTGTGTAAGTACGAAACGAAACTCTTTATTTAACGTACCAGTGAAGAAAACTACTACGTACTTCCGATGAACTAACGATCCACGCGTCCTGGTCGCACTTCCCGTCCTTCACGTGCGTTACACTACCCTTCCATAAGTGAACAACCACACATGCGCCAAATTATCGGAAACGTGTGAGAGTGTGTACAAATAAAGAATTTAAATTTCAATTATCGGAAATGTTTGAGAGTATGTATAGTTTTCCCTCTCTAATAATTATGGTTTGTTGTGTTCGGCCTAGACTTGGTCAAACTTTACAAAGTTTGACTTCAGTCAAATCTAATATGCGGAGTAAATAAAAATGGAGGGCTACTACATCCATCCGGGTTTTTAGTCCACACCATTTTTTAATCAAAGTTAATAGCAGTACAAATAAAATTACAGGGGATCTGGAGACAAAGTTGTGAGAAGGCTTAAAAATCAATACAAGACTTATGCTCTTAGTACCAACATCGATCCTTCTTCGAGGAAACATTTGGTTCATAGCCAATTGTGTGATAAAATTGCACCAACGTGAAAGATGACTGCGTCTCCAACGCAACCAAGGTGAACTGACGAATGATATCATCTTTGTGGGTAACAAGCAAAGAGCACTGATGGAAGACATCTTGTTTTTCATTGAAAATCTATCAGCTTCACCAGCCGATGCAACCATGAGGCGCAACCATGAGCATCGATAGGTCATCGTGGTGATGCATCATCCATTAGGCATCAAGTTTGGGTGAGGCACCTATGAAGTTCGACAAATCCTCACTGTGGTCTGTTTCTTCTCAGTAGTCAGGCTCGAGGAAGGAAGAACCACGTGGCAAAGGGCAGTGAGGAGGAACAACAATGGCCATCCAATTTTGTGCAGTTCCACTAAAATTGAGGAAGACATGCCCGGGTATGGAGATGCGCATCGCTGTTTCCAAAAATATAAAAAAAGGGCTATAGTGTTGTTACTTTGTTTTACAAGATTAACAACGACATCTCAATTGTCAATAAGAATTATGAAAAGTACACCAAGAAACAGAAGGATCATGATTATCTTGATGGAAACTAAACCAGGATACCCGAGAAAAAAAGCATTTCTTCATTTAACCAGTGATAGTATTAGATTAGCAGCAGCAATAGGAGCATATGGACAATGACCGCACAACCACCATATACTTTTTGTCGAAACAACATGTATACCTCCACCGAGGCATAAATCAGGCCAACTTTTCGAGTGGCATTTCCTCTATAATAGTAGGTGATGTTGGACCAGCCGACGAACCCTAGCTACTATACATGGGGACCTGGGGAGTAGTCGCATAGAAGAAAACCCGCATGCAGCGACCTGGGGAGCTGGACCAGTACAAGAAGTTATACCTCAGGTGGGAGAGATGTCGCTTAGGCAGGCGGGCGGGATCTACCCACACGACGGCAGTGAACAAGGGCGCGGAGGATCTTCGTCCACGCCAGCGCTAGCTCTGAGAGGACGGTGCGCATCGGCCTCCTCCATCGCTGACGGCGACAACGTCAATGCTGCACCTCCTCACCTCCCGCAGCGGACGGGATTCGACCGGATCTGTGACCACCGATGAGGAGAGAGATAGTGTGGACACTATCATCTTGTTTTGATATGGAGAGGGTGAGAGAGCGAGACGTGAGAAACTCTATCAAACAAGAGGCTATAATGGAGTAAAACAATCTCTCCATAGCATTGGTTTTAAATAGAATACGCGCGTTCCCGTAGAAAAGAAACAAAAACTGGCGGACAATTTTTTAACGTACCAAGAAAGAAAACTCGATCAAAAACACGCCCCCGCTTCCAGGTCGCGAGAGTCGTCGCGCACACACACATAGACATAGACATGCATATCCGTGTTTACGTAAAATTCCATTTCAATCTCCATCTCCAATCATATTTGTCCAACTGGCACATTATTTACGTTGTTAATTATATACGCGGCAACATTAACGTACAACATCTCTTGTTTGCGGGCGTCCGGGCCGCTGCCACGGCCGCTCCTGACCAACCGGAACCCTCTTCATCACCCGCGCGTGCTTCCCGCCTGAAACGGTCAGTGCCGCATTCATGCCCGGCCAGAGCGGACGTGACCTGTCACTGGCGCCGGCATTGAAGAGTGAAATGATGGTTGCTTCTTCCAACTAACTTACTGTGTGATTTGACTGCTCCTTTAGTGGCCCCTACATGCACTCCTCCTACGTGTATGCAACAGTCACACGTACACATGGACGCAAAAACACGCGCGACACCCTAATGCATGCATGTTTGAGCGCACGACGGAACACACACGGTCACGCTCAAGTGCTCAACCTACACGTGCATGCACACACATACTCAGCCAGGTTGAGCTAGTGATCGTATAAACACCGGAAAATGTATATATTGAGCGCAATGAGCGTATTATGAAATCCACTGACCGTATTTTTACAAATATACAGTGACAGACACTGTATTTATCTTGTTTGAAATTAAGCCATATTAACCGGAGAGGAGGCAGTATGGACTAGCATTACTTTGTCGTGTCCCGTCAACTTGTCGAATGAGGAGAAGCTTGCAGGACGGGAGAAGCTTGCACGCTGTGGCTCGCAGGACAAGGAGAAACTTTTGACTAATGCAAGCTGTCCTTCGCTCAGGCGGTGGACATACAACAGTTAATTCGGTGTCAGATTGTCAGAAGCATACACTATACTAGTAGTACTATTATTGTTGCACTTCCCGAAGAGGCGAACTGCCAAGCGCAAAGTTTATAGTAGTCTATAGAGGTACACTAGGAACCGGATGGAGGAGCGTCTGCATTCTTATTATATTTTTAAAATGTGATAAAGCAATCTTCAACACATTTGGTTCTCTTCGAGGGTTATCGCATGTGATAATGGAAGTTGATTGCATGGAACACTCGCCACAATTCTCGCTTAATTCTGGCTCATATCCTGTTACAAATAGGAGCGCTCAGTAATATTTCCTCTTTTTTTGTTATTCATCATGTAAACAGGTCAGCAAACCTTGTGACACGTCTTTGTGCGAACTGTGCTTGCTGCACTTTGAATGTGGCCGAGAGCTGGCTTGATGAAACACCTCGCTTCCTACTTCTTTTTTTGCGGGGTACCTCACTTCCTAGTGACCAGTGTCTTGGCTAATCGTCCTAAGAATGCTTCTATATGAATAAAGCTATCTCATTTACCTGCAAATAAAGATTAAGCCATATTAACCGGAAAGGAGGGAGTATGATCTAGCACTACTTGTTGGTGTGTCCCGTCAACTCGCAGAACGAGGATAAGCTTGCAGGACAAGGTGAAACTCACTTACGCCTTTTGACTAATGCAACGTACCCTCGCCCAGGCGGTGGACATGCATCAGTTCGTTCGGTGTCAGATTGCCAGAGGCATACACTGTAGTACCGAACATGCAGAGTACCATCATTGTTCGACTTTACGAAGAGGCGAAGAGTCAATCACAAGGTTTAGTAGTACGAGTAATACTACTGCTAGAACCGCATGGTGGAGCCTCTGTACTCTTATTTTTCTTTAATCTCTGATAAAGTACACATTTATTCCGGAGAAGGACGGAAACGGCAGCCCAACATGTAATGATGATATCGATCAACCATGCTCGAATATATCTTGCCCTCCGTGCGAGCCCGTCTGTGTGTTCGTGCTCCTCGTCTCTCTCAAGGAACAGCGGGTTGGCCATTTTGCCGTCAGTTGAGATCAGTTTGCTCACACTCCGGTCCCACATGTCAGTGATATGCCAAGAGGAGGTGCATTGACCGACTGGCCGTACGCGTACTTGGTTTTGCACCTTCATACTACTCCTCCCTTCGTCACAGTTTACAGGGCGCGCTTCATTATGATGCATTTCTCTCAATGCATTTCCACCACCAGAGAGACTTTAGACGCGTTTGGTTTAATGCTCAATTAATTAGGGCGTGGTAATCGCAATTTTCTCTCGATGTAGTACTACGGAGTGGAATAAGTGCATGCATGTGTGTACCCGGGGTGGAAGCACTGCATGCATGTGTGTACGCATTATTTCCTCTAGTAATAGACGTCGTGCTATAACTACCAATGCTATTTTCAGGCCGTTCGCTAGTCGTCTTAGTCCCGGAGATTTTCTTTTTTTCTGAAGCGCGCTCTATAAACAGTGACGGATGGAGTAGTATGAGCGGATTCAAAGAAGAGCGTATTGATCGTTGCTTCTTCCGAGCAACTTACAGTGGGAACGGTGGGGCTTATGATTTGACTGCTTATTACTCACTATTAATGCGGCGCAACGACCGGTCTGAGTCTCCCATGCGGTTGTGTGCACTACCCCCTCGGTTCTTAAATATACTCCGAAGTATTTGTCTTTCTACAGATTTCAACGAGTGACTACTCAAATATTTGTCTTTTTAGATATTCAAATGGACTACTACATAAGGATGTATATAGACATATTTTAGAGTGTAGATTCACTCATTTTGCTCTCTATGTACTCACTTGTTGAAATCTCTAGAAAGATAAATATTTAGGAACGGAGGGAGTACACATACGAAGCAAAATGAGTGAATCTACACTCTAAAATATGCCCATTTGAAATTTGTAAAAAGAAAAATATTTAGGAACGAAGGAGTATAATTTTGTGCATGGCACATGGACCCGGATGCCGAAGAGGCTTCTGGCAATGCTATCAAGCTTCCAACATTTGTTTACATAATTGACGTACTATACAAATAATTTTCCTGCGACATGAAATTGTAAAATGGTGTGAGCTTTCAGCTTTTGTTTCGTGTGTCTTGCCATCGATGCTCTTTCGGAAACAATAAAAAACTAACTTCCTTGCTAATCAAAGCTAATATTTACATCACAACTGAAGACAAAGTTGTGAGAAGGTGTTAAATTAAAATTTATCCATGCTT
>LR738711.1:233609783-233724698 GCA_902687465.1 Secale cereale | reverse complement strand
CTAATTAACTATAGAGGTACAATGGCTGGTATATGTGTGGAGGAGAAGAGAGGCCTACCTCGTGTATTAAGGGAGATCGATCTACCTCATGTATTAAGGGAGATCGATCGGCATCCATGCATATGTGTAGGAGAGGAATAAGGTTGGGAGAGAGACAGAGCTAGAGTGTTGGAGGGGGTGGTTGTAACGCCCCGGATGTAACAATTCCATTTATGGCAATATATGCATCGTTGACTTCATCAATTCCATTCCGGGCTCTTCCTTCATTTCGGGTTTCTTCATTTTGCCGTGTATGTGTGCATATCATCCATGTCATGTCATCATGTGCATTCCATTGCATTCGTGTTGTCACTTGCACCCGGTCATGCTCGTCTCTTCCCGTTGTCCGTTTTGAGTTCCAACACTCGCACACATGCCCGTGGCACCTCTGAGTCATTCTTTCGTATGTGGCGTAGAACGGTCTCAGAATGAGGTGAGACTTGTCGTACGTAGTTGTTTTAGTACATGGAGACCGCATGTCAAGTTTCGTCGCGTTTGGAGGTCATTTGATACTCCAACGGTTAACCTCGTGGGCTAAAAAAACCTATTTCTTTTGGCCCAACACCCCTCCACAACAGCCCACTAACCCATCACAACCACCTCCATCCTCTCGGTCGTCGGATCGTGATTGTGTGCGCGAAAACCGCACCTCATTTGGACACACCTAGCTCCCTCTACATATAAAAAGGCTCCATCCCCTCCATTTTCGGGCGAAACCCTAGCCGAGCTCCTCCTCGTGCCGCCGGACGCGTCCGTTCGCGCCGGACACGTCCGCCACCGCGCCCCCGACCAATCCCTGTGCGCCACGTGTCCTCCACCGCCGGCTCCTCCACAGCGCCCCGCGCCGGGCCCGCCAGCCCGCGGCCGGGCCAAACCGGGCCACTCAGCCGCCCAGGCCGCGCCTCCCCGCGCCTCCTCTCGCCTCCGGCCGCCGACGCGCATCCCCGCCGCCGCGCCACCTCGCCCGTCGCCGCCGGCGCGCATCCCCACCGCCGCGCCACCTCACCCGTCGCCGCCGGTGCACTCCGCCACCACCAAGAGCACCCGTCACCGCCGAAGCTTCGGTCACCGCCACCGGCGCCGCTGCTGGCGCCGGCCACCTCGCCGGCCGGCCCCGCCTCGCCACCGCGCCCCGACTCCGGCGACTTTTCCGGCCGCCGCCTCGCCGGATCCCGATCTGGATCGGGGAGTGGACGAGATCCACCACTCCCCCATCCAAACGGCCCCGTCTCCGCCCGGATCCCTCCGTCCTGGATCCGTCCCATCCCGCATTGACTTTTGGTGGAGGTATATTTTCCACTAAGTCCCAGATCCGTGTAAATTTGTTGCCTCCTTCATCATGTGGTAACTTTGTGATCGGTCCTTCGTTTTGCGCATATGATATATCAAAATGTTCGTCTCGTCATGCTCTACATGTTAGCATCAGTTCCCTGCATGTTAGGGTCCATCTAGGTGTCCTAATATTCGTGGCAATAGTGCTTCGTGATGTAACTGTTTCAGCACTTGTTGTATGTTTAAATTTGATGGCATGTTCGTGAGCTAGTAACTTTGTGCATGTTGGTCCAAATGGAGTGTATGATATGTCCAGATGTTCGTCTTGAGATGCTCTTCAAGATGGATGCATTTTCATGCATGTTAGGTTGCATTATGACATGTTTAACCATGTTGCAAAAGTGCACGTGGCTGATAAGTTTCTGAACTTGTTATGAGATGATGTTTTTGTCTTGTTTGTGTTTATTAATACATGTGTCATATGAGCTAGGTGTCAACATGGTTTTTGCCGATTGGAATGTGCTCTACAAGATAGAGTCATTTTCATGCCATGATATGTCTTCATATGAGTGCAACAAGCTTGTTAACATGCCATCGTGATGTTAAATTTCTGCTAAGTGAGAATCTGTTAATTTTTATGTCATGTTTCCATGAGGCTCCCGTCTTTGTTGTGCATGGTTAGAGTTGTCCAGTGGGTGTTCCTTGATGTATATGTTATACTCTAGCTATCCATGCTCTTATTTTCCATGATGCCATGCTGTAACTTGTTCTTTTGAGGCCCTCTAGTTGCTTCAAAATGTTTTCTGTCAGCATGCCCAGATTTTGCGCAGTCTGGATAAACTTTTGCACTTTTGTCATGATGTTTGGGACATGTTCTAGTATGTTGTAGAAGTAGCCATGTGGTTATTCTTGAAGAGCATGTTATGTATGTTATTTCCATGCCTTTTGCTTGCATGATGGCTTGTTGTAGCTTGTTGTTTTCATGCTCTTAAGTGGATCTAAAATGTATCTGTCAGCCTGTTATCAGCAAGTTTAGTTTTGCCATGTGAATAGCTAGTGTTCTATGCTTCCTATGACCATGTTCTTGACATGAGTAGCTTCAAAAACATGTCTTCTTGTTGTTGGTTATATTCCCATGCCATGCTATGCTTTGAGATGAGTTGCACAAGCTTGCAAACATGCCTACTTGTCGTTGTTGCTGCCATGCCTTGTAATTTTCAATAAGTCTAAGAAATCTATAAACTTATTGAATCTTGCCATGCTTGTTTAATTGTGTTCCAGCTAGGTTTTGGGTGTGTTCTAAGTTCATGCTTATTAAGAATCATGTCTATTTCACATCCACGCCTTTTGTCTTCATGTTTGGGTGCTGTAGCATAATTATAGCTTGCTCCAAAGATGCCATGTTGCTGTTAACTGCAGTTTTGCATTGCATCTTGTTTTGCTTGTCTTTTGCAAACCGTGCATCCGTTCCCCATGATATTTATATCATTTTTGACCGAATCTTCCCATCTATCCAGTGGCTTGCTTGGTTTCCCAAGATGAAGCCATTTCCATCACCTTCTCCTTAGGCTCGAGAGCATCCTCATGCATACGCACATCATACTTGCATCCCATGACATGTCTTGCATCATGTTGATTGTGCATTGCATCGTGTTTGATATTGTGTCGTTGTTGTGCTCTTGTGTTGGGTAGAGCCGGGAGCCGATACCGAGTTCGAGGATCTTGTCGAGACTGAGTTTGAGGAGCCGTCTTACCATCCCACCGACGACTTACCAAGCAAGATGACCATTCCCCGATATCACCTCTATCTTTGCCTATGCTAGTTATCTCGTTCTTTAGATATGCCTCGATGCCTATTCCTATTTGTCAGCCTCCTATTGTTGCCATGGAACACTCTAACCGCCTTCCTGGCAAACCGTTGATTGGCTAAGTACGCTTTTGCTCAGCCCCTCTTATAGTGTTGTTAGTTGCAGGTGAAGTTTCAAGATTGCTCCACGTTCGGACTTATTTATTGGGATACCGCAATATATATCTGTTTAATACTAATGCACCTATATATTGGCAATGGGTGGAAGGCTTGGCCTTTTGCTTGGTGTTTTGTTCCACTCATGCCACCTTAGAACCCGATAAACCGGTGTTATGTTCCTTGATTTTGCGTTCCTAACATGGTTGGGGTTTATAGGCCCCCCTTGATAATTCACACTTCTTAAAGCTTTTCCAGCAAGACCCAACACTGGTTTTACATTTGCCTAACAACTAAAACTTGCATAGGGAGTTGCAAACCCGAGTTCTTAATCAACAACCCGGGCCAGTGCTCCTCATGAGTGTTGGTCCAAACTGGGGGTCCTGCAGGGCCGCCTTGGGGAAACCGGAGGTATCTGGTATTACCTGTAGCATCGCCCATCCGGTCGTGGCCTGAGATGAGATACGCACGGCTACTATCAGGGTGTCGGCACACTGGGAGGTCTTGCTGGATTAGTTTTACCTTTGTCGTAATATATTGAGCACGGGATTCCGAGGATACTCAGGTCTTCCCACTTTGGAGTTGCGACTCCGCAGATCGTGAGCTTGTGATGGGCTAAGTTGGGACACCCCTGCAGGGTTTTGAACTTTCGAAAGTCGTGCCCACGGTTATGTGGCAGATGGGAATTTGTTAATATACGGTTGTAGATAACTTGACACCATATACTTAAGAATACACTACCTGTGTGAGTAACCGTGATGGTCTCTTTCCGAAGGGCTTCGGGAAGTGAACACGGTGGGGTTATATTTGACCGTGAGTAGCTAGGATCACTTCTTGATCAACTTGGCGACCGTTGGCAGTTGTTCTCATCTCGCTCTAGTCTCGTAAGCTAGTTGCTTAGTGCTTGCTGCAAACACTTTAATAGCCTTTCCACACCTAAGGCTTTGGTAGTTTTGATACCCAGGAACAGGATTGCTGAGTCCTTTGTGGTTCATAGTTTACAACACACACTAGATGCAGGTACAGCCGAGAACGATGCAGGAGATAGATCAGAACTTCAGTGGGAGTTCAATGCAGACCGTGGTCGTTACTATGTATCGTATCCCGATGATCAGTAGTGGTTCCTACTAAGGGCGATCCGGCCTTGTGTTGTGGTATCTTTTCTCGTTTGGATTTCGTCTGTAGTTAGACCCTGTGTTATTTGGATGAATGTATGCTATTGTATTCATTGTGTGATGTGGCGAGTGTAATCCAACTATCTTTTACACTTTCATCCCCGAACTTTTACATGAGATGTGCAAAGGTACCACGCTTGAGATCATTCCAGAATGCGCTTATGTCTCTAAGTCGTGCCTCGACACATAGGAGATATAGTCGCATCCTGGGCATTACAGTGGTAGTGGAGTTGCTTCTAACAAATGGTGGGATAGGCTTGCTAGACAACCGGAGGGCACGCCTGCAATATCAATAAGAGAGGGGATGGCTGCCTCTCGGTGCACGTGCGTGTGAGAGACGGGTCAGGAGGCATGCACGAATGATGAGGGGCGATATGGATGTGGTAAGTAGACATAACTGCATAGGAAGATCAATCGTCCTTTGTTAGAGAAAGGAGAGCATAACTTGTGAGGTACGTCGATCGATGGGGGGAATAGTTAAAGTCGACCTAGGTATATGTTGGGAGATCGATCGGTATACATGCAAGTGTGTGTTAGAAGCAAATGAGGCACGGGGAGAAGGATAGAGAGAGAGGGATGCATGTAGGAGGTGGTGCGAGAGTCATACTATATCGAGGGGGGAGGAGTGTGCGAGTACGAGATCGATGAAGAGAGTGGTGGGAGTGAGGCATGGACGATGATAAGAGAAGAGGGGAAGCTTGTGTTTTGTGCTAGCACACTTGGCTAGAGAGGCATATCGATCGATGTGTGTCGTAAAGAAGGAGTTGGGGGGCCTACACACACCGTGGGTGAATGACCTAAAGTGAAAAGACAAATTTGCACGATGGAGCTAGAGAATGTTGAGGGAGGGTGAGAGGGATGCGGGCGTCTGCATGCACGAGAGAAAGTTAGCGCTAGCTAGCTACAAAGATAAGAGGATTGTGTGGGTGTAAAAGACGAATAGAGATCATACTTCATTATAAAAAGCGAATTCGGTTATTTGAAGAATTTATCATAGTGTTTTAAACCGACGTATGTGTGAATATATACAACGGTGATACACATGGTGTGGTTATGAACATGTTATACTACATATAATATATTTTATCTCTACTCTTATAAAAACGGAGTTGTTGATGATGGTGCCATCCTGCAATATAGGCCGTCTGATTTATATCTGACGGATAGGAAGAAAACTATGGCAATTTTGAAAAAAGATACCCACACCCCTCTCCATATTTGCAAATTAGGCCTCCCCTTGATGATGTTGATGTTCTGTGGAACGCATGGGCATCTTGCTAGTACTACGTATAACATATAGAACATTGATCATAATTTGGGCTAATGTGTGGCTTTTGCTGCTCAGGTCTAAATACTTGTCATAATGTAGGGGGAGGGGCACTATACTATGTGTGATAAATACGGTGTACACGTATGGAACATGGTTTAGATTATGAATATATAGTTAGTACATCAAATGTACTGTTATTTGGAATCAACATAAAGTGTATTCCAAAAATAGAATTCGAGTTCATGTAGTACACATAGTTCATATCTATCTCTATAGTAATCATGTGGTGTGTTATTAAGGTAATACACGAATGATGGTTGAAGTTGGCAACAATCATGATTGTAGATTGTTATTGAAATAGAGAAACGA
Source organism: Secale cereale (assembly GCA_902687465.1). Classification (NCBI taxonomy): domain Eukaryota; kingdom Viridiplantae; phylum Streptophyta; class Magnoliopsida; order Poales; family Poaceae; genus Secale; species Secale cereale. The sequence continues at coordinate 233,718,610 of LR738711.1, read as the reverse complement.
ATTCAAATTCAGTTCGAATTGCAGCGGTAGTATAGACATTTGAAATGCACTAAAATGTTGGTATGAGTAGGTTACATGCATTATACAGCAAGCGAAAAAATTTAATTGGACATAACATGGATTCATACTACTGAATAGCATTTAATTGCACTAAATTGTTGGTATGAATAGCTTTAAATAGCATTTTTTATAGTAAAACGGGGCAAGACTCTCTCTTTGTGTGGTGTGAATAGTTTTATTTTTTTCGTTTTCTTTTTGGTTGAGGGAAGTGCGAATTGATTTGGTACGTACAAGTACAATAGTACACGTTAGGCTTGTCCCTAAAATTCAACCAGCGCCCTGAAAATCCAGATATCATGCTCCCAAAACTGGCGCCTTCACAACCCGCGCCTTGCTATCCCGAAATTACAACGCGCGCGAAAACTCCCTCCAACTGCCAAATCCCAACACGCGAAATCCCCCTTCTAACCCTGAGCCGAAAGGTCCGCTAGTTCAAATCGGTGGGGGGTACTTCTGTAACACACCCTACATTTTGGACAAGCGCGTCTACATCGACTACTTTTTGCCATTCGAAATCCCAGGCCGCCATAACCTCTCCCCTCCAGCCGCGAAACCCCACCCTCCTCCATCCGCCACCTCACCGCTGCCCCGCCGGAGCCTCTTCCCCGACGACGTCGTCCATCGCAACAGCTCGACGTCCCTCGTCCACCTCCCTGGATGAGGATCCGTCATCCATCTTGTCGTCCCGCCGGTTCAGCCGCCCCGTCCTCCACCTCCAAGGAGCTGCTCCGACGATCGCCTCGTCTATAGCGGCTGCTCCATCCCCACAATGCCGCCTTAACCTGCTCTACCGGAACCGCAGCATCCTCACCGACTCCTCGGACGAAGCCGAGGCCTACTCGACGCCACCAAAGAGGTTGTACACTCATCGCATCGCACCTTCTCCTTAGCTCGACCTCACGACGCCAACGGTGCTCCATTCCGCACGCCCAAGGAGCGGCTACCTTGAAGCCGATGCCGCGGGCGACATCTCCACGGCGGCTCTCCCCCGGTGCGAGGCCCCTTCGGCGGCAGCGGCCGTACCAGCCGGATCTGTTGCTGCTGCTCCGGCTCTCGCTCGCTCGCTCACGCTACTGCTGCTGCTCCGGCTCTCGCTCGCTCGCTCGCCCAGCTGCTGCTGAAGGAAATATGCCCTAGAGGCAATAATAAAGATGTTATTTGTATTTCCTTATATCATGATAAATGTCTTTTATTCATGCTAGAATTGTATTAACCGGAAACTTAGTACATGTGTGGATACATAGACAAAACAGTATGTCCCTAGTATGCCTCTACTAGACTAGCTCATTGATCAAAGATGGTTATGTTTCCTAGCCATAGACATGAGTTGTCATTTGATCAACGGGATCACATCATTAGGAGAATGATGTGATGGACAAGACCCATCCGTTAGCATAGCACTATGATCGTTTAGTTTAACTGCTATTGCTTTCTTCATGACTTATACATGTTCCTATGACTATGAGATTATGCAACTCCCGAATACCGTAGGAACACCTTGTGTGCTATCAAACGTCACAACGTAACTGGGTGATTATAAAGATGCTCTACAGGTGTCTCCGAAAGTATTCGTGGTGTTGGCATAGATCAAGATTGGGATTTGTCACTCCGAGTGTCGGAGAGGTATCTCTGGGCCCTCTCGGTAACACACATCACAATAAGCCTTGCAAGCAAAAAGGACTAATGAGTTAGTCACGAGATGATGTGTTACGGAACGAGTAAAGAGACTTGCCGGCAACGAGATTGAACTAGGTATAAAGATACCGACGATCGAATCTCGGGCAAGTAACATACCGTTTGACAAAAGGAACAACGTATGTTGTTATGCGGTTCTGACCGATAAAAGATCTTCGTAGAATATGTAGGAGCCAATATGAACATCCAGGTTCCGCTATTGGTTATTGACCAGAGATGAGTCTCGGTCATGTCTACATAGTTCTCGAACCCGTAGGGTCCGCACGCTTAACGTTTGATGACGATCGGTATTATGAGTTTTTGAGTATTGATGTACCAAAGGTAGTTCGGAGTCCCGGATGAGATCACGGACATGACGAGGAGTCTCGGAATGTCCGAGACATAAAGATTGATATATTGGACGGCTATATTCGGACACCGGAAGTATACCGGAAAAGTTTCGGATTTATCGGGAATGCCGGAGGGGGTTACCGGAACCCCCTACGAGAGGGAATGGTCCATAGTGGGCCTAAAGGGTGAGAGAGAGGCAGCCCATAGGGCTGGCCGGCGCCCCCACCTAGGAATCCTAGTTGGACTAGGATTGGGGGGGGGGGCGCCACCTCTCCTAATCCTTTCCCCCTTCTTCCTTCCGGTGAATCCTACTAGGAATAGGATTGCAATCCTATTCCTAGTAGGAGTCCCCTCCCTAGCCGCACCATAGGAAGTGGCCGGCCCCTCCTCCCTTGCTCCTTTATATACGGGGGCAGGGGGGCACCCAAAGACACACAAGTTGAATTGTTTTAGCCGTGTGCGGTGCCCCCCTCCACAGAATCACACCTCGGTCGTACCGTCTCGGAGCTTAGGCGAAGCCCTACGCCGGTGAACACATCATATCCGTCACCACGCCGTCGTGCTGACGAAACTCTCCCGTGAAGCTCTACTGGATCAAGAGCTCGTGGGACGTCATCAAGCTGAACGTGTGCTGAACGCGGAGGTGCTGTACGTTCGGTGCTTGATCGGTTGGATCGCAAAGAAGTTCGACAACATCAACCGCGTCACTTGACGCTTCCGCTCCCGGTCTACGAGGGTACGTAGACACACTCTCCCCTCTCGTTGCTATGCATCTGGTAGATAGATCTTGCGTGATCGTAGGAAAATTTTAAAATACTACGTTCCCCAACAGTGGCATCATGAGCCAGGTCTATGCGTAGATGATATGCACGAGTAGAACACAATAAGATTGTGGACGATACTAGTCATACTGCTTACCAGCATGTCATACTTTGCTTCGGCGGTATTGTGAGATGAAGCGGCCCGGACCGACATTACGCGTACGCTTACGCGAGACTGGTTTCACCGTTACGAGCACTCGTTGCTTAAAGGTGACTGGCGGGTGTCTGTCTCTCTCACTTTAGCTGAATCAAGTGTGGCTATGCCCGGTCCTTGTGAAGGTTAAAACATCACATACTTGACGAAACATCGTTGTGGTTTTGTATGCGTAGGTAAGAACGGTTCTTGCTAAGCCCGTAGCAGCCACGTAAAACTTGCAACAACAAAGTAGAGGACGTCTAACTTGTTTTTGCAGGGCATGTTGTGATGTGATATGGTCAAGACATGATGAGTTATACGATTTTGTATGAGATGATCATGTTTTGTAAAGTTATCGGCAACTGGCAGGAGCCATATGGTTGTCGCTTTATTGTATGAAATGCAATCGCCATGTAATTGCTTTACTTTATCACTAAGCGGTAGCGATAGTCGTAGAAGCAATAGTTGGCGAGACGACAACGATGCTACGATGGAGATCAAGGTGTCGCGCCAGTGACGAAGGTGATCATGACGGTGCTTTGGAGATAGAGATCAAAAGCACAAGATGATGATGGCCATATCATGTCACATATTTTGATTGCATGTGATGTTTATCTTATTATGCTTCTTATTTTGCTTAGAACGACGGTAGCATTATAAGATGATCCCTTACTAAATTTCAAGGTATAAGTGTTCTCCCTGAGTATGCACCGTTGCGAAAGTTCGTCATGCCGAGACACCACGTGATGATCGGGTGTGATAAGCTCTACGTTCAAATACAACGGGTGTAAGCCAGTTTTGCACACGCAGAATACTCGGGTTAAACTTGACGAGCCTAGCATATACAGATATGGCCTCGGAACACTGGAGACCGAAAGGTCGAGCGTGAATCATATAGTAGATATGATCAACATAAGATGTTCACCATTGAAAACTACTCCATTTCACGTGATGATCGGACATGGTTTAGTTGATTTGGATCACGTGATCATTTAGATGACCAGAGGGATGTCTATCTAAGTGGGAGTTCTTTAAATTAATATGATTAAATTGAACTTTAATTTATCATGAACTTAGTCCTGATAGTTTTGCATATCTATGTCGTTGTAGATCAATGGCCCGTGCTACCGTTCCTTTGAATTTTAATGCATTCCTAGGGAAAGCTAAGTTGAAAGATGATGGTAGCAATTACACGGACTGGGTCCGTAACCTGAGGATTATCCTCATTGCTGCACAGAAGAATTATGTCCTTGAAGCACCGCTAGGTGACAAACCCCCTTCCGCTAATGCAGACGCTTTGAACGTTTGGCAGTCGCGGTCTGATGACTACACGATAATTCAGTGTGCCATGCTTTACGGCTTAGAACCGGGACTTCAACGACGTTTTGAATGTCATGGAGCATATGAGATGTTTCAGGAGTTGAAGTTAATATTTCAAGCAAATGCCCGAATTGAGAAATATGAGATTTCCAATAAGTTCTACAGCTGCAAAATGGAGGAGAATAGTTCTATCAGTGAACACTTGCTCAGAATGTCTGGGTACTACAATCATATGACTCAACTTGGTTGCAATGTTGACGAAGATAGTGTTATTGATAGAGTTCTTCAATCACTCCCACCAAGCTATAAAGGCTTCGTGATGAACTATAACATGCAAGGGATGCAAAAGACAATTCCCGAGCTCTTCGCTATGCTCAAAGCTGCGGAGGTAGAAATCAAAAAGGAGCATCAAGTGTTGATGGTTAATAAGACCACTGGTTTCAAGAAAAAGGGCAAGGGAAAGAAAGGGAACTTCAAAAAGAATAGCAAATCAGTTGCTACTTCAACGAAGAAACCCAAATCTGGAGCCAAGCCTGAAACTGAGTGCTTCTACTGCAAGGGAACTGGACACTGGAAGCGGAACTGCCCCAAGTATTTGGCGGATAAGAAGGATGGCAAGATGAACAAAGGTATATATGATATACATGTTATTGATGTGTACCTTACTAATGCTCGTAGTAGTACCTGGGTATTTGATACCGGTTCGGTTGCTAATATTTGTAACTCGAAACAGGGACTACGGATTAAACGAAGATTAGCTAAGGACGAGGTGACGATGCGCGTGGGAAACGGTTCCAAAGTCGATGTGATCGCCGTCGGCACGCTACCTCTACATCTACCTTCGGGATTAGTTTTAGACTTAAATAATTGTTATTTGGTGCCAGCGTTGAGCATGAACATTATATCTGGATCTTGTTTATTGCGAGACGGTTATTCATTTAAATCAGAGAATAATGGTTGTTCCATTTTTATGAATAATATCTTTTATGGTCATGCACCCTTAAAGAGTGGTCTATTCTTACTGGATCTTGATTGTAGTGATACACATATTCATAATATTGAAACCAAAAGATGCAAGGTTAATAATGATAGTGCAACTTATTTGTGGCACTGCCGTTTGGGTCATATTGGTGTAAAACGCATGAAGAAACTCCATAAAGATGGACTTTTGGAATCACTTGATTATGAATCACTTGGTGCTTGCGAACCGTGCCTCATGGGCAAGATGACTAAAACTCCGTTCTCCGGAACTATGGAGCGAGCAACAGATTTGTTGGAAATCATACATACTGATGTATGTGGACCAATGAGCGTTGATGCTCGCGGCGGGTATCGTTATTTTCTGACCTTCACTGATGATTTGAGCAGATATGGGTATATCTACTTAATGAAACACAAGTCTGAAACATTTGAAAAGTTCAAAGAATTTCAGAGTGAAGTAGAGAATCATCGTAACAAGAAAATAAAGTTCCTACGATCTGATCGTGGAGGAGAATATTTGAGTTATGAGTTTGGTCTTCATTTGAAACAATGTGGAATAGTTTCACAACTCACGCCACCTGGAACACCACAACGTAATGGTGTGTCCGAACGTCGTAACCGTACTTTATTAGATATGGTGCGATCTATGATGTCTCTTACCGATTTACCACTATCGTTTTGGGGTTATGCTTTAGAGACAGCTGCATTCACGTTAAATAGGGCACCATCTAAATCCGTTGATACGACGCCTTATGAACTGTGGTTTGGCAAGAAACCAAAGTTGTCGTTTCTTAAAATTTGGGGCTGCGATGCTTATGTGAAAACACTTCAACCTGATAAGCTCGATCCCAAGTCGGAAAAATGTGTCTTCATAGGATACCCAAAAGAAACTGTTGGGTACACCTTCTATCACAGATCCGAAGGCAAAATATTCGTTGCTAAGAACGGATCCTTTCTAGAAAAATAGTTTCTCTCGAAAGAAGTGAGTGGGAGGAAAGTAGAACTTGATGAGGTAATTGTACCTTCTCCCATATTGGAAACTAGTACATCACAGGAAATTGTTCCAGTGATTCCTACACCAATTAGTGAGGAAGTTGATGATAATGATCATGAAACTTCGGATCAAGTTTCTACTGAACGTCGTAGATCAACCAGAGTACGTTCCGCACCAGAGTGGTACGGCAACCCAGTTCTGGAAATCATGTTACTAGACCATGATGAACCTACGAACTATGAGGAAGCGATGATGAGCCCAGATTCCGCAAAATGGCTTGAAGCCATGAAATCTGAGATGGGATCCATGTATGAGAACAAAGTATGGACTTTGGTTGACTTGCCCGATGATCGGCAGGCCATCGAAAATAAATGGATCTTCAAGAGGAAGACCGACGCAGACGGTAATATCACTGTTTACAAAGCTCGACTTGTTGCGAAAGGTTTTCTACAAGTTCAAGGAGTTGACTACGATGAGATTTTCTCACCTGTAGCGATGCTTAAGTCTGTCCGAATCATGTTAGCAATTGCCGCATTTTATGATTATGAAATCTGGCAAATGGATGTCAAAACTGCATTCCTAAATGGATATCTCAAAGAAGAGTTGTATATGATGCAACCAGAAGGTTTTGTCGATCCAAAAGGTGCTAACAAAGTTTGCAAACTCCAGCGATCCATCTATGGACTGGTGCAAGCATCTCGGAGTTGGAATATACGCTTTGATGAGGTGATCAAAGCATATGGTTTTATACAGACTTTTGGAGAAGCCTGTATTTACAAGAAAGTGAGTGGGAGCTCTGTAGCATTTCTAATATTATATGTAGATGACCTATTGTTAATTGGAAATGATATAGATTTTCTGAATAGCATAAAAGGATACTTGAATAAAAGTTTTTCAATGAAAGACCTCGGTGAAGCTGCTTACATATTAGGCATCAAGATCTATAGAGATAGATCAAGACGCTTAATTGGACTTTCACAAAGCACATACCTTGATAAGATTTTGAAAAGGTTCAAAATGGATCAGTCAAAGAAAGGGTTCTTGCCTGTTTTACAAGGTATAAAATTGAGTAAGACTCAATGCCCGACCACTGCAGAAGATAGAGAGAAAATGAAAGTCATTCCCTATGCCTCAGCCATAGGATCTATCATGTATGCAATGCTGTGTACCAGACCTGATGTGTGCCTTGCTATAAGTCTAGCAGGGAGGTACCAAAGTAATCCAGGAGTGGATCACTGGACAGCGGTCAAAAACATCCTAAAGTATCTAAAAAGAACAAAGGATATGTTTCTCGTATATGGAGGTGACAAAGAGCTCGTCGTAAACAGTTACGTCGATTCTAGCTTTGACACAGATCCGGATGACTCTAAGTCACAAACCGGATATGTATTTTTATTGAACGGTGGAGCTGTCAGCTCGTGTAGTTCCAAGCAGAGCGTCGTGGCGGGATCTACGTGTGAAGCGGAATACATAGCTGCTTCGGAAGCAGCAAATGAAGGAGTCTGGATGAAGGAGTTCATATCCGATCTAGGTGTAGTACCTAGTGCATCGGGTCCAATGAAAATCTTTTGTGACAACACTGGAGCCATAGCCTTGGCGAAGGAATCCAGGTTTCACAAGAGAACAAAGCACATCAAAAGACGCTTCAATTCCATCCGCGATCTAGTCAAGGAGGGAGACATAGAAATTTGCAAAATACATACGGATCTGAATGTTGCAGACCCGTTGACTAAGCCTCTTCCACGGGCAAAACATGATCAGCACCAAGACTCCATGGGTGTGAGAATCATCACTTTGTAATCTAGATTATTGACTCTAGTTCAAGTGGGAGACTGAAGGAAATATGCCCTAGAGGCAATAATAAAGATGTTATTTGTATTTCCTTATATCATGATAAATGTCTTTTATTCATGCTAGAATTGTATTAACCGGAAACTTAGTACATGTGTGGATACATAGACAAAACAGTATGTCCCTAGTATGCCTCTACTAGACTAGCTCATTGATCAAAGATGGTTATGTTTCCTAGCCATAGACATGAGTTGTCATTTGATCAACGGGGTCACATCATTAGGAGAATGATGTGATGGACAAGACCCATCCGTTAGCATAGCACTATGATCGTTTAGTTTAACTGCTATTGCTTTCTTCATGACTTATACATGTTCCTATGACTATGAGATTATGCAACTCCCGAATACCGTAGGAACACCTTGTGTGCTATCAAACGTCACAACGTAACTGGGTGATCATAAAGATGCTCTACAGGTGTCTCCGAAAGTATTCATGGTGTTGGCATAGATCAAGATTAGGATTTGTCACTCCGAGTGTCGGAGAGGTATCTCTGGGCCCTCTCGGTAACACACATCATAATAAGCCTTGCAAGCAAAAGACTAATGAGTTAGTCACGAGATGATGTGTTACGGAACGAGTAAAGAGACTTGCCGGCAACGAGATTGAACTAGGTATAAAGATACCGACGATCGAATCTCGGGCAAGTAACATACCGTTTGACAAAAGGAACAACGTATGTTGTTATGCGGTTCTGACCGATAAAAGATCTTCGTAGAATATGTAGGAGCCAATATGAACATCCAGGTTCCGCTATTGGTTATTGACCAGAGATGAGTCTCGGTCATGTCTACATAGTTCTCGAACCCGTAGGGTCCGCACGCTTAACGTTTGATGACGATCGGTATTATGAGTTTTTGAGTATTGATGTACCGAAGGTAGTTCGGAGTCCCGTATGAGATCACGGACATGACGAGGAGTCTCGGAATGTCCGAGACATAAAGATTGATATATTGGACGGCTATATTCGGACACCGGAAGTATACCGGAAAAGTTTCGGATTTATCGGGAATGCCGGAGGGGGTTACCGGAACCCCCTACGAGAGGGAATGGTCCATAGTGGGCCTAAAGGGTGAGAGAGAGGCAGCCCATAGGGCTGGCCGGCGCCCCCACCTAGGAATCCTAGTTGGACTAGGATTGGGGGGGGGGGGGGCGCCACCTCTCCTAATCCTTTCCCCCTTCTTCCTTCCGGTGAATCCTACTAGGAATAGGATTGCAATCCTATTCCTAGTAGGAGTCCCCTCCCTAGCCGCACCATAGGAGGTGGCCGGCCCCTCCTCCCTTGCTCCTTTATATACGGGGGCAGGGGGCACCCAAAGACACACAAGTTGAATTGTTTTAGCCGTGTGCGGTGCCCCCCTCCACAGAATCACACCTCGGTCGTACCGTCTCGGAGCTTAGGCGAAGCCCTGCGCCGGTGAACACATCATATCCGTCACCACGCCGTCGTGCTGACGAAACTCTCCCGTGAAGCTCTACTGGATCAAGAGCTCGTGGGACGTCATCAAGCTGAACGTGTGCTGAACGCGGAGGTGCCGTACGTTCGGTGCTTGATCGGTTGGATCGCGAAGAAGTTCGACAACATCAACCGCGTCACTTGACGCTTCCGCTCCCGGTCTACGAGGGTACGTAGACACACTCTCCCCTCTCGTTGCTATGCATCTGGTAGATAGATCTTGCGTGATCGTAGGAAAATTTTAAAATACTACGTTCCCCAACAGCTGCTGCTCTGGCTCTCGCTCGATCGCTCGCCCAGTTGCTGCTGCTTCGGCTCTCACTCGATCGCTCGCCCAGCTGCTGCTGCTCCGGCTCGCTCGCTCGCGCTGCTGCTGTTGTTGCTCTCTCCCTCGCTCGTGCTGCTGCTCTGCTCCGATTTAGCTACACTTCAGTCGACTGAATTAACTTTTGGGTCAGTCAATTTTCAGGGGGTGGGGGGGATGGTTCGCCGGAGTTAAGGAAGAACCACCCACAGCGGGGACGGGGGCTCGCCGGAGAGGTACCCCACTATCTATCTTAGGGTTCAGGGTGGGGTCGGGGAGCCTATAGTGCTGGTCGGGGCAGCGGCGGACCAGTGGTGGTGAGTTGTTTTGGGGCGGCGAGGCGGCGCTAGGGCTGGTGGTTCGGCCGATGGTGGCTGGCGGCTCAGGGGGTACAGGTTGAAGATGAACTGCATGCCCTCCCTAAACTACATGTCAAGTGCCTCTCCGCTACCATTGCGTTCAGTTTCGACAGTAACATTCAGATTCCACAGTAAATTTCACTTTCGACAGTTAAGTTTAGAGTCAACAGTTTTTACCTCATCTGTTGTAGTCAGGTGGTTTTTGGTGATGTAAATTTTACATCTATTTTATATCATCTATTGGAGATGCTATTAGAATCCCACTTGAGATTGACGATGTCTGTCTTGTGCTGCTTCAGCCTTGACGTCTTACGGCTCACCGGGGCTGCTCCAATGACAGAACGAACCATCACAACAGATCAGTGCCCTGGACATCGTCTACAGATTCCTCAGATCTTCCTCCACACCTCCGACAGCCACCTCTCCCTCAACTGCTTCAGCGACCAACCCAATGATGCTGAGGTCGACACGGCTACGGCAAACAGGTTGTACACTTGTTGCATCACTTATTACTATACATTCATGTCGATCCATTAGGGCTATTTTGGTTTGACGGAAAAACATAGCAATAGGGAATTTTCCAATGGCACTCTACAATTCAATTATTCATGCATTTTGTTGAAAGGAATGAAGCAAAACATCCACCTGGACCTACTTTTCAAAATCATATGCATGAAAACAAGACCAAGTGCATTAGTGGCAGAATAACATTCTAACTGTACACACTTTCATATGGTTTGACTTTATTTTGGCCATGTTTCTTTGCATTCCTCCGCTCTTCCAATTCCTGTAAACCAAACACCCAAGTTGACAAAAATCATGTGTTTTCAAATGCTTATTTACCATGTGCATTCCTATCCCATTCCGGTGTTTTTCCTATCCCTGCATTTTTAGAATCATGCAAGCCAAATGAGCCCTTACAGAATTACTTCGGTTACAGGTAGGTGTCAAAGGGAACTTTGTGTGGTTTGTCCTGCTCCTGTCTCGACGTCTTCCACCTCACCTGAAGTGCTCCATCGACAGAAACATCCACCAAACCAGACATCATGACTCATGACCGGCTTTCGCCACCTCAGATCTCCCTCCCTGCCATCGGCACCCACCGCAACGGCATCACCATCATCGACTAAGCAGACGAACCTGAGGAGTACATGGGTCCACAAGAGAGGTCGCACTCTCTTGATTCTGTTTATGTTATGCATTGCTTAAAATTACCTGCTACTTTATCGTCATGTTCACCTCTTGGACTCCAAGTCAGGTCCAAATTAATAATCAAACTTGAGTTCTAAATTAGTTGTGGGGCACATATCGAGGAAGCAATGAATAGTATCTCTGTCTAATATCTGGTTCACCTAGGGTATGCCTATGTTGTTCATCTTGGGTGGGAAACAAATAGTAAAGAAATCATCATTTGTCTTTTTATTAAATTAAATCAATCATCAGCCTGCTATCATTATTTTTGTTCTGAGGCGGATTCAGACGCCGCTGACCACTCCTATTTACCCCCAAGGTGTTTGCTCTACCTTGGCATGATGATTTTAGTCATATCATGCATATGTTGCCTTGCAGTGCCTACTTTTGACATCATATATGTCATCTGCTTAGTTTAGACATGTTCTGTCGCCACCTGTTTAGTTTCTATATCATATATGGGAATTATGCAGTCTCATGTCTTTTAGCCAGCCATAATATATGTGTGCAATGCCATCCTGTTTAACCAGGCATCGTATATTTGAATGATATCTTGCCCATCCTTTTCTTCATTACATTTCCATTTGTCGACAATGTTTGTACATTAAACTACTCTTCCTGTGAAATTTGGGTGGGAGATTGAAAAATCTGGAGTGAAAACAAGGCCTTCAGAGCAGACAGTGCTACCTGTCGAAGCAGATCTCTTGTTGGGTCTTGATAGCTCCTCAAAGATGGATTCAGAGACAGATGACCAGTCTTATCCCCCCACCAAGGTGTATGCTCTAACTTGGCACGGCGTTTAAGTTATTCATCATATCCTTGAATTATGTTATGCTATGCTATCCAGTTTAAATAGACATCATATATGTGAAATTATGTCATGCTATCCGTTTTAGTTAAACAATATACATGTCAACTATTTCATGTCCTCTTTTTTCCACACTATCTATTGCATCTGTCTCTCATACAATGTATGTACATTCAACTATGTTTCATGTTTATCAGCCATTTGAATTGGAGCGGGTGATGCCATCATCTAGCGGACTAAAACACGGTCTTCAAATAAAACAGTGCTACCTCTTGGTGGAGATATCACCCCGGTTGTACATGCACGAGAACCAGCCCTACCGCACATAACCCAAACTCTCGCAGATTGTACCCCTACTGCGATGGACAGAGAACTAGCTTCACCTAATCTAACCCCAACCCCAGCGAATAGTAACCTAGTTCCTATTGACACAGCACCATCTCCACCACAGAGCGCCCAAACAAGAGCAGTTAGTAAGGCAGCTCCAGTGCCCAAAGGGCCAGTACTACCACGGCGAACCCCAACTCCACCAGTTAGTACGCCTATTCATGTGGTGGAAGCACAACCAGCTAGTCGTACTTTAGCATCTATCGCATTTGATGTTGTTAAATCGTATGTGCGTATCTTCCCATCTTGGAAATATTATACTGAAGATGAAGGAAAATGCCAGTTGCAGGTGTTTGTCCAGGAGTTACGTGTAAGTAATGTTATTCATGGCAATTACTTTGCTTTGTCCCATACATCCTACCTCCATGATGGTTATAATACATAAAATTTTCCCATTTTTCTCTATAGAGAAGGACCGATTTGGAAACTCGGGATGAGGTAACCTGTGCTAATACCTCTGTTATCTTCAAGAATGCTTGGTGGCAGTATCGGAATTACCTGAAGAAAACATACTTCACCGGCAAAGAAACTCATCAAATTCCCTTACGTTCTCCTGAGACACATTTACTCGACGATGACTGGGAATGCCTTGTTCTATACAGGTCCCGAACCAAGAATGTGGTAAGGTCTATGAGCTCATTTTCTATTTTTAAGTACTATATTCTTGCGTCTTATTGTACTCTGTTCATGTAGAACAAGTGCCTAAACCTGAAGAACAACTGTTCTAATTTAAGATCCCATTGCTATCATAGTTCCAAAAAGCGCTAGGCGTTAATTGTGTGTTTTGCCACCGCCTTGCGCTTTACTGACCAAAGCGCATGCTTATGCGCAGTTATGCACAGATTAAGCGTAGTTATGCGCAATGTGTTTCGCCAACGCCTAGAGCCTAGCCACGCTTAAGCGCTCGCTTAGGCGCACCTTTGTTAACTATGATTGCTATCGTGCATACTGCTTTGCTCTTGTATCACTGTATTTACTCATACAAACTTATTTTTAAATTGAAGGATCCAATCGAAACTCCAATGGCACAGCAGGTATGTTCACGCATGTTTCTTTAACAGGCTTGCTCTTATCAATAGCTCTGTTGATCTCAATTTCAATTGTGTATACAGTTGACTTCTCATATCATGCACATTACTAGCATCACAACAAAGCAAATAGTGTTGTTGTACATGTAGACCCGTGGTACCCATCTAAAATCTTGTTGTGTCGTGTAGTTTCCCACGCTTTGTATTCTTTCACTGCTGCTTTGTCTTGAACTGATATGATTTGAACCGTGTCTCTATTTTGATTTGGCAAAACAATGCAGTGACCATAGGACATAGATATATGTTTGTTTGATGCTTTTATTATGTACTGGTACTTGGCAATAGAAGACTTGGTAGTTTAACCCTGTCCACCTTACTAATGAACTGGTTCACCGAAATGAGTTTCATATACTAGTACATGCTAAACTGTTATGTGTATGCTTGTTTCTTCTTTTAGAATGCTAACAAAATATTGGGGAAGAGTGCCTTATTTAGCAATGGTAAAGGAAGTAATGCAGATAAGGTTCAAAATAGTGACACATCCTTGTTGGTCTCCAACAAAGCTGATAAAACAGCAAAGGAAGACTATCTCGAAGACAGTGAGACAACCCCAAAGTCCTGTCTTGGTTTAGTGTTGGAGTTACTGGCCACTACCGCTTGCACAAGCTATTCAAACTCAATGTCTGAATCAGTTCGGTTTCTTGGGTCTCAACTACAAGCTGAAAGACATTGATCAGTTGTGCTGCGACAAGAAGCGGAAGGACTACGGAAGTCCCTGGAGCATTCAGATGCATACTTTCTGGTGCAGCAGCAAGCGTTGGAGGATTTTAGCGCCAAATAGGACAAAGCTAATAAGCTTGCTAAGCTTATTGCCAGCATAGTGGATACCACGTTTCTTGAGCTCTTCTGAAGTTGTTTCGGTTATGCTCATGTTTTGCTGCCGCGTTTATTTGCACTGGTGGCCAATTTTGACGGCTAGTGTATGTAATATGTTGCTTTGTTCCCTATATTTGCACTGGTGGCGAACTTTGATGCCGAGTGGATGTAATATGTGTAATAGCGGTAATAGGCTAGCATTAATTGCTTGCTTATTTATTTCCTTATTGTCTTGTTTATTTGTTTTCTTGTAGTCAGTGCAGTTCTTTTTCCGCGGTTTGCTAGTGGCCGGAATAAGCTATTTTTTAAAACTATGCCACATTAACAATGGGCTACATATTTACTGTAGTTAACATGGGCCTCCTACGGGCCGTAGAAACAATGGGCCTTTTAAGGGCCGTAGAAACAATGGGCCTTCTACGGGTCGTTGACACAATGGGCCTTCTATGGGCAGTATAATCAATGGGCCTTCTACGGGCCGTATGATCGGTTGGCCAAACATGGGCCAATAACAGACCACATTATGGCCGTAAATGGGCTAGAGTTGAAATCGTCCATTCATGGGCCGACCATAATGGGCCGTCGTTAATAGGCCGTATTTGATGATGCTATGAAAACGACCCAACGTATTAACGGGCCACAAACGGGCCGACTGTAACCAGGGGCTGTATTTGGCCCACAAGCAGAAAATGACAGTAACGGGCCGAAAGTAAACGATGCTGGAAATGAGCCCAAGAATAAATGGGTCGTATTTGATGACGCTATGAAAACGGCCCAACATATTAACGGGCCACAAACGGGCCGACTGTAACCACGGGCTGTATTTGGCCCACAAGTAGAAAATGATAGTAACGAGCCGAAAGTAAACGAATGCTGGAAATGAGCCCAAGAATAAATGGCCCTGAGAAGGCCGAAAGATAACATGGGCTCGAAACGGCCCAATGGAATAATGGGTCGTTAATGGGTATAAAGTGATACATTGCTCATTACGGGCCAGTTTTACCATGGGCCGTTAATGGGCTGAGAGTAATAAGGGCCTCATATGGGCCGAAAGACGTCATGGGCCATACATGGGCCGGAAATTAAAACGGGCTGGATATATATTGGACGGCCCAAATGACGCTATTGGGCCTAATTCGGATAGGCCGTAAATGGGCCCTGGGTTAGCGGGTTGTAAATGGGCTATATGTGAACAGGACGTTAACAGGCTTGCCGTGGGCCGGCCCGCCACCTTTTGACCAAGTCAAACGGGCCGGCCTTTTCACAGGAATGGGCCTCTATTGGGCCGTGCTACGTGTCGACGTATCATAGGCGCTTTGGGTCCAATGAGTGGATGGCATCTGTCCCAACAGTGAGCCGACACGTGTTTCCTACAGCCAATGATGATTTTACATGTGGAAAATCCCCATTGGTCGGGGCTGTTAACGGCTTATCGGATCCAAAACCGGACCTGATAGCTTAACGGTGTTCCGTTACGGTGGATGCCATGTGTCGGTCACCCTTGACGAAAGCACTTCTGTGATGCGTGATTTATCGTCATGGAAGTGGACACTTCCGTTATGATAATTTTGGTAATGTCATGGAACACTTCTACGACAGCACAAGTATGACTATCTTGATTCTGTCATAAATTTGTCATGGATGTACATGCATGACAGAAAACGTGACCTACTGTGAGAAACACGTATCATCACGGAAGTGTATTTTTTTTTGTAGTGACACATTCAGCTCGATGACGTCCCACGAGCTCTTGATCCAGTTGAGCGTCACACGAGAGTTTCGTCAGCATGACGGTGTGGTGACAGTGATGATGAAGCTACCGGCACAGGTCTTTGCCTAAGCACTGCAACGATATGACCGAGGTGTGTAACTGCGGTGAGGGGCACCGCACATGGCTAAGACAAATCTTGGAGAGCCTTTGGGGTGCCCCCTGTCCACGTATATAAAGGAGGGAGGAGGAGGAGGCCAGTGATACGTCCAAAACGTATCTATAATTTCTGCTTGCTCCATGCCACTTTTGGGTGATATTGCTATGATATTCATACACTTCCATACACTTTTGATCATATTTGGACTAACTTACTAATCCAGTGCACCCCAGTGCCAGTTTCTGTTTTCGGCTGTTTTTGTATTTCAGGTTTTCACGTTTCGAGAACTGCCCAGAAAAATCCAGAAAAATTATATAAAAAATCAGCATTCCGGAAACAACACTGCGTCCGAAGGGCAGCCTGGGGGGGCCACCAGGGCTCCAGGCGCCCTGGCGGCGCGCCCCCCCTGGGCCGCACCGGGGGGGCGCCTGGGCCCCCCGAAGCTCCCCCGGTGCCCTACTTTGGCATATATTTAAAGGGTCCTCCATAACCCTCAGAAGAAGAACTCTTTTCGCGATCCCATCTCTGTTCCGCCGCCGCCGCCGCTTCCAAGATCGGGAGCACCAGGAGAACTCTTCCCGGCACCCTGCCGGAGGGGAGGATCACCACCGGGAGCTTCTCCACCACCATGGACGCCTCCCGGATGACTCGTGAGTAGTCTCCCTTGGACCATGAGTCCATGACCAGTAGCTATGTGATGTTCTCCTCCCGTTCTTGTGCTTCACTAATTAGTCCTCGTGAGCTGCCCTACATGATCGAGGCACCTATGTAACCCTTATGCTGTTGCTATGTTGAGTTTGCTGGGATCCGATGGATTATGAGATTATGTTCAGATTGATCTTGAGTAATATATTTGATTCACCTCTTTTATATTTTTGTTCATAAGTAATTCTTGCATGTTCTCCGTTGTTATTTATTGCTTTGGCCGAGTAGTAGGTAGTGACTCCAAGAGGGAACGTTATGCTCGATTGTGGGTTCATGCCCCTCGATGACTAGCTTGAGTGACAGAAACATGAGTCTAGGGGATGTGCTGTTGCCACAAGGGGGAAAACAACGGTGCTTGTGCCCGCGGGTGCAAGGATTGTTTACTTTACGCAAAGTTCTTTTAATGCAGTTGTCTGTTGCATTGAGTTTACACTATGGGTGGGACTCGCAACTTAATACCAGCGAGATGTTCAGGATAGATATCTCAAGGTGGATGATTAGTAGTAGATATTGATGGATTTTGGTCTACTTACTTTGGCGTACCGCCCATGCTTTGAACCTCAACCTTTCTTGCAATGTAGTCAGCATTGGTTTGCGTTCTTGGTCCTGTCAATTGCCTAGCTGTAATTTGTTTACCTCACATAGCTGTTTTATCGTTTTTTGGGAGAGAGACATCACTAGTGAACATCATGAGACTCCGGTCCATATTACCATCATTGATCACATCCACTATTTACTTTTCGCTATTTACTTACTATTGCAAAACACTATCTATCACTACTATCATTGCTTTTAATCCTTTGTGAACTACAAGGCCGGAGAGATTGACAACCTCTCTGTACTCGTTGGGAGCAAAGTTATTTGTATCTGTGTGCTGGTCCACGTTGATTGCTACTAATCTGGCGCCGTAGCAATTGACACCTACTTGTTGAACCTAGGAGTCTCTGGGGATTCGATCCTTGGTATCTTTGCTAAGGGAAAACACTTCTACTTACTGCATCTTACACCTTCCACTTGGGGTAACCAACGAGGGGTTCGAGGCCCATCAGCCAGCCCTAGAGGGGGCGCGCCAACTATGGGGAGTCCTACTAGGACTCCCAAGTCCTAGTAGGATTCCCCTTTTCCTTTCCGGAGTAGGAGAGAAGAAAGAGGGAAAGTGAGAGGGAGTAGGAAAGGGCAAGGGGGGCGCCGCCCCCTTTCCCCTAGTCCAATTCGGACCCATGGGGGGGGGGGGCGCATGCCTCCTTCCCTTTGGCATGCCTCCTCTATTCCCGTATGGCCCAATAAGGCCCAAATACTTCTCCCGGCAAATTCTGATAACTCTCCGGTACTCCGAAAAATACCCGAATCACTCGGAACCTTTCCGATGTTCGAATATAGCCTTCCAATATATCGATCTTTACGTCTCAACCATTTCGAGACTGCTCTTCATGTCCGTGATCTCATCTGGGACTCCGAACAAACGTCGGTCATCAAATCACATAACTCATAATACAAATCATCATCGAACGTTAAGCGTGCGGACCCTACGGGTTCGAGAACTACGTAGACATGACCGAGACACATATCCGGTCAATAACCAATAGCAGAACCTGGATGCTCATATTGGCTCCTACATATTCTATGAAGATCTTTATCGGTCAAACCGCATAACAACATACGTTGTTCCCTTTGTCATTGGTATGTTACTTGCCCGAGATTCGATCATCGGTATCATCATACCTAGTTCAATCTCGTTACTGGCAAGTCTCTTTACTCGTTCCGTAATGCATCATCCCGCAACTAACTCATTAGTCACATTGCTTGCAAGGCTTATAGTGATGTGCATTACCGAGAGGGCCCAGAGATACCTCTCTGACACTCGGAGTGACAAATCCTATTCTTGATCTATGCCAACACCACAAACACCTTCGGAGACACCCGTAGAGCATATTTATAATCACCGAGTTATGTTGTGACGTTTGATAGCACACAAGGTGTTCCTCCGGTATTCGGGAGTTGCATAATCTCATAGTCATAGGAACATGTATAAGTCATGAAGAAAACAATAGCAGCATACTAAACGATCAAGTGCTAAGCTAACAGAATGGGTCAAGTAAATCACATCATTCTCTAATGATGTGATCCCGTTCATCAAATGCAACTCATGTCTATGGCTAGGAAACTTAACCATCTTTGATTAACGAGATAGTCAAGTAGAGGCATACTAGTGACACTCTGTTTGTCTATGTATTCACACATGTACTAAGTTTCCGATTAATACAATTCTAGGATGAATAATAAACATTTATCATGATATAAGGAAATAAATAATAACTTTATTATTGTCTCTAGGCATATTTCCTTCAATTATAGCATGAACAATAGACAATTATCATGAACAAGGAAATAGAATAATAACCATTTTATTATTGCCTCTAGGGCATATTTCCAACAATCTCCCACTTGCACTATAGTCAATAATCTAGTTACATTGCGATGAATCGAACACCCATAAAGTTCTTGTGTTGATCATGTTTTGCTCGTGGAAGAGGTTTAGTGAACGGATCTGCGCCATTCAGATATGTATGTTCTTTACAAATTACTATGTCTCCATCTTGAAAATAACCACGAAATGGAGTCTCTCGGAGGTGCTCATAGGGGTAGGGTGTGCATGTGTACGTTCATAGGGGTGAGTGTATGCGCGTGTATATGAGCGCTTGCGTCTGTATTGATGCTAAAAAAATAGACAATTATCATGAACAAGGAAATATAATAATAGTCATTTTATTGTTGCCTCTAGGGCATATTCCCAACAGCCGCCGCCATGGAAGCAGAGCACCTCGGGGGGAGGCCCAGCCTGCTAGATCCTTGCCGCCACCTTCCTCGGCAGCCGCGCGGCGCACCGGCGGCTCCTTTGGTGCCGACGAGGCGGAGAGGAAGGGGAGGGGAGGCCGCCGCCGACGGCTAGGGTTGGCCGCCTGTCTCGCCCCTGTTCGAGCGATGCGGGGGCGAGAGGGGAGGAGGGAGATCGACCAGCCCAACCCTTATATTAAGACTTGTGGGATTAATTTTCATGTTGTATATATCTAAGACAGTAGATCCTGATGTTTTTTCATATAAAACTTGGCCAAACTCAAACTACTTCATAAAGTTTGACCTAAGACAAATCTTACGTGCGGAGTAGAAAGAAATGAAGGGACTTGATATAAGAACATATCAAATCCAAAGTATCGGTATCCCACACGATCTCGAGTTGGAAAACTCACACCCACTAGACATGTGTGTCCCCTAACCTTCACCTCCGTCGACTGCGCCAACAAATCTGAAACCTTTTCTTCAACTAGCAAACTTTGAACTAAAGATAGTGGCAACATGGTGCCATGGCAACGAAACAGAGCAAGAACAGACGTGGCTGCCATACCAGTACAAATCATTGCTGCCACACCGCGAGGCAGCACAGCACGGCAGTAGCAATAATAGCACTAGCCGTAGCCTGCCTCCTCCGTCCTCCCTAATCCCAGAGCGCTCGTGCGTGCGGTCGAGCCGCTTCATTGCCCGTGGCCCCCGCGCTTTTCTTAGACCGCCCCCACCCCCCGGAATCCGCGGCGCGAGCCCCGCCCCGCCTCCCCCCCTCGCGCGCCACAAAGCGCCGGAGGCCCGCCCCCCCGCAGTCCCCCCACACGCCGGAGCCCGGATCGCGCGCTGCTGTTCGCCGGCGGGCTGAGGCGGGCGTGCGGGCGCGCGCCATGGACGTCGACAGCGTCGAGTGCCTCTCGCTGCCCGACGCCACCATGGACGCGGACGACGTCGGCCTCGCCCTCCATCCGCACGGCGCGCTCCTCGGCGCCGCCGCCTCCTCCCGCCCGGCCGCCTACCCCAAGGCCGGCGCCGGCGCGGGGGGCGTCGTCGCGCCGGGGAGCAGCGTGCACGAGCTGCTCGAGTGCCCCGTCTGCACCAACTCCATGTACCCGCCGATCCACCAGGTTTCTTGATTTTGCCCACCCCCGTTCTTGATTCTGGTGCGGCGTGCTATGTGTCGGGTGTCCTTGGACTTGGTCTCCCTCGGGACCGGGGGACAATTCTTGGGTTCGAATGGGGATCTGGGTTTGCGAAATCCATAGTTTTCAATTGCGTAGGAAGTGTCAAATTTTTGAGGATATTGATGTTGGTGTACTGAATTGTGCTTGTGAATTGTCTGCCATTTCACATATGCTGGGATTTCGGTAACGTGCTCTGCCGTAATCAATCGAAAATAGCATATGTATTCCTTGTAGTATCACTGTTCTTGTTCATTGGGATTTTCGACTATCCTTTCCTGCTAGGTAGAGGCTTAAGAAAAGCTAGTAGAATTTAGGGTCTTGCAGACAAGCATGATATTAGATAATTTCTACGCTGCTTGTAGAAGTTGGAGTACAACCCTGAACAGAAATTGGTGTAATATGACTAATAAACTGCGGGAGTTGGGCAATCTCAAACCTCGTTATATTTGTGTTCTGATCCCATTTTATTTTCTTTATTCGATTGTGGATATGCCATCAGTCCTTAAGTGGAGGATATAAAGTGGAGTACAGGTCAATCAACTTATCTTTTGTACAGCTAATGGTAAAAAGAACATCTTGGTCTTCCATTGGATGATAGTAGCGCATATGAAACTAATCTATTACTGCTCTTGGAGGTGGAAATTCCTACATTAATCCTATGCAATCGAACTGCTTATTTCATTTGGTGGATCCAGAATATAGTCGTGTAGAATAGATCAATCAGTTATATGTGGAGTCACAGTCAGCTGTAAAAACACACACTATATTATCAATCATCAGCGTGTGAGTTGGTTGCAAATCTAACTCTGGTTTCAACCATCAACATACGTATTGTAGTATGTAGCCATGCAAAGGGAAGATTTTCATGCTAGTATTGATATCTTGATCCTTAAGCAAGTACAACGCTGAATATATGCAAGCAATTTGGGATCACATATTTGGTTATCAAAATAAACATGGGGAAGATTATTGGTAATAGCAGATGTGGCTGTGTGGGAGGGATGTAATTGTGTGGAACTGAAGAATCACATGTCCTATGTAGTGCTGGATTTTGGCATGACTCTAATCTCTGCGACTGCATTTACAGTGCCAAAATGGACATACTCTGTGTTCCACATGCAAAGCTAGGGTACACAATCGTTGCCCTACTTGCCGACAAGAGCTCGGTGATATCAGGTGTTTGGCACTGGAGAAAGTAGCCGAATCGCTTGAGCTTCCCTGTAAGTACTACTCCTTGGGTTGCCCAGAAATCTTCCCATACTACAGCAAGATAAAGCATGAAGCGATGTGCAGCTTTAGACCATACAGTTGCCCCTACGCTGGTTCTGAGTGTTCTGTGACCGGTGATATTCCTTACCTTGTTAACCATTTGAGGGATGACCACAAAGTTGATATGCATAGCGGCTGCACATTCAACCATAGATACGTCAAATCCAACCCAAGAGAAGTCGAAAATGCCACCTGGATGCTAACGGTAAGTATTTATAGCAAGAATGTTTCCTCTTGTCCAACTTTAGTGCAATACACCTGGATACAAGATCATCCCTCATACAGAGTAGTTCTTGATACGAGGAGTAATATTACCTTGTATATACATTTCAAATCTACTCTTTTTTATGCATTTGTTTGGTATATTTTGAGCAGGTGTTTCACTGTTTCGGGCAGTACTTCTGCCTGCACTTTGAGGCCTTCCAGCTTGGGATGGCACCAGTGTACATGGCCTTCCTGCGTTTCATGGGGGACGAGAATGAGGCGCGGAACTACAGTTACAGCCTCGAGGTCGGCGCCAATGGCAGGAAGATGGTATGGGAGGGCACCCCCAGGAGCGTCCGGGACAGCCACCGGAAGGTGCGTGACAGCCATGACGGCCTCCTGATCCAGAGGAACATGGCATTGTTCTTCTCTGGGGGTGACCGGAAGGAGCTGAAGCTAAGGATCACCGGCCGGATCTGGAAGGAGACGCAGACCCCGGATGGCGCCTGTGTACCAGTTCTCTGTAGCTAAGCACAAGCAGCGAACAATCTTCAAAAGAAAAAGAAAAAGGATTCGATGTCGTTTGACATGATATCGCCTATCCTGTCGCCATGCCCTACTGTTATTGTATGGTCTGAGGCGACGTTTCATGGTTTGGTCTTTGTTGAGCAAAATTAGGAGGGTAGGATGATCTTGTAAAGTAAACCCTGTATATATGGCATCCCATGGCTTATTACAGGTTGGCTCATCAAGCTCTTTGCTGCCTTCAGTCATGTCTCAAGGAAACTGTATTCTTACTGAACTTACATCATCAGTCTTACAGCTTTAGAGGGTAACTGGAGTTGGTATTTGATAGCATCAGCAAATTTCAGCTTCCAGCCTTCAGAGGGTTTATAATCTGGACTGGGGCCTAGTATGATGATACCAGCAGTTTGGATTAGTGTTTGCACTTGGAGAGACTGAGACTGATGTTAAGTACTACGTACATGACATTTGACAGCTTGACTCGGGCACTTTGCACCTTATAATTCATTTAAGAGTAATGGACTTTTGCTCCAGGATAACCTTACCTGATAGATTAGTGACTTAAGTAATTCATTAATGTCCTCATCAAGACGGGGGACGTGTCTCAAACGGCAGATTTGCCTTTGACTGGCCAGAACCTCATGGGGACTTGAGAGCGAGGGTTAGGAGCTGACGGAGATATCTTTTTGGCTACAACTCAGAGGCTCTTGAAGAAAGTCTAGTACTCTACGGTAACACTCCGAATGTTTTAATACTTCAAACAGTCAAATAAAAATGAGACCGGAGGTAGGCCTGCTGGTAGCAGGATCCTAAAGCAGTCGAAAATTCTAGAAGAGCTGTAAACTTAGTACGGTAACAAAAAGTCGTCCTCCAAAGTAGAAGTGTACAAACGTATTTCACTAAATGGATGAAAAACACCCATGCCATCTTTTAAGATGACATATTTTTACAAATTGATGATTTGAACTATTATTTGAGACGAAAATAATTTCCTGAAAGTATTACTTTTTTTAGGGGACTGAAAGTATTTAATTAAGAAAAGCTCTTTTTAATCTAAGCCTAACTGGATCAAATCGGTTTCAGCCTTGTAACCTCACCGAGCCGGAGCTGGCCCCGGCCCATGACCTCTCCTGAATTGGTACAAGCTATCCTCAGTCATCCTCTTATGTAAATCGAAGACCAAAGGTTGGATGGAGAAGTTACTTTCTGCAGGAGGGAAAGAGGTCTTGATCAAATCAATAGCTCGGGCCATACCTGTTTTTCTATGTCATGCTTTCGTTTGCCACGGGGTCTATGTGAGAGTATAACATCAATTATCCGGCAATTTTGGTGGGGTAGCAAGGAAGGAAAGAGAAAATCTAGTTGGGTTGCTTGGGACACTATGATCCAACCGAAGCACCTGGGTGGCCTAGGTTTCCGTGATATGGAAATCTTTAACCTAGCGCTACTAGCCCGGCAAGCATGGAGAGTCTTGACGGAAGAATCCTCATTAAGTGCTCAAATACTAAAGGCAGTTTATTTCCCACAATGCAATCTTTTGGAGGCTGAGTTGGGATCACGCCCATCGCAGATTTGGCGAGCAATTTTAGATGGGAGAGATATATTAGCACATGGCCTAGTCCGCAAGATTGGGGATGGGACACCACATACATATGGAGGATAACTAGATACCCCGGGATAGTTTTAAGAGGCCTTTAGTGTCCTTGGTTCCTAATCCGCTAGAGAAGGTGGCAGAACTTCTTGACTATACTTCGGCGCAGTGGAAGGAGGGGCTAATCCGTACTGTTTTAACTCCTTTCGACGCAGAAGAGATCCTGAAAATACCAATATGTACGAGGAGGTTGCCGGACTTCTAGGCGTGGAATGAAGAAAGCAGAGGGGTATTTACTGTTCGATCGGCTTATCGGATGATCTTGAGAATGAGGACGAGCAGGGAAAGCTGGTGGCACGACAGCGAGGGATCGTCCACAGGGCAGGAGGAGAAGGTATGGAGCGCTTTGTGGCACATCCAGGTCCCTTCCAAATTACGCATGTTTCTTTGGCGTCTTGCCAGACATTCTATGCCCAGTGGGGAGGTTTTGCATCATTGTCACATGGCTGACACAAACTCATGTCCGCTGTGTGGAGCAAGGGATACATGGAGGCATGCTCTCCTAACTCGTGCGCTGTCAAGGAGTGTTTGGGCCCTGGCACCCGAGGAGTTGGTCGACAAGCTCATTGAACACCAGCAGGAGAGTGCTAAAGACTGGCTATGTGCATTGCATGAACACCTGGACGGAAATGAGTTCATCCGGGTGGTGGTGACGGCTTGGGCTATATGTGGAGCTAGAAGAAAGGCTACACATGAGGACATATTCAAGTCTCCACATGCAACTGACGCATTTATACGAAGCTATATTCAAGAGTTGGAACTTATCAACAGGAGAAGCCAAAACCAGGGTGGACAACGTCCGGTCAGATCATCATCTTGGCAGCCACCGATACTGGGAAGCGCAAAAATCAATGCCGATGGAGCAGTATCGAGAAGTGGGAGGTATGGGACAATAGCTGCTATTTGTAGAGACTAGAGTGGTGTCTTTCTGGGAGCATCGGCGATGGTTTTCAATCATATTACAGACCCCCCTACACATGAAGCTTTGGCTCTAAGGGAAGC
The DNA here is from genome assembly GCA_902687465.1 of Secale cereale. Classification (NCBI taxonomy): domain Eukaryota; kingdom Viridiplantae; phylum Streptophyta; class Magnoliopsida; order Poales; family Poaceae; genus Secale; species Secale cereale. The sequence goes on along the minus strand of LR738711.1, from coordinate 233,692,767 downwards.
TATGGCACTTGCTGATGATCTTTATATCCGGCGCGCTCATATTGCCTCGGATTGCAAGGTGGTAGTCGATGACATAAAGCTTGACAGCCACGCTTCTTATGGTGCGGTTCTGAAGGAGGTGTTAGAAAGATCATCATCTTATATTTCTTGTAATATAGTTCATGAGTTTAGGAGCTCAAACTTTGAAGCTCACAACCTAGCGAAACATTCTCTTACTCTTGGATTGGGTCGCCATGTTTGGTTAGACCATCCAGGAGATCTTTCCTTCGTCCCTGTAAACATTGTGACGATTTAATAAAGGTTTCGCGAGGTTGTCTAAAAAAATGTAAATCGAAGACCTCCCCTCCGCTTCACCTCTCCCACTCTCTCGTTTTCTCTCATCGACAAGTGTGCCCCCTCTTCATCTTCAACCTGTCGACATTTGATATGCACCAACGTTGTGTGCATCGCACCCGTTGCACCAAACCCTATTGAATTTGCTGAATTTCGGTTTATCGCACGACCCCACACCCTCCTTCAACCCCAAGCAGAACCCCACACTCTGTTTCTTCAAAAATCACAGCTTGCCCACGCTCTCGGCCTATGTTCCGATCTTACTGAAGCTTCACCACCAAAGCGTCAACGTCGGTCGATTCCTTCTCCACTGTTAGTTCCCAACCTCCCATGCCTGCTCAATGCTTCTTATTTTTCGACGTAGTGTCCTTTTGACACGTTAGTTTGTACCAGGGAGCATCAGAGCAATTACACCGAGAACACACAAGCTCATCGGAGCATGCTTGAGTGTTGTCCAAGCTCTATCGCCAGATGATGATTCCCCAATCATCGTCGAGGACACCAAAGTGACTGCCACGATGAGAAACACCTTGACGACCCGTTCCCCGGCACCAAAGACCACCGGAGGCGATGCCATCTTCGATCGGAGTCGCACCGCCGTCGACTAGCCCATCCATGATGAAGTTTTTCGGTGTGGAAACCCCGCTGGCAAGCCCTAGCTACATGGCTCAATCTGAGCTTTTCTCTATCATTTAATCCAACGACTTGCATAGCTCTCAATCGAGAATCAATATCGTGCAACATGATACCACCACGTGGCACCATCCACACTCACAAAATCCAACATACTTGTTTAATCTAGCAGTGAACTAGTACCGTCGTAGACGGGTGTAGCGACCAGACCTCAAACAGTCTGATCTCCATGCATCAGTGTCATCCCTGGATCAGTAATGCTGACACGCATGGTACTCGAAGAATTTATAACAGAGTAGCAATCACACACTTATTACATCGATAGTCCAATGATGAATTTATTACATAAATCATGGCTGAAGGCCATCTAATACGATAACAACGGAAGGCTTGGAAGATAAGTGAGTCCATCAACTCCACCGGCATCACTGAGTATAGAACCACGACCTAAAAGGGCATCTTACTCGTCGTCTGAAAAGTCTGCAACATGAGATGTTGCAGCCCGAAAAACGGGTCAGCACATGGAATATGCTGGCAAGGTAACACAAGAGATGCAATGAAAGTAAATCTATACTATATGCAATATGGCTGGTGGAAAGCTCTATGGTTAAGTTTTTGCGTAAAGCCAATTTTTCCCTACTTCAAAGGAATGTATTTTAATTACTATCATGGTAGTTGAAACATCATTGAGAAGATAGACATCCTCCCAACCTCAATTAAAAGTAATCATTAAACCCAACAAAATTAAATTAGAGTAACATGTTGAGATGCACATGATAATCCAAATACCAGATACTCAAGATGTCCATAACCGGGGACACGGCTAATCATGATCAGTTTGTACACTCTGCAGAGGTTTGTGCACTTTCCCCACAAGACTCGATCGCCTCCGTTTGGTTTCTCGCACTGCAGGGTGTTTGAGAAACGGATGACCGAGACACAGTCTTTCCGAAGAGGTCCCCTTAACCAGATAGATAGGCCGGTACACCTACAAAACCCAACTACATCTGCTAGCCCATCATGGAAAGGTTTCCCACAACTTACTGAACTATGCCAGAGCCCATATTGGCATGTGGCTGCACACGGATGTTTCTAGCATGAAAAATCTCATGATCCCTTTGAGCCTGGGTGGCGGTCCAAAAGAAAAACAGGCAATCCTGGAATACCCAGATGCCTCAATCCACCCAGATGTGTATTAAAGTTGCCACCTTAACTTGAACCATTAATTATCATCTCACATATGTCATGGATTTCACTCAAACCCAAACCACGTCTACGAGCATGGCATGTCCTAACAACAAACGTAGAGTAACTCCCAAGGGTTTGAATGTAATGCAGGTAATAGGTACTACCTCAACTACTTCCCAATCCCACAAGTTAATTGATCCTATTCATGCAATGTGTGAGGGGTTTGACTAATGCAATGAAAACTGGGTAATTGGAAAGCATGATCAAAGTGCTACTTGCCTTGCTGATGATCCGCAAAACCTAGAGACTCAAAGTAGCAAGCGGCGCACTCCGGGTACTCTATCGCAATCAAACAACAAGCATACAATAAGTACTTAACTACTGCACGGGTAAAACTCAAATAAGAGATCTAACCAGAAAGTTCAACTTAAGAACTCTGGTTTGCAAAAGAATCAACTCGAAAGAAGCAACGAAACTCAAACTGCAAAAGAAACGAGCTCCGAATTACTAGTTGGCCTAAAGTCAAATTTTACAGTAGCCAAAACTTTGTTCAAGTTGGTTAAACGTAAAGAGGGCTTCGAGACGAAGATCTGGGATTTTGAATCACCAGATTCCGACTCTCGAGCGAAAAGAAAAACGAAAAACAAGATCAGGGCAGAAATCGCGATCGGAAAAATCGCGGATAAAATACCCCGAAAAAGAAAAACGACGAACAGGCTAATGAACGAACGTTCGCTGTCTGCGATTAACTAACGAAAACCGTTCGTTAAAACGAACGTACGGACGAACGTCCGCTGTTTAACTAAACCGACGAAAAACCGATCTAAACCGGAAAAAAACAGATCTAGGGTTCTTCCTAAAAAAACCGATCGGATCTAAAAAAACCGATGCGGCATCTACCTCGTCTCTGGCGGGGCGGCGGCGTCAGGCGGGGCGGCGGCGTCCGGCGGCGGCGGCGGGGTCCGTCGACGGCGGCGGCCGGCGCGGCGGCGGCTGGCGCGGGCGGCGGCGGGCGGCGGCTAGCGCTAGGGTTTGGGGCGTCGGGCGAACGGGCTGGCAGGCAAGCGGGGCGGCTCTGGTGCTTTTTAAAGCCTAGAGTCCTGGTCCTTTACTAGTCCTAGTCGGTTACTTTTTTTTTAAAATAGATTCTCGGCGCAATAAAACTAACGAAAGAAATATCAAACGGACTCCAAAATTCCCGAAATAAATTTTCACCGTCCTCTAATAATATTTAGGACAAAGTGAACATTTTTCCCCGGACCTAAATGAAATTTTGAAAAACGCGTATTTTTCCTATGCAAATAAATCCGAACATAAATCCAGAAAAATACCAAAAGTGATTTTAATATTTTACCTCCAATATTTCTATTATTTTGGAGAAGTCATATTATCTCTGCTCATTTATTTTATTTAGAAATATTTTTAGGAGAAAAAAATAATTAAAATCACACTGTCCTCATACCGGTATTCGAGCGAACTCAAATACGAAAACGGTCAAATTCCCAACTCTCTCCGTAGGTCCTTGAGTTGCTTAGAATTTCGAGGAACTCCACAAACAAAATGCAAAAAATATGCAAATGCAATTATGATCTATGTATAACATTCCAAATTGAAAATTTGGGATGTTACAAACCTACCCCCTTAGAATGAATCTCGCCCTCGAGATTCGGCTTGGCTAGAGAACAGGTGTGGGTGGTACTTGCGTAGATCATCTTCTCGTTCCCAGGTGGCTTCTTCCTCGGTGTGGTAACTCCACTGAACTTTGCAAAACTTGATAACCTTGCTGCGGGTAACTCTACTCGAAAATTCGAGAATCTTAACGGGCTTCTCTTCGTACGTCAGGTCACTGTCCAACTGAATTGCTTCCAGGGGTACTGTGTCTCTAAGCGGTATATCGGCCATCTTCGCGTGGCACTTCTTCAATTGCGAAACGTGAAACACGTCGTGCACTCCTGGCAATCCTTCGGGCAACTCCAACTTATAGGCAACCTCTCCCATGCATTCCAAAACACGGTAAGGTCCAACAAATCTCGGGGCTAACTTCCTTTTAACTCCGAAATGTTTAACTCCTCGTAGAGGCGATACCCTCAAGTACGCTCTGTCTCCGATCTCATAGTCTATCTCCTTGCGCTTCGAGTCGGCGTAACTCTTCTGCCTGGACTGAGCTACCTTTAGTCTATCTCGGATCAACTTCACCTTCTTCTCAGACTCTTTGATTAAGTCTGGTCCAAACAACTGTCGGTCTCCAACTTCATCCCACGACAACGGTGTTCGGCACCTCCTTCCATATAATGCCTCGAACGGCGCCATCTTCAAACAGGCCTGGTAACTATTGTTGTATGAGAACTCCGCGTAAGGCAAGTTGTCATCCCAACTAGATCCATAATCTAATGCACAGGCTCTAAGCACATCTTCCAATATCTGATTGACTCTCTCCGTCTGTCCATCAGTCTGGGGGTGAAATGTTGTGCTAAACTCTAGCCTGGTTCCCAAAGTTTCATGTAACTGATTCCAGAACTTCGAGGTAAACTGAGTTCCTCTATCAGATACAATACTCCTCGGTACTCCATGCAGACATACGATTCTGGTCATGTATATCTTAGCCAACTTCGCACTGGTATATGCGGTTTTCACCGGGATAAAGTGGGCTACCTTCGTCAATCGGTCTACTACTACCCAGATTGAATCATACCCTGCCTTGGTCCTGGGCAATCCGGTGATAAAATCCATACCAAGCTTCTCCCACTTCCATTCAGGAATTGGCATAGGTTGTAACAATCCTGTTGGCTTCTGATGTTCTGCCTTTATTCTTTGGCATACATCGCAAACTGCTACATACTCCGCAATATCCTTTTTCATACCGGTCCACCAGAAAATATCCTTCAAATCCAAATACATCTTAGTATTTCCTGGGTGAATCGAGTATGGTGAATCATGGGCCTCCTGTAAAATCAACTTCCTAATCTCTGGGTCATTGGGCACATAGATTCGATCTTCAAACAATAAGGTGTCGTGCTCATCCTCACGAAAACCCTTAGCTTTTCCTTCGCTCATCCTCTCCTTTATAGCGACAATCTCCTTGTCAGCTTTCTGAGCTTCTCTGATTTTATCCATCAGTGTAGACTGGATTTCTAGTGTTGCTACATAGCCTCTCGGAAAGATCTCCAAACGTAGTTCTCATAGGTCCTCGACTAGCTCCTTTGGAAACTCTTCCATCATTAGGGTATTTACATGGCTCTTACGGCTTAGCGCATCCGCTACTATGTTAGCCTTTCCGGGATGGTAATGTAATCTCATGTCATAATCCTTAATGAGTTCCAGCCATCTCCTTTGCCTAAGATTCAACTCCTTCTGAGTGAATATATACTTCAGACTCTTATGGTCCATATATACTTCACAATGGTTCCCTATGAGAAAATGTCTCCACGTCTTCAACGCATGCACTACGGCTGCTAACTCCAAATCGTGGGTGGCATAGTTCATCTCATGAGGTTTTAGTTGTCGTGAAGCGTACGAAACAACTCTTCCTTCCTGCATAAGAACTTCTCCAAGTCCTCGACGTGAAGCGTCGTAGTACACCTCATAATCCTTATGTTGATCTGGCAGAATCAACACAGGGGATGATACCAACCTTTTCTTCAACTCCTGGAAACTAGTCTCACATTCTTCGGTCCAACTGAACTTGGTTTCCTTCTTCAACAACTCCGTCATTGGCTTGGCAATCTTCGAGAAATTTTCGATAAATCTCCGGTAGTATCCTGCAAGTCCAAGAAAACTCCGGATCTCTCCAACGGTCGTCGGTGCTTCCCAATTGGTCACAGTCTCCACCTTGGCGGGATCTACTGCTATTCCTTCTCCGGATATAACATGTCCGAGGAATCCGACTTCCTTCAACCAAAACTCACATTTGCTAAACTTGGCATACAGCTGATGCTCTCTGAGCTTCTCCAATACCAAACGCAAATGTTCCTCATGCTCCTCTTCATCCTTCGAGAAGATCAAAATATCATCTATGAACACTACGACGAACTTATCCAAATACTCCATAAACACTTTGTTCATCAGGTTCATAAAGTGTAATGCCCCGGATGTAATACTTTCCCTTTTGGGCATATAATATATCTCCGGCTTCATCTATTCCATTCCGGGTTCCTTGTCTTTTGGGTTTCGTCGTTTTGTTGTGTGAGTGTGTGGCATTCATTCATATCATGTAGCCATGTGCATCGCATTGCATTTGTGTTGTCGGTTGCATCCGGTTCCACACGTTCCTTCCCGTTGTCCGTTTCGTGTTTCGGAGCTCCCTCACGTGTCCGTGGCGTCCCGTAGGCCTACTTTGGTGTTTGGCCGTGTAACGTTATCGGTTTGGCGCGAGACTTGTCGCGTGTTGTTGTTTTGGTTGTGTAACCCGCCTGTCAAATCCCGTCGCGTTTCGAGTCCGTTTGCTACCCCAACAGTTATTCTCGTGGGCTCAAAGTGCCTCCACTTTGAGGCCCAAGACACCCCTCCAACAGCCCACCAAACCACTCCTAACCACTTCTATCATCTAGGCCATCCAAATCTGATCCTGTGGCCGAAAACCGCACTCCATTTGGGCAACCCTAGCTCCTTGTGCCTATATATTTGTCCACTCACCCAAATTTTGCCCCAAATTAAGGAAACCCTAGCCCCCACTTCATCCCCTTCCTCCAGCCAGCCACCTCGCCGGAATTCCGCCGGAATCTCGCCGGAGTTCGCCGGAAAAACTCCTCCCCTCTTCTCCACCGCCGCCACCTCCTGCGGGCCCGCGCCTCCCGCAGTCCAGCTACCACCGCGGCCCCCTCGGCCCTCACCTCCGGCAAGGGCGCGCCACCCTTCCCTCCTCGCTGGATCCGCCGCCGCCTGAGGTCGGGGCGCCAGCCAGCCGCCGCCGCAACGAGGGCTGGGAGCGTTCCCGATCGGGTCAACGCCCCGATCCGTCGTCCCCGCATCGCCAGGGCGCCGGCCCAGGCCGAGCGCGGATCCGCGAGGCACGCCTCCTCCCTTCGCCAGCCGGGCTACGGTCTCGCGCCGCCGCCTCGCCTAGGTGGGCCGAGCGCGCTCCATCCGAGCCGCGAAGCCGCCTCCAGGCCCACGCCACTCCGCGCCGCCGATTCCAGCCTGGGCCGAGCCGCCTCCTGCGGCCCGAGGTCAGCAGCCGCGCCGCGCCGCTCCAACGCCTCCAGCCAGCTGGGCCGCCGATCCGGTCGCCTCCAGGGTCCAGCCGCCACTGGGCCTTCCTCCCAGCCGGGCCGGCCTCCTCCGCCCCGAGGCTCCCGCGCGGGCCGCTCCACCTCGAGCGCCGCCACGAGGCCCACTCCGCAGACGCCTCTCCGCGGCCCGAAGCCTTCGTCAGATCCACCGGGGGCCCGAGCCTTTTTCTTCAGATCTAGGTTGACCTCAAATCTTCTAAGTCCCTGAGATGTTTTTGTTGTCTGATGCTAATTTCAAATGCTGATAACTTTGTGTGTGTTGCTCCGAATTGAGTGAATGACATGACAGACGTTCGTGGTGAATAGCACTACGTTTCATTCCATTGTGCCATGCATGTTTGAGGTCATCTAGATGCTTATTTTTCTGTTGCAAGAGTGCATCCCGATATAAACTGCTGCTGTGTGTTGTTTTTATGCCATCTTTGCATAGTGATATCTTTTAGCTCGTTTATCCGAATGATGCAAATGGCATGTCCACGTGTTCGTCTTGCCATGCTCTACATGTTGTTTGTGTTAGGTTGCATGATAGATTTAATCTTGCCATGGTTATCCTCGTTGCAAAGTGCTATGTGGCTGTTTAGTTATTTAACTTGTTATGAAATGCCATCTTGTTGAGCTCATTGCTATCGTTGTGTTTATCTCCATGATGCATGCTTATATGTTTCGGAATCACCATCATGTGTACTTTGATGTGGTGCTTACCACTTGCCATGTTTAGTTTCGAGGTGACTTAAACTTGCTCTTATAGATGCCATGATGAAACTGCTGTTTTAACAGTTAGTGGATTTTCACTAAGTCTGGAATCTGTAATGTTCCGATGCCATGTTTGCGTGCTGTTCTAGGACAAACCATGATAGTTTTGGAGTGTCTCTTGATGGTTCCTTGTAGTATATATTGTTGGATATCCATTCATGTTCTCACATGCTTATTTGAGTGGCTGTAGCATATTTAACTTTTGCTCCAAAGTTTCAATAAAATTCTGCTGTCAGAATTTTGTTGTCAAGTTCAATATGTCCAAGCTTGTTGCTATTGATCCGTGGCTCCTTTGGGGGTGCACCTTTGGACTTATTTGCTGTAGGATATGTCTAGTTTATGTTCATGCTCTTTGCCATGGTGTTTGAGTGCTGTAGCTCATTTTTCTAGTGCTCCGAAGTTGCTATGTTGCTGTAATGTTCAGCTTGTGCATATTTCTTGTTTCGGGCATAACTTTTAGCCCGTAGCTCCGTTTTCAGAGAGTCTTATATGAAACTTGATTGATTTTCCATGTAGATTCATAATATCCTATTGTTGCCATGTTTTGAAGTGATTTGCTTGAGTACTATTTTCCGTGCTCCGTGTGCTCTCGTAGTGCATCCATCATGCATCCATCATTTTGGTGTGCGCATTGCATCTTGTTGATTCATGCCTTGTGTGATTGTATTGTTTAGAGCCGGAAGCTGAGACCGAGTACGAGTACGAGCACGAGGTTACCAACGAGGTTGAGCACGAGGACCCTTCTTACGATCCGAACGACTACTCTTCAGGCAAGATGACCGAACCCGGATACCATTACTATTTTTTTGCCTATTGCTAGAAGTCTCGATCTATAGTCTTGCCTCGATGCCTATGTCTTTCTTGTCAGCCTCCTACTTGTAACCATGAACCTGTTTAACCACCCTACCTATGCAAACCGTTGAATGGCTAAGTACGCTTCGCTCAGCCCCTCTTATAGCGTTGCTAGTTGCAGGTGAAGTTGAAGATGCTTGCTTCATGTTGAAGTTTTGTTGGGTTATATCACACTTTATAATTACTAAAGGAAATCATCTATATATTGGCAAGGGTGGAAGGCTAAGCCTTTTTGCTTGGTGATTTGTTCCACTCATGCCGTTAGGAACCGTTTAAACCGGTGTTATGTTCCTTGATTATGCGTTCCTCACACGGTTGGGGTGTATGGGACCCCCTCGATAAACCGCTAAGTGCTAAGTCTTTTCCAGCAAGTCCCAACATTGGTACTATTTGCCTAATAACTTAATAAACTTGCATAGGGAGTAATTAACCCTCTTTCTTAATTCAACAACCCGGGCCAGTGCTCCACATGAGTGTTGGTCCAAACTGGGGGTTACGCGGGGCCACCTCGAGGGAACTCAAGGTTTGGTAAAAACCTGTGGGATCGCCCATCCGGTCGTGTCCTGAGACTAGATACGCGCGGCTACTATTAGGGTGTTGACACGCCGGGAGGATTTGCTGGATTAGCCTTACCTTAGTTCGGAGTATCTTGAGCACGGGATTCCGAGAATACTCGGGTCTTCCCACCTTGGAGTTGCGACTCCGCGGATCGTGGGCTTGTCATGGGCCAAGTTGGAACACCCCTGCAGGGTTATGAACTTTCGAAAGCCGTGCCCGCGGTTATGTGGCAGATGGGAGCTTGTTAATATCCGGTTGTAGATAACTTGACACATTGTTCTAATACACTACCAGCGTGTGTACCGTGACTGTCAATTTCCGAATAGGGATTCGGGAGTTGAACATGGTGGGGTTATGTTTGTTGAGCTTTAGCTAGGATCACTTCGTGATCATCTCTCGACCGAGGCCTTCTCTTCTCGCACTCTCTCACGTAAGCTAGTGCTAGTTGCTGCTGCAGACACTCATTCTTTTCTTCAGCCTTATCCTCTCCCAAGGCTTAAATAGTCTTGTTACCCGGGAACGGGATTGCTGAGTCCTCTGTGGCTCACAGTTACTTCACCACACCAGATGCAGGTCCGATGGTGAGCTATCCAGGTGATGGCACCGAGCTAGACTGGGAGTATGACGAGGAGCGTAGTCGATACTATGTTCGTTATCCTGATGATCAGTAGTGGAGACTTCTACTAGGATTCGATCCGACCTGTGGATTTTAATTATGTCTGGTATCTTGTCATTTGGATTTTACCCTTAGAGGGCTGTGATGTTTTATTGAATGATGATTTGGAGATGTATTGTATTTGTGTGACGTGGCGAGTGTAAGCCAACTATTTTATGTTTTCCATCCCCATCTTTTACATGAGTTGTGCAAAGATACCAGACTTGCGATCATTCCAGCATGGGGTTATGTCTCTAAGTCGTGCCTCGACACGTAGGAGATATAGTCCCATCCTAGGCATTACATAAAGTAGGCCGGTGCGTTTGTCAGACCAAACGACATAACGGTATACTCATACAACCCATACCTAGTGGTAAAGGCTGTCTTAGGGATATCTTGCTCTCGAATCTTCAATTGATGGTACCCTGATCGTAGATCAATCTTCGAAAATACCTTAGATCCTTGCAATCTATCGAACAAATCGTTGATCATTGGTAGTGGGTACTTATTCTTGATCGTTACCTCATTCAATCCTCGGTAATCAACAACCATTCTTAATGATCCATCCTTCTTCTCCACTAGAAGTACTGGCGAACCCCAAGGCGAAGAACTTGGGCGTATGAATCCTTTATCCAGTAACTCCTTAATCTGCTTCTTAATCTCCTCCAAATCCTTTGCGGGCATCCTATAGGGTCTCTTAGAAATTGGCCCGGTGCCTGGCAAAAGCTCAATCAAAAACTCTATATCTCTATCCGGTGGCATGCCAGGTAACTCCTCTGGAAACACATCCGGATAATCCTTCACTACTGGCACTTCCTTCTGAACAACTCCCGTGAGAGAATATACTTGAGTCCTTGTAGGCGAATGCCTAGATACATACTTAATCCTTTTTCCCTCCGGGGTGGTGAGCAAAATAGACTTACCGGCACAGTCAATGTTACCTCCATACTGTGATAGCCAATCCATACCTAATATCACATCCAATCCTTGTGATTCCAGAACTATTAGGTCAGAGGGGAAAGTGTGGCGTCCTATGGTCAATGGCGTCTAAAAACATCCTTGGTGTGCCATATAATCTGCTCCAGGCGAACTTACTAACATGGGGGTCTTAAGAACTCGGGTGGACATCCTATGTCTATTCACGAATCCCCTTGAAATATATGAATGCGATGCACCAGTATCGAAAAGAACTATTGCGGTAAATGTCTTAACCAAAAACTTACCGACAACAACGTCTGGTTGCTCTTCTACCTCCTCCACGGTCATGTGGTTCACTTGTCCTTTGTTGAACGGGTTGGGCTTCTTCCCGACGCTTCCATTGCCGTTCCCATTCTTAACTTCAGGGCATTCATTGGCATAATATCCAGTCTACCTGTTACTATAACAGGTGACATGGCTAAAATCCCTCTTGGTGGGTGTGGACGGTGCAGGGCGGTTCTGGTTTCCATTGGTTCCATTCCCATTCCCATTACCATTGCCATTCTTGGTGCCATTGTGGTTGTGTGAGCTACTTCCTCCATGGGTATGCTGAAACTGTCCTACTACTTTAGGGGTAAAGCGAGGCTTCTGCTGACCTCCAGAGTTATACTTCCCTTGCCCATACTTCCTCTTGCGACTCTCAATCTGTTGATGCTTCCTTTCAATCATCAGGGCTCGGTCAACCAACTCCTGATAGTTATTGAAAGTTGCCACCATCAGCTGTACACTCATCTCATCATTCAGCCCTTCCATAAATCTCTCCTGCTTCTTGGCATCTGTTGCCACATCATCTGGGGCATAACGAGATAGGATACTAAACTCATCTACGTACTGGGCTACTGTACAATTCCCTTGGCGCAAGTTGCGAAACTCCTGCTTTTTCATACTCATGGCTCCAGTCGAGACATGGGCAGTACGAAAAGCTTGCTGAAACTGATCCCAAGTCACATTGGCTACGGGGCAAGTGGCTGTGTAATTCTCCCACCATGCTGCGGCTGGTCCAGACAACTGGTGTGCGGCAAATCGCACCTTCTCAGCATCCGAGCAATTGGCGGTGGTCAAATCCCTTCCAATCTTGCGTAGACAGTCATCAGCCACAATTGGTTCGATGCTGCTAGCAAACACAGGTGGTTGCAACCTTAAGAAACGTGTCAGGTTGTCCACAGGTGGTGGTGGTGGAGGGTTGTTGTTGTTGTTGTTCTGGTTGTTCTGGGTGTTCTGGACAAGAAGTTGCATCAGGGTGTTCTGCTGCTGGATCAACTGGGTGAGCTCAGGGGGAAACTCGAATTCACGTCTTGGAGGCATCTGATGGGTGTAGAGGGAAGAGATTAGAATAGAATAGAGGTCTAAGGGAAAATCACTACCCATATGCACATGAGACAAACACACAGTCATATCACACCAATCAATTTCAAACAAGGTCTTACAAATCTAACGATTTATTTACAAAGGTGCTCTAAATCTAATACTTGGTGGTAAACTACTGGTCATAGGGTGGTCATCTAAAAATATTGGTCGGCAGAGGATTCCATAATATCTGCCCCAGTCTCATCTTCATAATCTTCATCCTTGCTATCTTCAGCTTCCGAATCCGTGTCGTCTATGATGATATAATCTTCCGGTGGAATCTCCTTGGGTTCTTCTTCCTCGTCTTCTTCTCCCATGAGTATCCCTAACTTCTGAGTCAAATCATCATTCTTCTCCACAAGTATCTTCATTCCTCCTCATATCCGTCGCGTGTAGACTTGAGTTCTTCCTCTAACTCCAAATTCCTATTTAGGGCCTTCTTCAAATCTATCATCCCTGCACACATCTGGTGCTCCTGGCAACGAATGTGGTGGTTCAACTCCTGGATGAAGGCTGCAATGGATATACCCTTCCTAGTGCTGATCATATCCCAATTCTCATCTCGGCGTCCACAAATCTGATAGATGGTGTCCTTTAACTCCTGCTTGTAGACTTCTCCAATCCTTCCCATAGCAATGTGGGCTGCCATACTCCTTCTAGGCTCCATGTAGGTGCATTAAAGGAAAATGCTATGAGTGGGGTGACGGGTGCAAACATCCTTCCTGGAACTTGAGCTTGAATCAACCAACGCTCCTCCTCAGGTAGAGTGGCATTGTAGGTTCCAGTGAAACTTGGTAATCCAATGTGTAGATATCTGGTGACTTCCTTCAGGTGTCGTCCAAACGGCGTGTCATCATCCGGTTGCATGAACTTGTGCTTTGCTTCCACCATCCTAAAGAGTAGAAAAGATGAGGAGTCAGAAGAGAGAAGAGTGAATTGTGTTCTAGGGCTTGTCTTAGTGGTCGTGTCCTACAGTCAGCGTGTGCTCTGATACCATCTTTGTAGCGACCAGATCTCAAACAGTCTGATCTCCATGCATCAGTGTCATCCCTGGATCAGTAATGCTGACACGCATGGTACTCGAAGGATTTATAACAGAGTAGCAATCACACACTTATTACATCGATAGTCCAACGATGAATTTATTACATAAATCATGGCTGAAGGCCATCTAATACGATAACAGCGGAAGGCTTGGAAGATAAGTGAGTCCATCAACTCCAGCGGCATCACTGAGTATAGAACCACGACCTAAAAGGGCATCTTACTTGTCGTCTGAAAAGTCTGCAACATGAGACGTTGCAGCCCGAAAAACGGGTCAGCACATGGAATATGCTGGCAAGGTAACACAAGAGATGCAATGAAAGTAAAGCTATACTATATGCAATATGGCTGGTGGAAAGCTCTATGGTTAAGTTTTTGCGTAAACCCAATTTTTCCCTACTTCAAAGGAATGTATTTTAATTACTATCATGGTAGTTGAAACATCGTTGAGAAGATAGACATCCTCTCAACCCCAATTAAAAGTAATCATTAAACCCAACAAAATTAAATTAGAGTAACATGTTGAGATGCACATGATAATCCAAATACCAGATACTCAAGATGTCCATAACCGGGGACACGGCTAATCATGATCAGTTTGTACACTCTGCAGAGGTTTGTGCACTTTCCCCACAAGACTCGATCGCCTCCGTTTGGTTTCTCGCACTGCAGGGTGTTTGAGAAACGGATGACCGAGACACAGTCTTTCCGAAGAGGTCCCCTTAACCAGATAGATAGGCCGGTACACCTACAAAACCCAACTACATCTGCTAGCCCATCATGGAAAGGTTTCCCACAACTTACTCAACTATGCCAGAGCCTATATTGGCATGTGGCTGCACACGGAAGTTTCTAGCATGAAAAATCTCATGATCCCTTTGAGCCTGGGTGGCGGTCCAAAAGAAAAACAGGCAATCCTGGAATACCCAGATGCCTCAATCCACCCAGATGTGTATTAAAGTTGCCACCTTAAGTTGAACCATTAATTATCATCTCACATCTGTCATGGATTTCACTCAAACCCAAACCACGTCTACGAGCATGGCATGTCCTAACAGCAAACGTAGAGTAACTCCCAAGGGTTTGAATGTAATGTAGGTAATAGGTACTACCTCAACTACTTCCCAATCCCACAAGTTAATTGATCCTATTCATGCAATGTGTGAGGGGTTTGACTAATGTAATGAAAACTGGGTAATTGGAAAGCATGATCAAAGTGTTACTTGCCTTGCTGATGATCCGCAAAACCTAGAGACTCAAAGTAGCAAGCGGCGCACTCCGGGTACTCTATCGCAATCAAACAACAAGCATACAATAAGTACTTAACTAATGCATGGGTAAAACTCAAATAAGAGATCTAACCAGAAAGTTCAACTTAAGAACTCCGGTTTGCAAAAGAATCAACTCGAAAGAAGCAACGAAACTCAAACTGCAAAAGAAACAAGCTCCAAATTACTAGTTGGCCTAAAGTCAAATTTTATAGTAGCCAAAACTTTGTTCAAGTTGGTTAAACGTAAAGAGGGCTTCGAGACGAAGATCTGGGATTTTGAATCACCTGATTCCGACTCTCGAGCGAAAAGAAAAACGAAAAACAAGATAAGGGCAGAAATCGCGATCAGAAAAATCGCGGATAAAATACCCCGAAAAAGAAAAACGACGAACAAGCTAACTAACGAATGTTCGCTGTCTGCGATTAACTAACGAAAACCGTTTGTTAAAACGAACGTACGGACGAACGTCCGCTGTTTAACTAAACCGGCGAAAAACCGATCTAAACCGAAAAAAACAGATCTAGGGTTCTTCCTAAAAAAACCGATCGGATCTTAAAAAAAAACGATGCGGCATCTACCTCGTCTCCGGCGGGGCGGCGGCGTCAGGCGGGGCGGCGGGGTCCGGCGGCGGCGGCGAGATCCGGCGGCGGCGGCGAGGTCCGGCGGCGGCGGCGGGCGGCGGCTGGCGGCGGCTGGCGCTAGGGTTTGGGGCGTCGGGCGAACGGGCTGGCGGGCAAGCGGGCCGGCTCTGGTGTTTTTTAAATCCCAGAGTCCTGGTCCTTTACTAGTCCTAGTCGGTTACCTTTTTTTTAAAATAGATTCCCGACGCAATAAAACTAACGAAAGAAATATCAAACGGACACCAAAATTCCCGAAATAAATTTTCACCGTCCTCTAATAATATTTATGACAAAGTGAACATTTTTCCGGGACCTAAATGAAATTTTGAAAAACACGTATTTTTCCTATGCAAATAAATCCGAAAATAAATCCAGAAAAATACCAAAAGTGATTTTAATATTTTACCTCCAACATTTCTATTATTTTGGAGAAGTCATATTATCTCCGTTCATTTATTTTATTTATAAATATTTTTAGGAGAGAAAAATAATTAAAATCACACTGTCCTCGTACTGGTATTCGAGCGAACTCAAATACGAAAACGGTCAAATTCCCAACTCTCTCCGTAGGTCCTTGAGTTGCTTAGAATTTCGAGGAACTCCACAAAAAAATGCAAAAATATGCAAATGCAATTATGATCTATGTATAACATTCCAAATTGAAAATTTGGGATGTTACAACGGGTATTGTCCAACAAGTACCGTTGACAAACGTAGTAGAAAACAAAAAAAATCGCGCCTATGGTCACCCAAGATCAATATGAAGATGCATAACGGGTTGGGACCACGATTTTTACCCTCACTAGGTTGCAGCAGAAGAAGAACGTGTCGGTGTAGATCATACTTGGAGTCCCTCGAGCCATCGATGAACGATCCCTCGTACCGCCGACGAACATTCCCTCGAACCAAAGACAGAAAGCACAACCTCTCTACTTGGTTGCAAGCGTGCAGCCTTCACGATCTCGCAGCGCTTCACCGTACAGAGCTAATCGTCGTCGGTGAATTAGATGGAGGAGATTATAACCACACAACGCTTCTAATTATGAGGAAAATAGGATTAGCCTAGCTCCAATTAGTCAACTAGGACCAACTAGAACTAGAACTAGAGGAGGCTCCAAAACTTGTGTGTTCAATAGAGCAAAAAACTAGTATATATAGGTTATAGGAGGAGGAGTGGGCATCCACCAAGGATGGAAAGACCCTCCTTGGGGCTCCGGCCAAGGGAGAGGAGTAGGACTCCTCCCTTGTCCAATTCGGCCCCCCTATATTTCAAGGAGGGCGCCACTTCCTTATGGGCCCTTGTGACCCATAATTCCTTCCACATATTGGCCTTTAAAGGCCCATTGATATTTAAATTAAATATAATTTTTTCTAAATACTTATAGATCATTATATATACTCTGAAAACCCTTCCGGTGACCCTTAAACGTTTTCGGATCCTCTCAGAACTATTTGGAATATCATAAAATAATTTCACAAATATATTCTCATGACTCCGGTACTACTAACACTCAGGATATCATGATTGCCTCAAGCTTGTGACCTCGTAGGTTCGGTAACTCATAGACATGAACGAAATCGTTCGCTCAATGATCAATAACGGGACCCTGGACGTCCATATCGATCCCTATGAGCACGCAAATGATATTCGGGTGAACCTTTGGTTATCATGTGATGTTCCCTTTGCTTTGTAATACTTCACAAAACCTGGGATGCATCAGTATCCTCGTGAGTGGCCGATTTCACTGTTTTGACCCTTTTTGAAAACTTTAGCATGATCTGACCCTAGTTTGAAAAAACTTCATGACCTGACCCTTTTCCTACCGCCTTTGTCCTTGGCGGTAGGGTAACACAACCTACCGCCGAGGGCTACGGCGATAGGACTTGACTATGCCATCACGGTCGTTCGATGTTGAAAATATCCTACCATCATAGTCTTTGGCGGTAGGGTAGCGAAGATATATATTACGTGTGACGCCTAGTGCTACTGAAACTCTCTGTTGGAAAGTTGGCTAGCGCGTGCGTGTTTTCTTTGGTATGTCTTGTGGTCGAGCCTTCATAAGGCCATATTTTTTGTTTATTTTTATTTTGCCCAATAAAAAATAAACAATTTGTTCAATTAATCTGAGGATATGGATTATTGATATTTTTTTTACTTATCTGTAACTACTTTATAAAATTCCTGCAAAGATACAAACGAATATGATACTATCAGTGGAGAAAGAACTTTGGTAATGTCATGCTCGAGCCTTCATAAGGCCATTTTTTGGTTTATTTTTATTTTGCCCAATAAAATATAAAAAAATTGTCCAATTAATCAGAGGATATGGATTAGTGGTAAACCATTTTTTACTTATTTGTAACTGCTTTATAAAATTCCTGCAAAGATATAAACAAATATGATAATATCACTGGAGAAAGAACTTTGGTAATGTCGTGTTGATCATGCATGTTAGTGGACCTGTAGATCGTGTGGCCTTTGAGTGGAGGCTGCTATATGGACGGATATTCAAGATAGTTACCATTCTTGCCGAGCAGAGCAATGCATATCTTGTTGTTGACCGCTGAACTCTGTCACACGCATACAAGTGAGTGCTTATTACCCCCAACCCCAAATAACTCTTCTTTGACTTGCATTTATAGATATTCTCCAAAACATGGTAACCACTTGATATGAAAGTCAAACTGCATAATGGTTAATATAAGAATGGAACTGTATCTTCAGTCAGATCCAATGCCACCAGAAGTTTTGAACTATTTAATCTAAAACAGCTCCTAACTAGATTATAGTGTTGAACCTAGTGCTAGTTAAAATGAATGATTTGCAATACATGATGTTCCTATATTAAGTTATTAACTCAGGGACTTTGCAACTACACACATTTTTGCTCAGTTAACTATGGTATGCTATTACACTCCCCTCAACCAAAGTGTTACATAATTAACCAGGTTTGCACTAGATATTTGATTTAATTATCAGAATTATTGACAGCCATACATGGTGTCTTCCATAACATCATATTTATTTTTCCATTCTTGTCATCTGTTAGCTTATTTATACCTATGAGATGACTAGAGTTAGGTCTGGTTACTAAAGCAAATCAAATGCAACAAGAAAGTGATCATCCCCAATTTCTGTTTGCAAGTTCAACTACTAGGCATAATAGATAATCTTACCGATGAGCTTTATATCATCGTGATATTTTCATCATTATAACTAGTCGGGAGATATGACATTATATTGACTTCACTTTCCTTCTAGACGATCTTTTAGTTCTACCTTGATATATGTACAGTACCACCTTACGTGAATTCTGCTAATCATATGAACATCATTTTGCAATTTGTCATTAGGTATCTGCCCAAGGTGTTTGGAAGATATGGTGGTGCATATGGATTTCTCTTCCTGTAATACCACATGATTCTTAACTACTCGAACCTTCCGCAAGCAGACAAGGAAAAACTCTGGATAACTGATAAGGTTAAAGATAAGTAAAAAAAATGTTTTTAACAATAATACAATTAGAAATAAGTAAAAAAATGTTTTTATCAATAATCCATATCCTACGATTAATTGCACATTTTTTAATTTTTTATTGGCAAAAATAAAAATAAACAAAAAATGGCCTTATGTAGGCTCGAACCCAAGACCGACCAAACCTAACACGCACGCGCTAGCCAACTTTCTAGCTGAGAGATTCCGTACTACTAGGCGTCAGACGTGATTTATACCTTCGCTACCCTACCGCCAAAGACTATGGCGGTAGGCTATTTTCAACATCGAATGACCGTGACGACACCGTCAAGTCCTACAATCATAGCCCTCGGCGGTAGGCTGTGTTAGCCTACCGCCAATGACGATGGCGGTTGGAAAAGGGTCAGATCATGATTTTTTTTTCAAACTAGGGTCAGGTCGTGCTAATTTTTTTTAAAAGGGTCAAAACAGTGAATTTGACCTCGTGAGTCATCACCATGCTCACTATACCGAAATCCTCGTTACTGGTTTTATTCATCTTTCTCGTTATTGTGTTCCAGCATCCTCGTGACAAAGTCGCGTGTGTCTGGCCAGACGATGATTGATGCCATCACACCGAGAGGGCCCTAAGAATATCTCTCCGTTGTCGGAGTAGCAAATCCCACTCTCGAGCTATCAAGTCCCTTGTCAAACTTCCCGATGAACCTGTAAGTTGTCGTTATGATCACCGTGTTACAGGTGATGATTGAGCAACCCCAAAGCCCATTGTACGGTAAGAAGTGACTACGATACCCTTATAGTCTAAGGAGAAAATTCACATGTTAACACTCCATGTTATTACAATTGATTACAGACGATATTAACTCAATTCATAACAAACAATATTGGGTCAATTCAATATGATTGTTCTTCCAACGTCATAATATGAATGTTGTTTTAGGATCATCGTTACACTTAACGATATCCTAAGATTCGGAAAACGTGATCACCAACAACACTTGTGCTGGTCCTAGAGGCGAGATTCAGAACATTTTTTTTACTGTTTATCATTCCACACGTGCATATGAGTTTTCCACTGAATCGCATATTCCAGACCATAGCAGTTATATCATAGAATATAAACTCTTCAATTATGAAAAATACAATAATACAAATATTATTGCCTCGAGGGCATATTTCCAACAGTCTCCCACTTGCACTTGAGTTAATAATCTAGTTTCATGTTTTTCTAACACCCATGGCTATCTGGTGCCTTTCATGCTTTGCTAGTTGTAGAGCCTTTATCGCTTGGTCTGATACTCTTCAAACCGTAATTTTATTTGTGTTGGTAATATCTAGTTTTGTGCAATTCTTTTGTTACATTAATGGTAGCACTGTATCTCCATATAGTCCATTCTATAGTGCTATATATCTATATAGTTCAACTGCTATATCTCCATATAGTCAATATTCATTTTGGAACTACATCATAATTTGTCAATAACTCTTATTGATCCAGATTATATACCATTTAAAAACTTCTCAAGTTTCAATCTATACCATTTATAGATCCACAATTATGTTCGCTTTAACAATTATTTCAAAACTATAGCCCTTATAATTAATCCATGAAGTCTGTCTTTGTGTAACCTTTACATCAAATACTAGGTGTAACTTCTTACAACAATCTCTTCATCCCCCAAATAATAATAAGTTAACTTTTTTTGTCCAATTAAGGTATTCCATCTTTAAGTAATAACACTAGTGACTTTCTTCTAGAATCACCATGGCATTATACTTAATGATTAATAATTTTCCAAACCATATGACCTTGTACATTTGATAACATATATGATGAATTCAACCTTTGAGTAAATTGAACTTTATTCATCCACACATGCTTATCAACTATTGATTTTGCACATTGTTATGCTATGTATATTTTTGTGAAAACAAATTTTCTCCTTTTAAACTTCTGTAAAACTTTGTCACAGTACATGTCTTAGTATAATCATATGTTTTCAATCTATCTCTATAGATTTTTATCCCATAATTCAAAGTCCTTTTCGAAACATGATTTTAATATTTTTGTGCTAATATACTTTATATTATTTCTGATCAAGTAATATGCCATACATATGTAAAATCAGAAATGTCATATAGCTCCCACTGAACTTCTTGTATCCACAAGCTTCTTGATAAAATCCAAATTCTCCAGTTTATTTTATCAAATTCCAGCTATTTGATAAATTATTTCAAATCATACTCATGACTTGAAATATTTATATCATCCCGGTATTCCTGACAAAACTTTTAATGTATCTTATATACAACCTTTTGAAACCTCTTTTCAAAATAATATGTCAACATTGTAATCCATTTATACTTTTAGTATTGCTACTAAAATAAGGATTTAAGAAGATCAACTCTTCCTTTTCTACAAAACTCTTTTGTAAAACTTTTCTTTCAGGATCACTATCCATGAACATTCGAAGATCCATTTATACACCTTCTGAAGGTTTCATTATGTTCAAACTTTCTGTTCTTTATGGACTTCACTTTGGATTTCAATGACTTAAGTAATACCTCTACAGCTGGGCGCCATCAGTGCTTCATCGTAGTGTGCATGTTTCATCTTCTGATAAGATGAAATATTCAGTAGATTCAATAATCTTTTCCCGACCTTTGCATTTTTTACAGTATTAATTGAAGCTTCTACATCTTATGTAGTAGATTCTTTGCTCAGTTTCGCAGAAAAACTATTCCATAACCTTTTTGGTCTAGTCTTGTTTTAACTTGAGCCGAAGATTCAATAATCTTAATAAACTATATCAGCTTTGGCGAGAAAACTTTTTCTCGATAAAATTTTATTCTGACAAACATTTTGTCCTTTGAATTTTGTAAGAGGAACACAAAACCTACATTGAAGCATTGGTCTAAAATATTCTATGACTCTTTATAGTTTTTATCAGACTTTTAGATGGTGCATTTCTTAAGTGCATATTTTGTTGTTTCATGCTAAAATTCCGCAAATTTTTAATAAGAGTAGATCGGTAATAATAATTCCACAATTATTCAATTGCTTGCTAAACTTATGAGTTAGATATAGTTCTTTGTGATAGAAGAATTATGTTTACCTTTTGTCACACTGATATTATATCTTCATCCTGAATTTCTTTGAACTATTTCAAATATTTTTATCCTTATGTTTTATCTAGTAAACCACATTCACTCATAACTTTGATGAAGTTTAAATATTCACCGCACCTTGTTATACCCATCGGATTTTATACATCATAATGTATGTAGTCATTTCAAATAATAGACTTTTGTACTTCATCTTATGAAGCTTCAATTATCCAATATAACCATACAATGTCACACACAAGTGATTTTATAAGTCTTCTCAAGACGTTTAGCTTTAATGTTATAGAACACAAACTTCAAGATTCATCATAAACCATCAAAACAAAGGTTTAATCAAATTTCATATTCTCATAATAATCCGAACAACTATTGTTTAAAAAAATTATAAGAATATTTATCACATAACCCATAGGATAATGCATTATATAGCTCCGAAGCAAAAACCCATAGGATAATGCATTATATAACTCCAAAGAAAAATTGTTATTATTTTAGTTCTCAGATAAATCTTGAAGATAAACTAAAGACATGACTTTGACGCTCTCCGAGTAGCGATCCCATCACCATTCTCGACTTGTATCACGACTTCATTTCTTCTCTCCTTGTGGGCTCTCTGTAGTCCCTACATCGGTTTGCAAAAGAGAGCAACCGATAAGTATCAAATACTTCATGACATACAATTCTTTACAACTAGAATATCATCAACTATGTATAACGATTATACCTTTACCGAAAGAACCATAATTCTTATCTGCCTAATACTTCTTGCAGTTACGCTTTCAGTGTCCCTTCTGCTTGCAGTATAAACATTCAGTCTCTTTAGAGGCTCCGCCCTTGTTCTTCTTCCGAGATTTGGTCTTACTGACTTCAGTAGATTTCTTCTTCTTAGACTTGCCCTTCTTGATGAAACTAGTAGTCTTGTTGACCATCAACATTGTTTTATTCTTCTGCATTCCAGCTTCCGTAGTTTTGATCATAGCAGAGAACTCGCTTGCAGTTTTCTCCATCCCATAATTTATGATAAAGTCATCGTAAGATGGGAGGAGTGAATCAAGCACAATATCTATACCGATTGTCGGTGAAATTCCAAATTCTAGAGAAGCCAGTGTATTAACATATCTAGGAAGATTTACTATATGCTCACTCATTGAGGAACCCTCTTTTATCTTGCATTCAATCAAGGCCTTTGTTAATTCAAAATGTTTAGTCCTTTCCTGCTTCTTGTACAGAACTTCTAGTGACCCAATTATGAATTGAGTAGTAGATCGTTCAAAATGCTTCTATAGTTTAGGATCCATTTAAGTTAACATGAGGCACTCGACTGAATCATAGTCATCACTACGAGCGGCATAAGCAATAAATTTTTCTGGTGTTGCATCCTATCCAGGAGCATCACCCAGGGGCTGATCCAGCACGTACTCCTTAGCACTCCTGAGAACAAATTCGGGTTCCGGATCCAATCCGCATAGTTTCCACCACTAGCAACCAACTTTTCTTTCTCTAACATAGGGGCTAAGTTGAACATATTGCATGCCATTGATCTACAATGATAGACACAAAATTCATTTAGACATTTTCATAATTAGACCTTGCACTAAATTGTTAAATTAACAATATATAAAGTGCACTCCCACTCAAATTAACATCTCTTACAATTAAAAGTGAGCGATTCAAGATCCAAATCTAGTTCCCAGTCATTGTTGTGGACATCACTGATGACGAGAATTTTGACCGGTGGGAAAACTATTGCTAATCATATCACCGTATGACTCTTGTTCATCTTTTGATGGTTTGTGCTCCAAGCTTATAACGATTCCTCTAGAACTTCAAGATAGCCGAGTGATGTCTCATTACATGGTCTGACCATCTTCGTCTTACATATCTCATCTCGTTTAAACTCATGTGGACATGACGAACTTCGAGATGCTAGAATGTCGTAGACGGTTGCAACACTGGGAAGAGCACCTTTCAACTTGAGAGGTCACCCTAATAATTGACTACTGCGCAATCAAAGGGTGCAAACAACAAAGGGATAAACATCTCAGGTAGTTCATAAAAGCATGATCATATAGAGCTGACATGATATTTGTGTCAAAGCCACCGTTCATCATTGTTATACATGTTACGCTAGATAATTGCACATCCTGGGACACTACCAGGGGCATTCATAAGGAGTCATATTGTTTCAGCTATCGAGTTGTAAGTAAATAAAAGTGTGATGATCATCATTATTGTTAGAGCATTGTCCCAGCGAGGAAAGGATGATGGAGATGGTGATGTCCCCACAAGTTGGGATGAGACTTCAGACAACAAAAAAGAAAAGAGGCCAAAAGAGCCCAACAAAATAATGAGAGAAAAGAGAGAAGGAGCAATGTTACTGTCCTTTTACCACACTTGTGCTTCAGAGTATCACGATGTTGTTCATATAGAGAGTCTCCCGAGTTATCACTTTCATATACTAGTGGGAATTCTTCACTGAGCAGATCGAAGTCTTCAATGTTTCCTCAAGAGATCAAAATCTTTACTGTTTCCTCGGGGCCGACCATTAGTATGTTTCATTAAGTCTTTTGATAACATTTAATAAAAAAGACATTGGAACATATCAACGTAGAATATAATTTCAAAAATCGCATTGCGACAAATTTAATGGCGAAATGGCCTTTTCAACCACACTGATTATTTGAGATACTATGGAACATTTTGCATTTTCAAAACGAGAAAGAATCTAGGCTGGCATCAGACTCCTTTGCCTATAGTGCATGAAACAAATGACTAGAGTGTTTGGTAATTCTTTGAAAACCTACTGTTCAACATATATCACAATCCATATATGTGATTACTCTTTCATGGTCGATCTAATTATTGCTTTTGCCACTACCGAATACTTCAACATTAAGAGAACACCTACACAACAAGGTCCGGTGCACACAAACTAACACCTTGGCTAGATGCCACCTTTCGCCCTCAGCCTATCCCTAGCGAACTCGTCGGATACTGGCATTCACTGGTGTCGTGCCGCCGCAAGGCCATGTGACCTGCGGTCATGTGCCTTCTCTTCGTGGACAGGTTTGGCAGGAGACTCCTCCTGCTGCTCTTGCGACTCATCATTTTCAATGGCTTCCTCCACTGAGCTGCTCCAGCCAAACTCCATCATGCGCTGCTGGTAGCACTTCATCACCACCACCAGGATGAAAACTACACAGACATGTCAAATATTGTTAGCGTTCTTGTCAAAGATGACATGCGATGATGAACGGGTAGAAGAGATTACTAGCCTAGAAACACGCCACTATCGCTGGCACAAGCTCTTCGAACTCGCTGCATGAATCAGTTTGGCTTCTTGAGTATCACCTACGTACAAGTTGAATGATATCTATCAGCTGTGTTGCAACAAGAAGCCGAAGGACCGAGAAAGTCCATGCAAAATTCATATGATTACTTTTTGTTACAACAGCAAGCGTTGGAGGATTTTAGCGCCAAACAAGAGAAAGATAATAAGCTTGCTAAGCTTATTGCCAGCATGGTGGATACTCAGGATAACGTTTCTTGAGATCTTCTGAAGTGGTTTCAAATCTAAACTTGTTTTTCTTGTCACATTTATTTGCACCGATGGCCTACTTTGATGCCCATTATATGTAATATGCTGCTTTGCTGTTGCCATTATTTGCAATGATGGCGAACCTTGATGTCCAATGGATGTAATCTGTGTAATAGCCGTAATATCATAGCGTAAGTTGCTTGCTTATTTATTTGCCTATAGTCACTATAGTTTTATTTCCGCGATCCACCAATGGGACGTAATAACCATGGGCCACATACATACCGTGGTAACCATGGGCCTCGTACGGGCCGTAGTAACCATCGGCCTCATACAGGGCATAGGAACCATGGGTCGCATAGGGGTCGTACTATTCAAGGGCCTCACATGGGCCGTAGTAACTATTTCGTGCAAATAGGCTTACACAACATGCGCCACAAATGGGCCTTATAACCTAATCCAACAAAAGGCCCAAACCGCAAAATGGGCCACAAAAGGGCTAAAAGCACAACAACCTATTTATGGGCCCAGAACAAAACGGGTCGTTAACAAGCTGAATGCCATCGCAGGCTTAGTACTATCCACAAGTATAACAAGCTGTTCAAACTGCAGGATGGATGAGATACGACCCAAAGTATAACTTGCCATTAATGGCACGAATGTAACCACTTGCTGAATTTGGCCCAAATGGGCATCGAATCCCAAATCTGCACCTGATAGCTTAATGGAGACCCATTATGGTGGCCAACACGTGTCGGTTACCATTGACAGAAACACTTCCATGATGATGATAAATGGTTTATTGCCATGGAACATTTCTGCGACAGTACAGGTATGACTATCTTGATTTTGTCATAAAATCGTCACAGATGTGCATGCATGACGAAAAAGTGGCCTAGTGTGACAAAGGCGTATCATAACAAGTGTTTTTTTACTGTAAGTCAAAGTGTCATCGTGAGTGGTTGATAAACAATGATTGCAGTTTGATTTAGGGAGTCCCAACCCTGTGAAGCTTAACATACAATCCATGCCCCATCCTTTTAATGAAAAGAACATCACCACCCTTTTTTGTTACATACCGCTCCGTTAGGTGCTAATGCTCCTACCTATCATCCCGTGGGTGAGTTGAGATCTTTGTTTTTTCCAACGTTAATAGTATTCTGTGATATAATAGCCAGCTGGAATGAGTAATATCAATGAATGAAGTAAACCATGCCTTAAAATCTAAGCATTGAGATGAAGACGGGAAGCGGTGGTGAAGAATAAACCATAGTTCGATTCTAAAACCAAGCTATAGACCAAGTAGGAAACAACTCACGCTTACCCTTGGATTTCAGCTCACACTACTGAAAAACTCTACATAATCGCTCTTTTTTGAGAGTATGACAACATGATCTTACTTTCTTTTTGAGGTGGACAATATGATCTTAATGAGGTGCGAGGCTTTGTATTTGGCATTGTTTGGGCTTTCCTCTTGGAAGCCCATGTCCCAGCCTTTTTGTGCCAAAGGCGATGCTCAAGGGAAACGTTAAACTTATCTAAGAAGGGGAAAGAAAAATTAGTTTTCCCTCTTGTTAGGGTTTCGTCTTGTCCTCACGCTAGCGATTGCACCACCGTTGAGCCTTTTCCTCCCCTACTGCCGGCTACTGATGGAAATATGTCCTAGAGGCAATAATAAAATGGTTATTATCATTTCCTTAAATCATGATAAAGGTTTATTATTCATGCTAGAATTGTATTGACCGGAAACCTAAATACATGTGTGAATACATAAACAAATACCGTGTCCTTAGTAAGCCTCTACTACACTAGCTCGTTAACCAACAATGGTTAAGGTTTCATAACCATGGACATGAGTTGTCATTTGATAACGGGATCACATCATTATGAGAATGATGTGATGGACAAGACCCATCCGTTAGCTTAAAATTTGATCGTACAGTTTATTGCTACTGCTTTCATGTATGTCAAATACATATTCCTTTGACTATGAGATCATGCCACTCCCGGATACCGGAGGACTGCCTTGTGTGCTATCAAATGTCACAACATAACTGAGTGATTATAAAGAATCTACATGTATCTCCTAAGGTGTTTTCTTGGGTTGGCATGAATCAAGATTAGGATTTGTCACTCCGAAAATCGAAGAGGTATCTCTGGGCCCTCTCGGTAATACACATCATAATAAGCCTTGCAAGCAAATGACTAATGAGTTAGTCACGGGATGATGTATTACAGAACGAGTAAAGAGACTTGCTGGTAACAAGATTGAACTAGCTATAGAGATACTGATGATCAAATCTCTGGAAAGTAGCATACCGACGGACAAAGGGAATTGTGTATGTTGTCATAATGGTTCGACCGATAAAGATCTTGGTAGAATATGTAGGAGCCAATATGGGCATCCAGGTTCCGCTATTGGTTATTTACTGGAGAGGTGTCTCGGTCATGTCTACATAGTTCTCGAACCCGTAGGTCCGTGCGCTTAACATTCGTGGACGATATAGTATTACACTCCATCCGTCCCAAAATAAGTGACTCAATTTTGTACTAGCTTTAGTACAAAGTTAGTATAAAATTGAGTCGCTTATTTTGGGACGGAGGGAGTATGAGTTATGTGATTAGGTGACTGAATGTTGTTTGGAGTCCCGGATGAGATCACGGACATGATGAGGAGTCTCCCAATGGTCGAGAGGTAAAGATTTATATATAGGACGATGGTATTCGGATATCGAAAGTGTTTCAGAGGGTATTGGGTACTTATCAGGTCACCTGAAGGAGTTCTGGGCACCCCGGCAAAAGATATGAGCCTTATGGGCCAAGAGGGGAAATGCAACAGCCACAAGGGGTTGGTGCGCCCCCCATATGGGCCGGCCTAAGGAGGGGAAGGAAAGGGAAGAAGTGAAAGGAAAGTGTGGATTAGGATTCCCACTTCCTTCGCTCTCCCCCCTCTTTCCTCCCCCCTTGGGAATGTTGGGGAACATAGTATTTCAAAAAAAATCCTACAATCACGCAAGATCTATCTACTAGATGCATAGCAACGAGAGGGAAGAGTGTGTCTTGCTACCTCTTGAGCTTGCGTTGTATTCCCTCGAAGAGAAAAGGGAGATGCAGCACAATAGCGTAAGTATTTCCCTCAGTTTTTGAGACCACGCACGAGTCCCTCGCACCTGCACAAACAAATAAGAACTTCGCAGCCAACGCGATAAGGGGTTGTTAATCCCTTTACGGTCACTTACGAGAGTGAGATCTGATAGAGATGATAATTATATTTTAGGTATTTTTGATTTAATAAAACAGCAAATAAAAGCAAGAAAAGTAAAGTAGATGTAGATTGATATGTTGAGAATAGACCCGGGGGCCATAGTTTTCTCTAGTGGCTTCTCTCATGATAGCTGTATTCTACGGAGGGTAAACAAATTACTGTCGAGCAATTGATAGAAAAGCGAATAATTATGAGACTATCTAGGCATGATCATTGTATATAGGCTTCACGTCCGAGACAAGTAGACCGAAACGATTCTGCATCTACTACTATTACTCCACACATCGACCGCTATCCAGCATGCATCTACTGTATTGAGTTCATACGAACAGAGTAACGCTTTAAGAAAAATGACATGATGTAGAGGGATAAACTCAAGCAATATGATGATAAACCCATCTTTTTATCCTCGATGGCAACAATACAATACGTGCGTTTCTGCCCCTACTGTCACTGGGAAAGGACACCGCAAGATTGAACCCAAAGCCAAGCACTTCTCCCATTGCAAGAACTATAGATCTAGTAGGCCAAACAAAACCAATAATTCGAAGGGACTTGCAAGGATATTATGAGCACACATAAAAAGTTCAGACAAGAACCAAATATCTTTCATAGATAACCTTGATCATAAACTCACAATTCATCGGTTCTCAACAAATACACCGCAAAAAGAGATTACATCAAATAGATCTCCTCGAAGATCGAGGAGAACTTTGTATTGAGATCTAGAGAGAGAGAAGAAGCCATCTAGATACTAGCTATGGACCCGAAGGTCTGTGGTAAACTACTCACAACTCATGGTGAGGGCGATGATGATGATGATGAAGGCCTCCGTGATGGATCCCCCTCCCGAAATAGGCTCCAAGATGGGATCTCCACGTGAACAGAAGTTGCGGCGGTGGAATTAGGGTTTTCTCTCTGCGTATGGAGTTTCTGGGGTACGTAGGTATATATAGGAAGAAGGAGGGCACCAGGGGCCGTGTGGGCCAGCCTCGAGGCAGGGGGGTGCGCCCTGGGAAGGGTGGCACGCCCCCCACCCTTGAGGGCAGCCCAGTTGTCCCCTGACTTGGTCCTGACGCTTTCCGTGCGTGATTTCCTCCAAAAATATCTATCGCGAAGGTTTCATTCCGTTTGGACTCCGTTTGATATTCCTTTTCTGCAAAACCCTGAAATAGGCACAAAATAGCAATCTGGACTGGGCTTTGGGTTAGTAGGTTAGTCCCAAAAATGATATAAAAGTGAATAATAAAGCCCATTAAACATCCAAGGCTTCATAAATAATAGCATGGAACAATCAAAAATTATAGATACGCTGGAGACGTATCAAGCATCCCCAAGCTTAATTCCTGCTCGTCCTCAAGTAGGTAAATGATAAAGAAAGAATTTTTGATGTGTAATGCTAACCAATATAGTTTTTCAATGTAATTCTCTTAATTGTGGCATGAATGTTCAAATCTGAAAGATTCAAGATAAAAGTCTACATTGACATAAGAAATAACAATACTTCAAGCAATACTAACAAAGCAATCATGTCTTCTCAAAATACTATGGCTAAAGGAAGTTATCCCTACAAAATCATATGGTCTGGCTATGCTCCCTCTTCATCACACAAAATATTCATATCATGCACAACCCCGATTTCGGCCAAACATTTGTTTTCATACTCTATTTTTTTCAAACCTTTCAACTTTCACGCAATACATGAGCGTGAGCCATGGATATAGCACTATGGGTGGAATAGAGGTGGTTGTGGAGAAGACAAAAAGAGGAAGATAGTCTCACATCGACTAGGCGTATCAACGGGATATGGAGATGCCCATTAATAGATATTAATGTGAGTGAGTAGGGATTTCCATGCAATGGATGCACTAGAGCTAAATATGAATGAAAGCTCAACAAAAGAAACTAGTGGGTGTGCATCCAACTTGCTTGCTCACGAAGACCTAGGGCATTTGAGGAAGCCCATTTTTGGAATATACAAGCCAAGTTCTATAATGAAAATTCCCACTAGTATATGAAAGTGACTAATCATGAGACTCTCTACAATGAAGATCATGGTGCTACTTTGAAGCACAAGTGTGGAAAAAGATAGTACCAATTGTCCCTTCTCTCTTTTCTCTCATTTTTTTGGAGGGGCTTTTCTCTCCTTTTTTATTAGCCCCTATCTATTTTTTGGGCCTTCTCCTTTTTTATTGGCCTTTCCTCACACGGGACAATGCTCTAATAATGATGAACATCACAATTTTTGTTACAACTTGAAATTACAACTCGATACTACAACAAGTATGACTCTACATGAATGCCTCCGGCGGTGTACCGGCATAAGCAATGAATCAAGAGCGACATATATGAAAAATTATGCATGGTGGCTTTGCCACAACTACGATGTCAACTACATGATCATGCATGGCACTATGACAATATGATGCGTGTCATATGAACGGAACGGTGGAAAGTTCCATGGCAATATATCTCGGAATGGCTATGGAAATGCCATGATAGGTAGGTATGGTGGCTGTTTTGAGGAACAATATGGTGGCTATTTTGAGGAAGGATATATAGTGGGTTTATGGTACCGGCGAAAGTTGCGCGGTACAAGAGAGGCAAGCAATGGTGGAAAGGCGAGAGTGCGTATAATTCATGGACTCAACATTAGTCAAAGAACTCATATACTTATTGAAAAAATCTACGAGTCATCAAAAACAAAGAAATCAACGCATGCTCCTAGGGGGGGGGGGTTGGTAGGAGTTAACCATCGCGCGCCCCCGAGCTCCACACAAAGGTTGGCACTCTACAAATACCTCATGCTCTAACTTCGTCACATAGTGGTTCACCTTACGTGCATGATACGGGAATCACTAACCTTAACACAAGTATTCTTCAATTTCATAATAACTCCACTAGCATGACTCTAATATCACTATCCTCATGTCTCAAAACAATTATCAAGCATCCAACATCTCATTCTATTCAATGCACTTGGTGTGAAAATTTTACTACATTGACATTGGATGTTTATCATGTGAAGACTAGTTTCTTTAGCCTAAACACATTACCATGCTGTTTTAATGGACTCTCAAATATATATAAGTGAAGCATGAGAGCTCAACAATTTCTACAAAATATTACCACCACCGTGCTCTAAAAGATATAAGTGAAGTACTAGAGCAAAAACTATTCAACTCAAAAGATATAAGTGAAGCACATAGAGTGTTCTAATAATTTCTAAGCCATATTTAACTCTCTCAAATAGGTGTGTCCAGCAATGATGATTGTGGCAAACTAACAAGCAAAGACTCAAATTATACAAGACGCTCCAAGCAAAACACATAGCATGTTGCGAATAAAAATATAGCTCCAAGTATAGTACCGATGGATGAAGACGAAAGAGGGGATGCCTTCCCGGGGCATCCCCAAGCTTAGGATTTTGATTATCTTGATTTTACTTGGGATGCCATGGGCATCCCCAAGCTTGGGCCTTTCCTACTCCTTGTTCCATAGTCCATCAAAGCAATACTCAAAACTTGAAAACTTCACAACACAAAACTTAGACAAAAATTCTCGTGAGCTCCGTTAGTAAGAGAAAGCAAACCACTACTCAAAGGTACAGCAAGGAATTCATTCTTTGTTTATATTGGTGTTAAACCTACTGTACTCCAAGTTCTCTATGATTCATATCCTCCAATATTACTCATAGATGCACCGGAATAAGCAAACAACACGCGAAAACAGGATCTGTCAAAAATAGAACAGTCTGTAGTAATCTGCTGGGTTCGCCTACTTCTGGAACTCCAAAAAATTCAAACTAAATTGTTAAATTTGCGCAATTTGTCTACCAATCAGCAGCAAAAAGAATCAACTAAAAAGCGCGCTCTAGTAAAATATGAAGACTACTTTAGCGATCGCTAACGATTCTGTTTTTTCACAGCAAGATCAAATAAACTTCACACAAGTCTTACCAAAGGTTCTACTTGGCACAAACACTAAACAAAACATAAAACCACATCTAAACAGAGGCTAGATGCAATATTTATTCCCTAATAGCAACAAAAAAACATAAAATTGGGTTGCCTCCCAACAAGCGCTATCGTTTTACGCCCCTAGCTAGGCATGATACAAGATAGATCTAGGGATAGCCATAGTGGTACGATATGTCGCGAAAGCTCATCTCATATTCCCTATGTTCAGCAGAAAGCTTCCTTTGTGGCAAGCAAAAGTAATCAAAAGGGCTAAATTTAATGGGACAAAAGTCCCCTACATCAATCTCGGGAGGAACAGGTTCCTCCTTTGGCCCTTTGTAGTGGATGACCAATTCATCATTATAGGCATTCTTTTGGCAGAAGGCCACAAGCCTTCGTTCAAGGGAGAAGGCTAACCCATTATTTTGAACATCAAAGTCATCGTTTATCTCAGAAATTCTATCAATCAAGATCTCAACAGGAACCTTTTTTATAAGGTTTTCATTAAAAGCAATATGATCCGGAGATCGCAACCGCATAAGGTCTTCTTGATTGAACAAGATAGCCTCTATAGGAGGTTGACCGGCATCTACTCCGTAATGAGCAAAGATTTCTCTGGCCTCTTTCAAGATATATCTAAATTCATGAGCCAGAAAGATAGTAGCTGCACGCTTAACGGAAGAATGCTCAATATTGGAGAACTCCAAAAATACTCTCTGAATACAGGGATGCATATGGATAAATTGCCTTTTAGTTTCTACTATGAGCATAGATACAACATCCGCAAGGCTACTAGTTCTGTGAAGAATAGAGCCACCCATAGTGGGCAAAGCACCGACACAAGTGAAGAAGTCTTGAAGAACCCCTTTTCCAATAATATTACCACTGCCAACCCGGAACTTCTTAATATGTAAAGTGGTAGCTTCATCCGGGGGGTCAACATGAATGTTGCCCTCGGCATTGCTACCCTTCTCGATAAAATCGTCCCCCATCTCAGACATGAGGGCAAGCAAGCACGCAGCACACGAGCAGACAAGAAGCGAGCGAACGATAAACACACGACGGAAGAAGGGCAAATAAAACAGCAAGGGTGAAGTGGGTGAGAGGAAAACGAGAGGCAAATAAATGTTATGCGAAGGATAAGGGTTTGTGATAGGTACTTGGTATATGACTTTTGCGTAAGCCTCCCCGGCAATGGCGCCAGAAATTCTTCTTGCTACCTCTTGAGTTTGCGTTGTATTCCCTCGAAGACGATAGGGAGATGTAGCACAGTAGCGTAAGTATTTCCCTCAGTTTTTAAGAACCAAGGTATCAATCCAATAGGAGACCACGCACGAGTCCCTCGCACCTGCATAAACAAATAAGAACTTCGCAGCCAACGTGATATGGGGTTGTTAATCCCTTTATGGTCACTTACGAGAGTGAGATCTGATAGAGATGATAATTATATTTTTCGTTTAATAAAACAGCAAATAAAAGCAAGAAAAGTAATTAGATGTAGATTGATATGTTGAGAATAGACCCGGGGGCCATAGTTTTCTCTAGTGGCTTCTCTCATGATAGCGGTATTCTACGGAGGGTAAACAAATTACTGTCGATCAATTGATAGAAAAGCGAATAATTATGAGACTATATAGGCATGATCATTGTATATAGGCATCACGTCCGAGACAAGTAGACCAAAACGATTCTGCATCTACTACTATTACTCCACACATCGGCCGCTATACAGCATGCATCTAGTGTATTGAGTTCATACGAACAGAGTAATGCTTTTAGAAAAATGACATGATGTAGAGGGATAAACTCAAGCAATATGATGAAAACC
The DNA here is from genome assembly GCA_902687465.1 of Secale cereale. NCBI lineage: Eukaryota > Viridiplantae > Streptophyta > Magnoliopsida > Poales > Poaceae > Secale > Secale cereale. The sequence continues at coordinate 233,658,116 of LR738711.1, read as the reverse complement.
CCATCTTTTTATCCTCGATGGCAACAATACAATACGTGCCTTGCTGCCCCTACTGTCACTGGGAAAGGACACCGCAAGATTGAACCCAAAGCTAAACACTTCTCCCATTGCAAGAACTATAGATCTAGTAGGCCAAACCAAACCAATAATTCGAAGGGACTTGCAAGGATATTATGAGCACACATAAAAAGTTCAAAGAAGAACCAAATATCTTTCATAGATAACCTTGATCATAAACTCACAATTCATCGGATCTCGACAAACACACCACAAAAAGATATTACATCGAATAGATCTCCTCGAAGACCAATGATAACATTGCATTGAGATCCAGAGAGAGAGAAGAAGCCATCTAGATACTAGCTATGGACTTGAAGGTCTGTGGTAAACTACTCACAACTCATGGTGAGGGCGATGATGATGATGATGAAGGCCTCCGTGATGGATCCCCCTCCCAGAACAGGCTCCAAGATGGGATCTCCACGGGAACAGAAGCCACAGCGGTGAAATTAGGGTTTTCTCTCTGCGTATGGAGTTTCTAGGGTACGTACGTATATATAGGAAGAAGGAGGGCACCGGGGGCCGTGTGGGCCAGCCTCGAGGCAGGGGGGCGCGCCTTGGGAAGGGGGGCGCGCCCCCCACCCTCGAGGGAAGCCCAGTTGTTCCCTAACTTGGTCCTGACGCTTTCCGTGCGTGATTTCCTCCAAAAATATCTCTCGTGAAGGTTTCATTCCGTTTGGACTCCATTTGATATTCCTTTTCCGCAAAACCCTGAAATAGGCAAAAAATAGCAATCTGGACTCGGCCTTTGGGTTAGTAGGTTAGTCCCAAAAATGATATAAAAGTGAATGATAAAGCCCATTAAACATCCAAGACTTCATAAATAATAGCATGGAATAATAAAAAATTATAGATACGTTGGAGACGTATCATGTCTACGTACCCTCGAAGACCGAAAGCGGAAGCGTCTAGTGATGCGGTTGATGTAGTCGAACTTTCTTCGCGATCCAACCGATCAAGCACCGAACGTATGGAGCCTCTGCGTTTAGCACACATTCAGCTTGATGATGTCCCACGAGCTCTTGATCCAGTAGAATTTCACGGGAGAGTTTCGTCAGCACGACGGCGTGGTGACGGAGATGATGAAGCTATCGGCGCAGGGCTTCGCCTAAGCACTACAACGATATGACTGAGGTGTGCATCTGTGGAGGGGGGCACCGCACACGGTTGGGAGAGATCAACTTGATGAACTTGTGTGTCTAGAGGTGCCCCCTGCCCCCGTATATAAAGGAGCAAGGGGGGAGGCCGGCCGGCCCCTATGGCGCGCCCTAGGAGAGCTACTCCTACTAGGAAAAGGAATCCTATTCCTAGTAGGAGTCCACCAAGAGGGAGGGGGGAAGGAAGGAGAGGGAGAGGGAGAAGGAAAGGGGCGCCACCCCCCTCCTTTCCTTGTCCAATTCGGACCAAGGGGGAGGGGCACACGGCCCAGCCCTGGCCGACCCTCTCTCTCTCCACTAAGGGCCCAAGTGGCCCATTAGTTCCCCCGGGGGGTACCGATACCCCTCCGGCACTCCGGTTTAATCCGAAACTTTTCTGGAACACTTCCGGTGTCCGAATATAGTCGTCCAATATATCAATCTTTACGTCTCGGACATTCCGAGACTCCTGTTCATGTCCGTGATCTCATCCGGGGCTCCGAACTACCTTCAGTACATCAAAACTCATAAACTCATAATACCGATCATCATCAAACGTTAAGCGTGCGGACCCTACGGGTTCGAGAACTATGTAGACATGACCGAGACTCATCTCCGGTCAATAACCAATAGCGGAACCTGGATGCTCATATTGGTTCCTACATATTCTACGAAGATCTTTATCGGTCAAACCTCATAACAACATACATTGTTCCCTTTGTCATCGGTATGTTACTTGCCCGAGATTCGATCGTCGGTATCTCAATACCTAGTTCAATCTCGTTTCCGGCAAGTCTCTTTACTCGTTCCGTAATACATCATCTCATGACTAATTAGTCATTTGCTTGCAAGGCTTATTATGATGTGCATTACCGAGAGGGCCCAGAGATACCTCTCCGACACTCGGAGTGACAAATCCTATTCTTGATCTATGCCAACACCACGAACACTTTCGAAGACACCTGTAGAGCATCTTTATAATCACCCATTTACGTTGTGACGTTTGATAGCACACAAGGTGTTCCTCCGGTACTCGGGAGTTGCATAATCTCATAGTCATAGGAACATGTATAAGTCATGAAGAAAGCAATAACAGCAAAACTAAACGATCATAGTGCTAAGCTAACGGATGGGTCTTGTCCATCACATAATTGTCCTAATGATGTGATCTCTTTGATCAAATGACAACTCATGTCTATGGCTAGGAAACATAACCATCTTTGATCAATGAGCTAGTCTAGTAGAGGCATACTAGCGACATACTGTTTTGTCTATGTATTCACACATGTACTAAGTTTCCGGTTAATAAAATTCTTGCATGAATAAAAGACATTTATCATGATATAAGGAAATACAAATAACATCTTTATTATTGCCTCTAGGGCATATTTCTTTCAGGGAAAACATGGCAAGGGGGGCGCAGGGCAAGGCAGGCCCCTAGGGCGCTCCCTGGCCTCCACCCTCCCCTCCCACCTATATATATATATATATATATATATATATATATATATATATATATATATATATATATATATATGAGGGAGGGTGGTTCCTAGCACACACTAGATCAATTGTTAGCCGTGTGGGGTGCCCCCTCCACCGTTTACACCCGAGGTCATATTTTCGTAGTGCTTAGGCGAACCCCTGCGGAGATCACTTCACCGTCACCGTCACCATGTCGTCGTGCTGACGGAACTCATCTACTACCACGACATCTTGCTGGATCAAGAAGGCGAGGGACATCACCGAGCTGAGCGTGTGCAGAACACGGAGGTGTCGTGCGTTCGGTACTTGATCGGTTGAAGCACGAAGAAGTTCGACTACATCAACCGCGTTGTGAAACGCTTCCGCATACGGTCTATGAGGGTACGTAGACACACTCCCCCCTCGTTGCTATGGATCTCCATGGATAGATCATTGCATGTGCGTAGATTTATTTTTGTTTTCCATGCAACATTTCCCAATAGTGGCATCATGAGCCAGGTCCATGCGTAGATATTTTGCACGAGTAGATCACAAAGAGTTGTGGGCCGTGAATGTCGTACTGCTTACCACCAACATCTTATTTTCATTCAGTGGTATTGTAAGATGAAGCGGCACGGACCAACCTTACATGTCCACGTACATGAGACCAGTTCCACTTATAACCCACAAGTGTAGGGGATCGCAACAGTTTTCGAGGGTAAGTATTAAACCCAAATTTGTTGATTCGACACAAGGGGAGCCAAAGAATACTCTTAAGTATTAGCAGCTGAGTTGTCAATTCAACCACACCTGGAAACTTAGTATCTGCAGCAAGATAGTTTAGTAGCAGAGTAATATGATAGTGGCGGTAGCAGCAATAAAAGTAATGATGGTGTTTTTGTAGTTTTTGTGATAATAGCTACGGAAAAGTAAGTAGGAACTAGCAATATAGGTAAAGCTCGTAGGCATTGGATCTATTGTGGGAAATTACGCCGGATGCAATTCATCATGTAGAAGTTATAACCTAGGGTGACACAGAACTAGCTCCAGTTCATCAATGCAATGTAGGCATGTATTCCGAATATAGTCATACATGCTTATGGAAAAGAACTTGCATGACATCTTTTGTCCTACCCTCCCGTGGCAGCGGGGTCCTATTGGAAACTAAGGGATATTAAGGCCTCCTTTTAATAGAGTACCGGACCAAAGCATTAACACATAGTGAATACATGAACTCCTCAAACTATGGTCATCACTGGGAGTGGTCCCGATTATTGTCACTTCGGGGTTGCTGGATCATAACACATAGTAGGTGACTATAGACTTGCAAGATAGGATCAAGAACACACATATATTCATGAAAACATAATAGGTTCAGATCTGAAATCATGGCACTCGGGCCCTAGTGTCAAGCATTAAGCATAGCAAAGTCATAGCAACATCAATATCAGAACATAGTGGATACTAGGGATCAAACCCTAACAAAACTAACTCGATTACATGATAGATCCCATCCAACCCATCACCGTCCAGCAAGCCTACGATGGAATTACTCACACACGGCGGTGAGCATCATGGAATTAGTGATGGAGGAAGGTTGATGATGACGATGGCGACGATCTCCACTCTCCGGAGCCCCGAACGGACTCCAGATCAGCCCTCCCGAGAGAGATTAGGGCTTGGCGGCAGCTCCGTCTCGTGAAACGCGATAATTCCTTGTCTCCTATTTTTCTCTCCCCGAAACGGAAGATATAGGATTTGGGGGTACGTCGGTGCAGCATCGGGGGGGCCTCGAGGTAGGGGGCGCGCCCTGGGTAGGGGGGCGCGCCCCCACCCTCGAGGACAGGGTGTGGCCCCCCGGTGAGGATCTTCTTGCAGATATTTTTTATATTTTCTGAATAATTCTCTGTTAATTTTTAGGCGATTCCGAGAACTTCTTATTTCTGCACAAAAACAACACCATGGGAATTCTGCTGAAAACAGCGTTAGTCCGGGTTAGTTCCATTCAAATCATGCAAGTTAGAGTCCAAAACAAGGGCAAAAGGGTTTGGAAAAGTAGATACGTTGGAGACGTATCAACTCCCCCAAGCTTAAACCTTTGCTTGTCCTCAAGCAATTCAGTTGATAAACTGAAAGTGATAAAGAAAAACTTTGACAAACTCTGTTTGCTCTTGTTGTTGTAAATATGTAAGCTAGCATTCAGGTTTTCAACAAGATCATGAACTAACCACATTTGCAATAACTTTCAGGTCTCAAGACTACTCACATCAATGGTATAATCAACTATCGAGCAATAATAATAAACCTCGGATGACAACACTTTCTCAAAACAATCATGATATGATATAACAAGATGGTATCTCGCTAGCCCTTTCTGAGACCGCAAAACATAAATGCAGAGCACCTTTAAAGATCAAGGACTAGACATTGTAATTCATGGTAAAAGAGATCCAGTCACGATCATACTCAATGCAAATTAATAGTAATACATGCAACGACAGAGGTGCTCTCCCACTGGTGCTCATTGATAAGAGGATGATGACTCTGCATAAAAGTAAATAGATAGGCCCTTCGTAGAGGGAAGCAAGGATTTGTAGAGGTGCCAGAGCTCGATTTTAAATAGAGATGAATAACATTTTGAGTGGTATACTTTCATCGTCAACATAACAACCAAGAATCTCGATATCTCCCATGCTACGCACATTATAGGCGGTTCCCAAACAGAATGGTAAAGTTTATACTCCCCCAACCACCAACAAGCACACTCTACGGCTAGCCCGAAACAACGGGTACCGTCCAAACCAGCAACAACCCTGGGGGAGTTTTGTTTAATTATTATGATTTTGAGCATGGGACTGGGCATCCCAATTACCAGCCATTTTCTCATGAATGATGAGCGGAGTCCACTCATCGTGAGAATATCCCACCTAGCATGGAAGATATAGACAGCCCTAGTTGATACATGAGCTGTTCGAGCATACAAAATAGAATTTCATTTGAAGGTTTAGTGTTTGGCACATACAAATTTACTTGGAACAACAGGTAGATACCGCATATAGGAAGGTATGGTGGACTCATATGGAACAACTTTGGGGTTTATGAAAGTGGATGCACAAGCAGTATTCCCGCTTAGTACAGGTGAAGGCTAGAAAGAGACTGGGAAGTGACCAGCTAGAGAGCAACAACGGTCATGAACATGCATTAAAATTAATCAACAATGAATGCAAGCATGAGTAGGATATAAATCACCACGAACATAAATATCGTGAATGCTATGTTGATTTGTTTCAACTACATGCGTGAACATGTGCCAAGTCAAGTCACTTAAATCGTTCAAAGGAGGATACCACCCATCATACCACATCACAACCATTTTAATATCATGTTGGCACGCAAGATAGACCATTATAAACTCTCAGCTAATTAAGCATGGCATAAGCAGCTATGATCTCTAATTGTCATTGCAAACATGTTTCATTCATAACAGGCTGAATCAAGAACGACGAGCAATCATATTTACAAAAACAAGAGAGGTCGAGTTCATACCAGCTTTTCTCATCTCAATTAGTTCATCATATATCATCCTTCTTGCCTTTCACTCGCACGATAATAATAATAGTGCACGTGCATTGGACTAAGCTGGAATCTGCAGGAATTCAATACAAGAGAGAAGACAAGGTAATATGGCGCAAGGTTAAATCAACAATAGAGCATATGAGAGCCACTAAGCATTTTCAATCATGGTCTTCTACTCTCAACCCCTAACGAAAAGAAACTATTTACACGGGAAAGCTCCCAACAAGCAAAAGAAGAACGGGAAATATTTTTGGGTTTTCATTTTTAGTTACTACTATAGGCAAAGAAAGTAAACTATCTAGAAGCTACAACTAATATTTTTTTTTGTTTTTTGGGTTTTTCTAGCACACGAGAAAAAGACTAATAAAAACAAATTGAAACTAAGCATGGCTGGTACAGCGAAAGAGTGTGAGCACCGACAACTAGAATAAGTGTGAACATGAATGTAAGTCGGTGAGAAACACGTACTCCCCCCAAGCTTAGGCTTTTGGCCTAAGTTGGTCTATGGCCAGTATTGGCCGGACGGATATCCAAAGTTGTAGTTGGGGTCGTACTGAGATGCAGCAGATGCTGCATGCTGAGCTGCATCTCGAAGGAGGGTTGCCTCTGTCATGTTATAATAGGCATTTGCCTCCTCCATAGTTATAGTGTATCGTCCTTTTTCCTGAAAGTTAAACAAAGAAGGGGCAGGAAGAACAATAGGTATGGCATGCTGCTTGTTAAAGATTAGTTGATACTTGAGGGTTTGATTATCCCACTCTATAAACCGGTGACTAGCCATAGCATGACAGTCTAAATAAGGAGGGAGTAAAGGTTCATCATTTGTGTGCACAGACACACCAAGATAGCGGGCTATGCGGGTAGCATAGATCCCGCCAAATAAATCTCCATGCAAACCATTATGGTGTAGCCTACGTGCAACAATTACTCCCAGATTATATTGCCTATCACCTAGTACAGCACTCCTGAGAACACTAAGATCAGGGACACACATGTGACAAGCCTCATCCTTACAAATATTGACAGGTATAGTAGTTGATTTATCAGCCATTTGCAAAAATATTTCAGTAGGTGTCAAATTACTCAAGTCAAGTCTACGATATAAAGAGAGAGGCATAACACTAACACCGGCTCCAAGATCACACAAAGCAGTTTTAACATAGCTTCTCTTAATGGAGCAAGGTATAGTAGGTACTCCTGGATCTCCTAATTTCTTAGGCATTCCACCCTCAAAAGTGTAATTGGCAAGCATGGTGGAAATTTCTACTTCAGGTATCTTTCTTTTGTTGGTAATAATGTCTTTCATATACTTAGCATAAGGATTTGTTTTAAGCACATCAGTCAAACGCATACGCAAAAAAGATAGGTCTAATCATTTCAGCAAAGCGCTCAAAATCCTCATCATCTTTTTTCTTGGATGGTTTCAGAGGAAAAGGCATGGGTTTATGAACCCATGGTTCTCTTTCCCTACCGTACATCCTAGCAACAAAGTCTCTTTTATCATAACGTTGATTCTTTGATTGTGGGTTATCAAGATCAACATCAGGTTCAATCTCTACATCATTATCATTGCTAGGTTGAGCATCAGCATGAACATCATCATTAACATTATCACTAGGTTCATGTTCATTACCAGATTGTGTCTCAACATCAGAAACAGATATATCATTGGGATTCTCAGGTATGTCAGCTACAGGTTCACTAGAAGCATGCAAGGTTCTATCATTTCTCTTTTTCTTCTTCTTAGAAGAACTAGGTGCATCTAAATTAGCTCTCTGAGAATCTTGCTCAATTCTCTTAGGGTGGCCTTCAGGATACAAAGGTTCCCGAGTCACCCTACCACCTCTAGTAGCAACTCTAACAGCATAGTCATTATTCTTACTATTTAATTCATTGAGCAAATCATTCTGAGCCTTAAGTACTTGTTCTACTTGAGTGGTGACCGTAGAAGCATGTATACTAATGAGTTTCAGTTCTCCTTTAGCACTAGACAAATAATCACTCAAGTGTTCAATCATATGAGCATTGTGTTGTAATTGTCTACCAACATAAGCATTGAAGTTTTCTTGTTTCACAATGAAATTGTCAATCTTATAATGAGGAATATCACCTTCATCAAATCTATAAAGAGAATTTACCTTTACTACCTGTGTCTGGTTATCAAGACCATGTATCTCTTCAATAGGCGGTAAATTCTTAACATCTTTAGCTTTAATACCTTTTTCTTTCATAGATTTCTTTGCCTTTTGCATATCTTCAGGACTGAGAAATAGAACACCTCTTTTCTTCGGAGTTGGCTTAGGGGCTGGTTCAGGAAGTGTCCAATTATTTTCATTGGCCAGCATATTATTCAATAGTAATTCAGCTTGTTCAGTTGTTCTTTCCCTGAAAACACAACCAACACAACTATCCAGGTGATCTCTGGAAGCATCGGTTAGTCCATTATAAAAGACATCAAGTATATCATGCATCTCAAGAGGATGATCAGGCAAAACATTAAGTAACTGGAGAAGCCTCCCCCAAGCTTGTGGGAGACTCTCTTCTTCAGTTTGAGCAAAGTTATATATTTCCCGTAAGGCAGCTTGTTTCTTATGAGCGGGAAAATATTTAGCAGAGAAGTAATACATCATATCCTGGGGACTACGCACACAACCAGGATCAAGAGAATTAAACCAAGTTTTAGCATCACCCTTTAACGAGAACGGAAATAACTTAAGGATATAGTAGTAGCGAATCTTTTCATCATTTGTAAACAGGGTAGCTATATCATTCCACTTGGTAAGATGTGCCACAATAGTTTCAGACTCATAGCCATGGAAAGGATTAGATTCAACCAAAGTAATTAACTCAGGATCAACAGAGAATTCATAATCATTATCAGTAACACAGATAGGTGAAGTAGGAAAAGCAGGGTCATGTTTCATTCTAGCATTCAAGGACTTTTCTTTCAGCTTAGCTAATAACTTCTTAAGATCATATCTATCATTGCAAGCAAGAAAGTCTCTAGCAGTTTCTTCATCCATAACATAACCCTCAGGCACGACAGGCAATTCATATCTATTGGGAGTAGTTTCATCATCACTTTCATAAATATCATCAACATTTGCACTCTCCCTAACCTTAGCAATTTGTTCATCTTGAAATTCACGTAGTGGCACAGTATCAGGCATAGAGGTAGTTTCATCATACATAGAAGAAGTAGCATCATCAAGGACATACGACATATCAGATTCAATACCAGGAGTAGGTGCCGCAAGTTTACTTATAACAGAAGGAGAATCAAGTGCAGAGCTAGATGGCAGTTCCTTACCTCCCCTCGTAGTTGAGGGTAAGATCTTGGTTTTTGAGTCCTTCAAATTCTTCATAGTGATCAATAGATGACTTAAAGAATAGAGCTATGCTCCCCGGCAACGGCGCCAGAAAATAGTCTTGATAACCCACAAGTGTAGGGGATCGCAACAGTTTTCGAGGGTAAATTATTAAACCCAAATTTGTTGATTCGACACAAGGGGAGCCAAAGAATACTCTTAAGTATTAGCAGCTGAGTTGTCAATTCAACCACACCTGGAAACTTAGTATCTGCAGCAAGATAGTTTAGTAGCAAAGTAATATGATAGTGGCGGTAGCAGCAATTAAAGTAACGATAGTGTTTTTGTAGTTTTTGTGATAATAGCAACGGAAATGTAAATAGCAACTAGCAATATAGGTAAAGCTCGCAGGCATTGGATCAGTGATGGGAAATTACGTCGGATGCAATTCATCATGTAGAAGTTATAACCTAGGGTGACACAAAACTAGCTCCAGTTCATCAATGCAATGTAGGCATGTATTCCGAATATAGTCATACGTGCTTATGGAAAAGAACTTGCATGACATCTTTTGTCCTACCCTCCCGTGGTAGCGGGGTCCTATTGGAAACTGAGGGATATTAAGGCCTCCTTTTAATAGATTACCGGACCAAAGCATTAACACATAGTGAATACATGAACTCCTAAAACTATGGTCATCACCGGGAGTGGTCCCGATTATTGTCACTTCGGGGTTGCCGGATCATAACACATAGTAGGTGACTATAGACTTGCAAGATAGGATCAAGAACACACATATATTCATGAAAACATAATAGGTTCAGATCTGAAATCATGGCTCTCGAGCCCTAGTGTGTACTAGGGATCAAACCGTAACAAAACTAACTCGATTACATGATAGATCCCATCCAACCCATCACCGTCCAGCAAGCCTACAATGGAATTACTCACACACGGCGGTTAGCATCATGGAATTGGTGATGGAGGAAGGTTGATGATGATGATGGCGGCGATCTCCACTCTCCGGAGCCCCGAACGGACTCCATATCAGTCCTCCCGAGAGATATTAGGGCTTGGCGGCGGCTCCGTCTCGTGAAACGTGATAATTCCTTCTCTCCTATTTTTTTCTCCCCGAAACGGAAGATATAGGATCTGGGGGTACATCGGTGGAGCATCAGGGGGCCCTCGAGGCATGGGGGTGCGCCCCCCATCCCCGAGGACATGGTGTGGGCCCCCCGGTGAGGATCTTCTTGCAGATATTTTTTATATTTTCCGAAATAATTCTCCGTTGATTTTCAGGCGATTCCGAGAACTTTTTATTTCTGCACAAAAACAACATCATGGCAATTCTGCTGAAAACAGCGTCAGTCCGGGTTAGTTCCATTCAAATCATGCAAGTTAGAGTCCAAAACAAGGGATAAAGGTTTTGGAAAAGTAGATACGTTGGAGACGTATCATCCACCGACAGACATGCAACTTGTTTTGCATAAAGGTGGCTCGCGGGTGTCTATTTCTCCTACTTTAATTGAATCGAATTTGACTGTGGCCGGTCCTTGTTGAAGGTTAAAACAACAAACTTGATAAATCACCGTTGTGGTTGTTTCGTAGGTAAGAACGATTCTTGCTAGAAGCTTGTAGCAGCCACGTAAAACTTGCAACAACAAAGTAGATGACATCTAACTTGTTTTTGCATTGCATGTTGTGATGTGATATGGTCAAGACATGATGAGTTATACGTTATTGTATGAGATGATCATGATTTGTAAATTATCGGCAACCGGCAGGAGCCTTATGGTTGTCTCTTAATTGTATGAAATGCAAATGACATGTAATTGCTTTACTTTATCGCTATGAGTTAGCAATAGTCGTAGAAGAAATAGTTGGCGAGATGACCATGACACTACTATGGAGATCGACCTGTCGAGTCGGTGACGATGGAGATCATGACGATGCTTTGGAGATGGAGGTCAAAAGCACAAGATGATGATGGCCATATCATGTCACATATTTTGGTTGCATGTGATGTCTATCCTTTATGCATCTTATTTTTCTTAGAACGGCGGTAGCATTATAAGATGATCCCTTCTCTAAATTTCAAGATAATAGTGTTCTCCCCGAGTATGCACCATTGCTACAGTTCGTCCTTTCGAGACACCATGTGATGATTGGGTGTGATAGACTCTACGTTAACATACAATGGGTGTAAGACAGTTTTACACACGGGGAATACTTGGGGTTCAACTTGACGAGCCTGGCATGTACAGACATGGCCTCGGAACACTGGAGACTGAAAGGTCGAACATGAGTCATATAGTAGATATGATCAACATAGACATGTTCACCATTGACGACTACTCCATCTCACGTGATGATCAGACATGGTTTAGTTGATTTGGATCGTGTATCCCTTAGATAACTTGAGGGGTGTTAATTTAAGTGGAAGTTCTTTAGTAATTTGATTACTTGGACTTAAATTTATCATGAACTTAGTCAAAATGTCTTTGCATATTATGTTGTATATCAATTGCTCGCGATGTACCTCCCCTGTTTTTGATACGGTCCCAGAGAAAACTAAGTCGAAAGGTGATGGTAGCAATAATGCGGACTGGATCCGCGATCTGGGGATTATCCTCATTGCTGCATAGAAGTATTATGTCCTTGATGCACTGCTAGGAGACAGACCTGTTGCAGGAGCTGATGCTGACGTTATGAACGCCTGGCAAGCTCGATCTGATGACTACTTGATAGTTTAGTTCGCCATGCTTTACAGCTTAGAATCAGAGCTCCAAAGACGTTTCGAACGCCATGGAACATATGAGATGTTCCAAGAGCTTAAATCGGCATTTCAGGCTCATGCCCGTGTTGATAGGTATGAGACCTCTGACAGGTACTTTGCCTATAAGATGGAGGAGAATAGCACAGCTAGTGAGGATGTGCTCAGAATGTCTGGGTACTACAATCACTTGAATCAAGTGGGAGTTAATCTTCCAGATAAGATATTGATTGGCAGAGTTCTCTAGTCACTATCACCAAGCTACTAGCATTTCGTGATGAACTATAATATGCAAGGGATGACGAAAACGATTCCCGAGCTCTTCGCGATGCTGAAATCGGTGAAGGTAGAAATCTAGAAAGAGCATCAAGTGTTGATGGCTAACAAGACCACTAGTTTCAAGAAAAAGGGGCAAGGGAAAGAAAGGGAACTTCAAGGAGAATGTCAAGCAAGTTTTCACTCCCGTGAAGAAGCCCAAAGCTAGACCTAAGCCTGAAACTGAGTGCTTCTACTACAAAGGGAATGGTCACTAGAAGCGGAACTGCCCAAAAATACTTGGCAGATAAGAAGGATGGCAAAGTGAACAAAGGTATATTTGATATACATGTTATTGATGTGTACCTTAATAGTATTCGTAGTAGCCCATGGGTATTTCATACTGGTTCAGTTGCTAAGATTAGTAACTCAAGACAGGAGTTGCAGAATAAATGGAGGCTAGTTAAGGGTGAGGTGACGATGAGTGTTGAAAGTGGTTCCAAGATTGATATGATCATCATCGCACACTCCCCATACTTCCGGGATTAGTGTTGAACCTAAATAAATGTTATTTGGTGTTTGCATTGAGCATGAACAAGATTCGATCGTGTTTATTGCAATACAGTTATTCATTTAAGTCAGAGAATAATTATTGTTCTGTTTACATGAATGAATGGTTTATTGAATCTCGATTGTAGTGATACACATATTCATAATATTGATGCCAAAAGATGCAAAGTTGATAATGATAGTGCAACATATTTGTGGCACTGTCGTTTAGGTCATATTGGTGTAAAGCGCATGAAGAAACTCCATGCTGATGGACTTTTGGGATCGCTTGATTATGAATCATTCGATACTTGCGAACCATGCCTCATGGGCAAGATGTCTAAAACTCCGTTCTCCGGAACAATGGAGCGAGCTAATAACTTATTGGAAATAATACATATTGATGTATGCGGTCCGATGAGTGTTGAAGCACGCGGCGGGTATCGTTATTTTCTCACCTTCACATATGATTTGAGTAGGTATGGGTATATCTACTTGATGAAACAAAAGTCTAAAACATTTGAAAAGTTCAAAGAATTTCAGAGCGAAGTAGAGAATCATCATAACAAGAAAATAAAGTTTCTACGATCTGACTGCAGAGGCAAATATTTGAGTTATGAGTTTGGCCTTCATCTAAAACAATGTGGAACAATTTCACAACTCATGCCACCTAGAACACCACAGCATAATGGTGTGTCCGAACATCGTAACCGTACTCTATTGGATATGGTGCGTTCTATGATGTCTCTTACCGATTTGCCTTTATCATTTTGGGGTTATGCATTAGAGACAGCTGTATTCACGTTAAATAGGGCACCATCTAAATCCATTGAGACGACACAATATGAACTATGGTTTGGTACAAAACCAAAGATGTCGTTTCTTAAAGTTTGGGGTTGCAACACTTATGTCAAAAGGCTTCAGCCTGATAAGCTTGAACCCAAATCGGAGAAGTGCGTCTTCATAAGGATACCCAAAAAACTATTGGGTACACCTTCTACCACATATCCGAAGGCAAGATCTTTGTTGCTAAGAATGGGTCCTTTCTAGAGAAGGAGTTTCTCTCAAAAGAAGTGAGTGGGAGGGAAGTAGAACTTGATGAGGTAATTGTACCTTCGCTTGAATGGGAAAGTAGATCATCATAGAAAACCATTCCCGTGATGCCTACACCAACTAGATAAGAAGCTAATGATAATGATCATGAAACTTCAGATCAAGTTACTACCGAACCTCAAAGGTCGACCAGAACACTTACCGCACCAGAGTGGTATGGTAACCCTGTCCTGGAAGTCATATTGTTAGATAACGGCGAACCTTCGAACTATGAAGAAGCTATGATGAGCCCAGATTCCGAAAAACGGCTTGAGGCCATGAAATTTGAGATAGGATCCATGTATGAGAACAAAGTATGGACTTTGGCGGACTTGCCCGATGATCGGCAAGCCATAGAGAATAAATGTCTCTTTAAGAAGAAGACTGACGTTGATGGTAATGTTACTATCTACAAAGCTCAACTTGTCGTAAAAGGTTTTCGACAAGTTCAAGGAGTTGACTACTATGAGACTATCCCACCCGTAGCGATGCTTAAGTCTATCCGAATCATGTTAGCAATTGTTGCATTTTATGAAATCTGGCAATGGATGTCAAAACTGCATTCCTTAATGGATTTCTTAAAGAAGAGTTGTATATGATGCAACCAGAAGGTTTTGTTGATCCTAAAGGTGCTAACAAAGTGTGCAAGCTCCAGCGATCCATATATGGATTGGTGCAAGCATCTCGGAGTTGGAATATACACTTTGATGAGGTGATCAAAGCATATGGTTTTATACATACTTGCGATGAAGACTGTATTTACAAGAAAGTGAGTGGGAGCACTACCGAATTTCTGATAAGTATATGTGGATGACATATTGTTGATCGAAAATGATGTAGAACTTTCTGGATAGCATAAAAGTATATTTGAATAAGATTTTTTTTCAAAGAAAATACCTCAGTGAAGCTGCTTACATATTGGGCATCAAGATCTATAGAGATAGATCAAGACGCTTGATAAGACTTTCAATGAGTACATACCTTGATAAGATTTTGAAGGAGTTCAAAATGGATCAGTCAAAGAAGGAGTTCTTGCCTGAGTTGTAAAGTATGAAGTTGAGTAATACTCAAAGCCCGACCACGCCAGAAAAATAGAGAGATAATAGAAGTCATTCACTATGCCTCAACGATAGGTTCTATAAAGCATGCCATGCTGTGTACCAGACCAAATGTGTGCCTTGTCACGTGTTTGGCAAGCGGGTACTAGAGTGATCCAGGAGTGGATCACTAGACATCGGTTAAAATTATCCTTATAGGAATAAGGAAATGTTTCTCGATTATGGAGGTGATAAAGAGTTCGGCGTAAAAGGTTACGCCGATGCAAACTTTGACACCAATCCAGATGACACTGTGTATCAATCTGGATCCGTATTGAATGTAGTAGCAATTATCTTGAGTAGCTCTATGCAGAGCATTGTAGACATAGAAATTTGCAAAGTACGCACAGATCTGAATATTGCAGACTCGTTGACTAAAACCTCTCTCACAAGCAAAACATGATCACTCCTTAGAACTCTTTTGAGTGTTAGTCACATGGCGATGTGAACTATGAGTGTTAATCACATGGCGATGTGAACTAGATTATTGACTCTAGTAAACTCTTTTTGGTGTTGGTCACGTAGTGATGTGAACTATGGGTGTTAATCACATGGCGATGTGAACTAGATTATTGAGTCTAGTGCAAGTGGGAGACTCATGGAAATATACCCTAGAAGCAATAATAAAATGGTTATTATTATATTTCCTAAAATCATGATAGAGGTTTATTATTCATGCTAGAATTGTATTGACAGGAAACCTAAATACATGTGTGAATACATAAACAAATACCGTGTCCCTAGTAAGCCTCTACTACACTAGAACGTTAATCAAAGATGGTTAAGGTTTCATAACCATGGACATGAGTTGTCATTTGATAACGGGATCACATCATTATGAGAATGATGTGATGGACAAGACCCGTCCATTAGCTTACCATTTGATCGTATAGTTTATTGCTACTACTTTCATGTATGTCAAATACATATTCCTTTGACTATGAGATCATGCAACTCTCGGATATCGGAGGACTGCCTTGTGTTCTATCAAATGTCACAACATAATGGGATGATTATTAAGATGCTCTACATGTATCTCCGAAGGTGTTTTCTTGGGTTGGCACGAATCGAGATTAGGATTTGTCACTCCGAAAATCGGAGAGGTATCTCTGGGCCCTCTCAATAATACACATCATAATAAGCCTTGCAAGCAAATGACTAATGAGTTAGTCACGGGATGATGTATTACAGAACGAGTAAATAAACTTGCTGGTAACAAGACTGAACTAGCTATAGAGATACCGATGATCAAATCTCGGGCAAGTAACATACAGACGGACAAAGGGAATTGTGTATGTTGTCATAACGGTTCGACCGATAAAGATCTTAGTAGAATATGTAGGTGCCAACATGGGCATCCAGGTTCTGCTATTGGTTATTTACCAGAGAGGTTTCTCGGTCATGTATACATAGTTCTCGAACCCGTAGGGTCCGCACGCTTAACGTTCGTTGATGATATAGTATTATATGAGTTATGTGATTTGGTGATCGAATGTTGTTCAGAGTCCCGGATGAGATCATGGACATGAGGAGGAGTCTCTAAATGGTCGAGAGGTAAATATTGATATATATATATATATAGGACGATGGTATTCAGACACCGGAAGTGTTCCGGAGGATATCGTGTACTTACTGGGTCATCGGAAGGAGTTCTGGGCACCCCGACAAAAGATATGAGCCTTATGGGCCAAGAGGGGAAATGAAATAGCCCCAAGGGGCAGTGCGCCCCCCATATGGGCCGGTCTAAGGTGGAGAAGGAAAGGGGAGAAGGGAAAGGAAAGTGTGGATTAGGATTTCCACTTCCTTCCCTCCCCCCATCTTTCCTTCCCCCTTGGGAAAACATGGCAGTGGGGCGCACGGCAAGGCAGGCCCCTAGGGGGCCGGAAGCCAGCCCTAGGGCACGCCCTGGCCTCTCCCCTCCCCCTCCCACCTATATATATGAGGGAGGGGCGCCTAGAACACACCAGATCAATTGTTAGCCGTGTGCGACGCCCCCCTCCACCGTTTACACCCCGGTCATATTTTCGTAGTGCTTAGATGAAGCCATGCGGAGATCACTTCACCATCACCGTCACCATGCCGTCGTGCTGACGGAACTCATCTATTACCTCGGCGTCTTGCTGAATCAAGAAGGCGAGGGACGTCATCGAGCTGAACTTGTGCAGAACACGGAGGTGCCGTGCGTTCGATACTTGATCGGTAGAAGCACGAAGAAGTTCGACTACATCAACCGTGTTGTGAAACGCTTCCCCATACGGTCTATGAGGGTACTGATGACTGCTAGAACTACGTCGGTATTTCCCCAAAGAGGAAGGGATGATGATGTATAGCAGCGGTAGGTATTTCCCTCAGTGATGGGACCAAGGTTATCGAACCAGTAGGAGAACCAAGCAACACAACATAAACAACACCTGCACACAAATAACAAATACTCGCAACCCGACGTGTAAAAGGGGTTGTCAAGTTGGCCAAACAAAACCCAATATCGGAGAAGAATACGAGGCTATAAGCAATCATGCATATAAGAGATCAAAAGAAGACTCAAATAACTTTCATGGATACAAAAAGATAGATTTGATCATAAACTCAAAGTTTATCGGATCCCAACAAACACACCGCAAAAGAGTTACATCATATGGATCTCCAAGAGACCATTGTATTGATAATCAAAAGACAGAGATGAAGCCATCTAGCTACTGACTATGGACCTGTAGGTCCACAAAGAACTACTCACGCATCATCGGAGAAGCACCAATGGAAGTGGTGAACCCCTCAGTGATGGTGTCTAGATTGGATCTGGTGGTTCTGGACACTGCGGTGGCTGGATCGAAATTCCGTCAATTCCTCTAGGGTTTCTAGAATATTGGGGTATTTATAGAGCAAAGAGGCGGTCCGGGGGGGTACCCGGGGTGGGCACAACCCACCAGGGCGTCCTGGTAGGTTGTGCTCCCCTCGGAGCTCCCCCCAGGTGCAGCCCTGGCCCATTGAATGTCTTCTGTCCAAAAAAATCCACAAAAAGTTTCGTTGCGTTTGGACTCCGTTTGATATTGATTTCCTGCGATGTAAAAAACCTATAGAAAATAACAACTAGCACTTGGCACTATGTTAATAGGTTAGTACCAAAAAATGATATAAAATGACTATAAAATGATTGTAAAACATCCAAGAATGATAATATAACAGCATGGAACAATAAAAAATTATAGATACGTTGGAGACGTATCAGCATCCCCAAGCTTAATTCCTGCTCGTCCTCGAGTAAGTAAATGATAAAAACAGAATGTTTGATGTGGAATGCTGCCTATCATGGCATATGATATTCTTTTATTTATAGCATGGACATTTGGATTTTTATATTGTTCAAAGCAATAGTCTAGTTTTGACATGAGGTTTAAATACTCCAACATATCAACAAGCAATCATGTCTTTCAAAATATCAATGCTAAAATAAGTTATCCCTGGCCCATCATGCTCAACCATTGGTCCATTCATGAAACACACTCCATATTAGTTACATCCAATGCTCATGTACGATCATAGTGTTTCCTAGTTGGTGCTTGTAAGAGAAGATGGAGACTCAAATTCAAAAATAAAAATTGCATAAGTAAAAGAAAGGCCCTTCACAGAGGGAAGTAGGGATTTGTAGAGGTGCAAGAGCTCAAAGCTTTAAATTGAGAGATAAAAACTTATTTTGGGAGGTGTGCTTTTCCCACCAACAAAAACGACTTGAGGTTGCCAACACTTTCCATGCTAGATATATCATAGATGGTTCCCAAACAAAAAATAAAGTTTATTCCTTTTCCACCAAACTTTCACAAGCCATGGCTAGCCGAAACCATGGTTGCCTTCCATACCAACACTTTACAAGGAAATTATTATTTGATAACATAAAGTAAATTTGTTTTTCATTTCGGGACTGGGCATCCCTAATACCTTGACCTTACTCTCGTGCAATGACAAGTGAATAAACACTCATCGTGAGAATAACACATCTAGCATGGAAAATATTGGCCACCCCTCACCGCCTCGTGAGAGGTATGGGCACACAAAAGGGAAATTTATTTTGAAAATTAGAGATGACACATAAAAAATTTCTTAGAACGGCAAGGAAATACCGCATATAGGTAGGTATGGTGGACTCATGTGGCAAAACCGGGATAAAGGATTCTGGATGCACAAGTAGAGATCATACTTAGTGCAAAATGAAGGCTAGCAAAAGACTGGGAAGTGACCAACCATGAAACGAATAATCTCATAAGCGCACATTGAGCATAAATAACACCGAATAATGTACCACAAGTAGGATGTAATTTTATTCTATGATTATTGACTTTCGTGCTTGCATAGGGAATCACAAACCTTAACACTAATATTCTTACTAAAGCATAATTACTCATAAACATGACTTACATATCACATCTTCATGTCTCAAAACTATTACAAGGAATCAAGTTTATTTTGTCCAATGATCTTCATGGATGTTTTTATTATATCCTTCTTGGATATCTATCACTTTGGAACTAATTTTCATGTGTTGCTTTTGATAAGCTCAAACAAATTTAAGTGAAGATCACGAGCATAAAATTTTTCTTTCTCTTAAAATAATTTAAGTGAAGCAAGAGAGAATTTCTTAAAAGCTTACTAACTCTCAAATAAATCTAAGTGAAGCAAGAGAGTATTTCTTCAAAAATATTAAAGCACACCGTGCTCAAAAAGATATAAGTGAAGCACTAGAGCAAATCCATAGCTGATAAAAATTTAAGTGAAGCATAGAGAGCTATTTAACAAGTCATGGCATAATTTTGGCTCTCTCTAATAAGTGTGTACAGCAAGGATTGATGACTTAAAAAGCAAAACAAAATAAGCAAAGACTCATATCATACAAGACGCTCCAAGCAAAACACATATCATGTGACGAATAAAAATATAGTTTCGAGTAAAATATCGATGGTCGTTACAAGAAAGAGGGGATGCCACTCGGGGGCATCCCCAAGCTTAGTTCCTTGCTTCTCTTTTATATAATGGCTTGGGATGCCGGGGGATCCCCAAGCTTAGGCTTTTCTTACTCCTTATTCCTTCATCCATCGTGAGATAACCCAAAACTTGAAAACTTCAATCACACGAAACTCAACAAAACCTTCGTGAGATCCGTCAGTATAAGAAAGCAAATCACTATAAGTGTTGTAGTAAACCAATTCATATATTGTATTTGTATTATATCTACTGTATTCCAACTTTTCTATGGCAAAAACTCATCAAAGAAAACCATAGAAGCATCAAAACAAGGGCATAACACAATAAAAATAGAATATGTCAAAAACAGAACAATATGTAGTAATCTGGAAGTTTTGAATACTTATGTAACTCTAAAAATCTTGAAAAAAATAAGGCCACATGGGCAATTTGTATATTAATCTTCTGCAAAAAGAATCAACCAAAAAGCACTCTTCTGTTAAAAACGTGAATTTTTCTCGTGAGCGCAAAAGTTTCTGTCTTTTCAGCAAGATCAAATCTACTAACACCCAACATGTTCCTAAGGCTTTGCTTGGCACACACCTTTATTCAAACCAAAAAAACACATCTAAGCAGAGGTATTAAAGGTTATTTTCACAAGAATAGAAAATAAAAAGCAAAAAAATTATTGTACTAGTAGGTTTGCCTCCCAACAAGATCTTTCTTTATAACCATTAAGATTGGCTTGGAATGTCAATGATGCTCACATGAAAGACAAGAATTGAAGCACAAAGAGAGAATCATAAAATATGTGACAAACAAATTTAAATCTAACATACTTCCTATGCATAGGAATTTTATAGCAAACAAATTATCAAGACAAGAAATGTCTATCATACGCAAAGGAGAGGAATAAAACATTGAAAATCTGAACATAACAAGAGGTGACTTAGTAACATGAAAATTTCTAGAACCATATTCCTCTCTCATAATAATTACATATAGGATAATACTCAAATTTAACAATATAGTATTCATATAAAATTTTCTTTTCATGATCCACATGCATAAAAGTCTTATAATCTTCCAAGATAATGGGACTAACATCAAATAAAGTCATGACCTCTCCAAACCCTCTTTCAATATTATCGCAAACATATTCATCATGAGGCATAAATAAATTTTCAAGATCGTAACAAGAATCACCCCAATCATGATCATTGCAATAAGTAGAGGACATATCAAAATTAGCATTCCCAAGCTTGGGGTTTTGCATATTACTAGCATAATTGACATTAATAGAATTTATTATAGCACCATTGCAATCATGCTTTTCATACAAGGAGCTATCATGAATCACTTCATAAATTTCTTCTTTTATCACTTCATCACAATTATCAGATTCATGAATCTCAAGCAAAACTTCATAAAGATAATCGAGTGCGCTCAATTCACTAGCAATTGGTTCAACATAATTGGATCTTTTAAAAAGATTGGCAAGTGGATGAGGATCCATAAATGCTTTCCTTACGATTTCCAATAAAATACCCAGTTATACCAAACAACCAAGCAAAGTAACCAAGTAAGACATAAGGGTAAACGAAAACATATCTGACGAGAAAACAACAAATGAAAAAGAGGGTGAATAAAAATGGCAAATTTTTGTGAAGTGGGGGAGATGAAAACGAGAGGCAAATGGCAAATAATGTAAATTGTGAGGAAATGAGATTTGTGATTAGGAACCTGGTATATGTTGAAGGTGCTCCCCAGCAACGTCGCCAGAAATTCCTTTTGATGACTGCTAGAACTATGTCGGTATTTCCCCAAAGAGGAAGGGATGATGTAGTATAGCAGCGGTAGGTATTTCCCTCAATGATGAGACCAAGGTTATTGAACCAGTAGGAGAACCAATCAACACAACGTAAACAACACCTGCACACAAATAACAAATACTCGCAACCCGACGTGTAAAAGGGGTTGTCAATCCCTTTCGGGTAACGGACTTGATAGAGTTGTAACTATTGATAGATTGAATCATAAATAAGATAAATTGCAGCAAGGTATTTTTGGGTTTTTGGTTTACTAGATCTGAAAATAAAATCAAAGGAAAACAGACCGCAAAGGAAAATAATATGAGAAAGAGACCCGGGGGCCGTAGATTTCACTAGTGGCTTCTCTTGAGAAAAATAGCAAACGGTGGGAAAACAATTACTGTTGGGGAATTGATAGAACTTCAAATAATCATGACGATATCCAGGCAATGATCATTATATAGGCATCACGTCCAACATTAGTAGACCGACTCCTGCCTCCATCTACTACTATTACTCCACACATCGACCACTATCCAACATGCATCTAGTGTATTAAGTTCATGGAGAAATGGAGTAATGCAGTAAGAACGATGACATGATGTAGACAAGATCTATTTATGTATAAATAGACTGCATCATTTTATCCTTAGTAGTAATGATACTTACGTGTCGGTTCCCCTTCTGTCACTGGGATCAAGCACCGTAAGATCGAACCCACTACAAAGCACCTCTTCCCATTGCAAGATAAAGAGATCAAGTTGGCCAAAAGAACCAATATCAGAGAAGAAATACGAGGCTATAAGTAATCATGCATATAAGAGATCAAAAGAAGACTCAAATAACTTTCATGGATATAAAAAGATAGATCTGATCATAAACTCAAAGTTCATCAGATCCCAACAAACACACCGCAAAAGAGTTACATCATATGGATCTCCAAGAGACCATTGTATTGATAAGCAAAAGAGAGAGATGAAGCCATCTAGCTATTGACTACGGACCCGTAGGTCTACAAAGAACTACTCACGCATCATCGGAGAGGCACCAATGGAAGTGGTGAACCCCTTCGTGATGGTGTCTAGATTTGATCTAGTGGTTCTGGACTCTGCGGTGGTTGGATCAAAATTCCGTCGAATCCTCTAGGGTTTCTAGAATATTGGGGTATTTATAGAGCAAAGAGGCGGTCCGAGGGGCACCCGAGGTGAGCACAACCCACCAGGGCGTGCCCTGGTGGGTTGTGCTCCCCTCGGAGCTCCCCCAAGTGTAGCCCTGGCCCATTGGATGTCTTTTGGTCCAAAAATATCCACAAAAAGTTTCGATGCATCTGGACTCCGTTTGATATTGATTTCCTGCTATGTAAAAAACATGCAGAAAACAACAAAACTGGCACTTGGCACTATGTCAATAGGTTAGTACCAAAAAATGATATAAAATGACTATAAAATGATTGTAAAACATCCAAGAATGATAATATAACAGCATGGAACAATCAAAAATTATAGATACGTTGGAGACGTATCAGGTACGTAGACACACTCTCCCCCTCGTTACTATGCATCTCCGTGGATAGATCATTGCATGTGCGTAGATTTTTTTTGTTTTCCATGCAACATTTCCCAATAGCTACCCCAGTCTACCTGCTCAGAGATCCTCAGGATCATCACCCCTTGTTGATTCACTCTGGGCCAGGTCAGCGAGCGGCGGATCTAGGGTTACCATAGGATCATCACCTTAGGATCAGCTTTCTTTTCGGGTTAGAGATGTAATGGTATCTGGTGGGGCTTCAAACTCCAAAGGGATCGACGATGTAGAGTAGATGATGAAGGAGCTGGGTCTGACAGAGGAAGACATGGACGATGTGGTCTACGATGAGCAAGAAGCTCTTCCAGAAGAACCTAGATGGATCACTATAGCTAAGGTCAGTACCACCAAGACCTATAGTCACACTTGGTTCTACAGGAACATGCGCTCGGCGTGGGACATCGCACAATAAGTAAAGTTCAAGACCTTGGAGGATAATCTTTACACAATCCAAATTTCCCTCTTAGGGGATTGGGAGAGGGTGGTGGACGATGGTCCATGGAACTTCAGAGGAGATGCAGTGATTCTGGCCCTGCATGATGGAATCACTAACCCATCGACGGTTAGTTTGGAACGATTGATATATGGATTCAAATCCATGATACTCTTAAATTATATGCCCATCTGGTTACTCCGCTTGCTGCCAAGGTGGGGGAAGTCCTATTCACAGAGCCCTCATCTCATGATTTTTTAGGGAACTTCTATAGAGTGTGGGTTCGCATCAATGTGCTTAAACCACTCAAGAATGCACTCTCCATGATAAGAGATGGAAAGAGGCAGATCTACATGGTTAAATACGAGAAGCTTCCTAACTGGTGTGCAGTTTGCGGCATGCTCGGACATTTGTATAAGGAGCATGGTAATGGAATCCACCCACCTTCGGCCTTGGTCTTTAAGGAGCTTCGGGCAAGCTTGTTTATGCGTTCTGGCCGGGGCCCAGGAGATGGCCAGAGTAGGCATGGTCGGCGTAGGGGAGACCGATCTGGAGGTCGGTCGGGATATGGATATGATTTAGCTAGAGACAACTTTCCAGTGTTCAGGGATGGGGGAAAGATAGATGTGGACGTGACACTGGCTGCTACCGTTACAGATGTGGACATGGATGATACGAGCAAGAAGAGATTCGCAGGAGGGGTCCTGGATAGCAACCACAGAGAAGTCCTCGGTCAGATCAGCGATGCAAACAGGCTTGCAATTGTCTCGGCTGGAAACGCCATTGTGAATCCTCCCCCACAGAGAGATTTGAAAATAACCATGACCACTTGCGATGGCAAAGAGGGATCAAATACAACAATAAAGAGTTTGGCGGGCTCCTTCGAGGAGCGCCGCCGGGCCCAATGCGTGCCCTCTGCTGGAATTGTCGCGGAGCGGGCAAACCTGCGGCAGTTCGGGAGCTTCACGATTTCGTGATGAAGTTTGGCCTATCGTGTTATGTATGGTTGAAACTCAAATTATTGGTGCACGGGTAGAAGCTCTATCAAGTACTTTAGGGTATGAAAATTCTTATGCTATTAGTAGTCAAGGGAGGAGTGGAGGAATTGGCATTTTCTGGAATAATATAAGCAACATTGAGATTTTGGGTGACTCTTGTTATCATATTGATGCTCAACTGCAGGAGGAGGGACAAGATCCTTGAAGTCTCACGGTGATTTAAGGTGAAGCACAAACTCCTTTGAGACATCAAACTTGGGATCTGATGAAGGGATTAGCAACTTTAAACGACCTGCCATGGATTTGTCTCTGTGATTTCAATGAAGTGCTACCTCAGGATGAACACCAAGGTATAGCTAAGCTTTGCAATGCACAAATCCATGCTTTTAGGGATGCTGTAGATGTCTGCATGTTGATGGATTTAGGCTATCAAGGCCGTTTCTGGACCTTTGAGAAAAGATTCACTTGAGGATCGTACACGAGGGTTTGGTTGGATCGCGCCCTAGCATCCCCTAGCTGGTGTGCTCGGTTCCCTCTTGCACAGGTGAGCCACCTTTCGGCTACCTCATCTGACCACAGTCCTATTCCGCTCCACTTTGCGAGCACGCAAGAAAACAAAGCTGGCCCCCGAACCTTTCGATATGAGGTAATGTGGGAATCACACAAGGACTGGCAAGAAGCCATCTCGTGTAGGTGGACCTCTGTCTTGTCAGGCTATGGAGTGGGTGATTTCCGCGACAAGTTGCTCAAAATTTCAAAAGAATTAACAAGCTGGAGCAGGGACTCGTTTGGGAGTGTACGTAAGGAGATCAAGGATCTTACGTTCCAGTTAAAACAGCTACAAGATGATCCGACTAGAACGGGGCCTGCCCATAGGGAGATCAAAATCAGTGACAGGTTGGTGGAACTATACCATAGGGAGGAACTCATGTGGCGCCAGCGATCCAGATTGCAATGGTTGTCGGAGGGAGACAAAAATAAAAAATTCTTTCACATGCGGGCGAGTATGAGGCGTAAGAGAAACATGATAAAAGCCTTGCAAAATTCCCTCCGCATCTACACTGAAGATCATGCAGTTTTCAAAACAATGGTTCTGGACTTTTATAAATCCTTAATACGTCCGAGGGGGTGACTGATGTTGAAGATGTCTTGATGCATGTCCCACGGAAGGTGACGCCAGCCATGAATGAAACATTGTGTGCACCATATTCGAAGGAGGGAGTGAAACATGCTATTTTTTAGATGTTCCCAACAAAAGCACCGGGTCCGGGTGGATTTCCAGCGCATTTTTTTTCAGAGGCACTAGGACTTGTGTGAGGATGAAATTACCATTGTGGTTATGAGGATAATCAAAGGAGAGGAGAGTCCAGAGAGCATTAATGACATAGTTCTGGTCCTAATTCCAAAAGTGGCGAGCCCGTCAAACTTAACTCAATTTAGGCCTATCAGTCTTTTTAATGTGCTCTACAAGATAGCATCTAAAGTGGTCTCCAACAGACTAAAGGTGATCCTGCCGAACATTATCTCTGATGAGCAGTCGGCCTTTGTAACGGGTAGACTCATTACAGGCAACATCATTTGTGCCTATGAGTGTGTCCACTTTATGAAGAGGAATAGATCTAAGACTAACATTTTTGTGCTTTGAAGTTGGACATGATGAAAGCCTACGAAAGGCTAGAGTGGGACTACCATCAGGCTATAATGACCAAACTGGGATTTGCATCCCAGTGGATTGGAGTAGTCATGTCACTTGTTAGATTAGTCTCTTTTTCAGTTATATTCAATGGCGAAAAGCTTGAACAGTTCAAACCAATGAGAGGTATTCGACAGGGAGATCATATTTCCCCTTACCTATTCTTACTTGCAGCAGAGGGCCTTTCGTGCCTTTTAAAATCTAGTTCTCAGTTGTCATCGCTTGGAATCAAGGTGGCTCCTACATCTCCAGCTATGAACCACCTCTTGTTTGCTGA
The DNA here is from genome assembly GCA_902687465.1 of Secale cereale. Taxonomy (NCBI): domain Eukaryota; kingdom Viridiplantae; phylum Streptophyta; class Magnoliopsida; order Poales; family Poaceae; genus Secale; species Secale cereale. The sequence goes on along the minus strand of LR738711.1, from coordinate 233,631,057 downwards.
CGATAGCCTGTTGCTTTCTAAGTCTAGCGCCGAGGGAGCAAATGTGGTATTAAACATGTTGAATATTTACTGTGATGCATCAGGCCAATGAGTTAATCATGACAAGTCATCGATTTATTTCAGCAAGGGATGTCCCGACTCGCTAAAGATTGAGGTGAAAAATCTTCTGAATGTTCATAATGAGTCTCTTAGCGAGAAATATTTGGGATTTCCTACTAAGGTTGCACAGTAAAAAAATGGAACTTTTAAATATATGAAGATAGGGTATGGGAGAAGATCAAGGGTTGGATGGAAAAGTTGTTGTTGGCAGCAGGAAAGGAGGTACTCATCAAGTCATTTGCGCAAGCCATACCTATTTTCTCTATGTCATGTTTTAGACTTCTGAGAGGTTTATGTGAAAGTATCACTTGTATCATAAGGCAGTTTTGGTGGGGAAGTAAGCAGGGGAAAAGAAGACAGTGCTAGGTATCTTGGGATGTTATCACACAGACGAAGAACCTTGATGGTTTGGATTTCAGAGACATGGAGCTATTTAACCTTGCCTTGCTTGCAAGGCAAGCATGGCGCCTCCTACAAGAACCAACTTCGCTAAGTGCTCGCCTGTTGCAGACAATCTATTATCCCGATTCTTTGATTCTGGATGCAGAGCTTGGATCACATCCATCTCAAATATGGCGTGCATATTGGGGATTGTTGCATGGAAAACAACAAATTTCTAGGCACACGCAATGATCTATCCATGGAGATGCATAACAAAGAGGGGGAGAGTGTGTCTGTACCCACGTAGACCCTGAGCGGAAACAATAGACAACACAATTGATGTAGTCGAACTTCTTCGCGTTCCAACCGATCGAGAACTGAACGTACGGCACCTCCGCGTTCAGCACACATTCAACTGGATAACATCCTCCGCCTTCTTGATCCAGCAAGATGGCGAGATAGTGGATGAGTTACGATAGCACGACGGCGTGGTGATGGTAATGGTGTTGCGATCTCCATAGGGCTTCGCCTAAGCACTACGAACATATGACCGAGGGAGTAAATGGTGGACGGGAGCGCCGCACACGGCTAATACAATGTTGGGTCTCCTTGTGTGGGCCCCCTCTCCACATATATATATATAGGTGGGCGGGGAGGGGAGGCAGCCAGGGCACCATAGGGCTTGGCCGCCGCCCCCCTAGGGGCCCTGCCTTGGCCTGCGCCCCTCTTTCCTTATATGAAGAAGGGGGGGGAGAGGGGGGAGAGGGAAGGAAAGGGGAGTCCTACTCCACAATTTCCTTTCCCTTCCCCTCTTTCCTTCTCCTCCACAAGGGCCGACCTCTATAGGGGCGCACCAGCCCCTTGTGGGCTGGTGTGTTCCCTCTCTTAGCCCATAAGGCCCATAGCTTTGCCGGGGGTGCCCAAAACTCCTTTCCGGTGACCCGATAAGTACCCGACACCCTCCAAAACACTTCCGGTGTCCAAATACCGTCGTCCTATATATATATATATATATATATATATATATATATATATATATATATATATATATATATCAATATTTACCTCTCAACCATTTCGAGACTCCTCGTCATGTCTGTGATCTCATCCGGGACTCCGAACAACATTAGGTCACCAAATCACATAACTCATATAACACTATATCATCAACGAACGTTAAGCGTGCGAACCCTACGAGTTCGAGAACTATGTAGACATGACCGAGACACCTCTCTGGTCAATAACCAATAGCAGAACCTGGATTCCCATATTGGCTCCTACATATTCTACGAAGATCTTTATCGGTCAAACCACTATGACAACATACATAATTCCCTTTGTCTGTCGGTATGTTGCTTGCCCGAGATTTGATCGTCGGTATCTCTATACCTAGTTTAATCTTGTTATTGTCAAGTCTCTTTACTCGTTCCGCAATGAATCATCTCGTAACTAACTCATTAGTCATTTGCTTGCAAGGCTTCTTATGAGGTGTATTACCGAGAGGGACCAGAGATACCTCTCCGATACTCAGAGCGACAAATTCCAATCTCGATCCATGTCAAGTCAACAAACACCTTCGGAGATACCTATAGAGCATCTTTATGATCACCCAGTTACGTTGTGACGTTTGATAGCACACAAGGTATTCCTACGGTATTCAGGAGTTGCATGATCTCATGGTCTAAGGAACATGTATTTGACATACAAGCAAGCAGTAGCAATAAACTGTATGATCAAATGCTAAGCTAACAGATGGGTCTTGTCCATCACATCATTCTCCTAATGATGTGATCCCGTTTATAAAATGACAACTCATGTCCATGGTTAGGAAACCTTAACCCTCTTTGATCAACGAGCTAGTCTAGTAGAGGCTCACTAGGGAGATGATATTTGTTAATGTATTCACACATGTATTTAAGTTTCCGGTCAATACAATTCTAGCATGAATAATATACCTTTATCATGAATAAGGAAATAAAATAATAGCAAATTTATTATTGCCTCTAGGGCATATTTCCACCAGTCTCCCACTTGTATTCTATGTAACTCTTCTTCTAGTACTTGAGCACAATTTTCCTTTCCATCATTTTCACGAAAGATATTAAAAAGATGAAGCTTATGAGGTAACCGTAATTCCATTTTTTTTGTAGTTTTATTTTATAAACTAAACTAGTGATAAAACAAGAAACTAAAAGATTCGAGTGCAAGATCTAAAGATATACCTTCAATCACTAACCTCCCCGGCAACGACGCCAGAAAAGAGCTTGATGTCTACTACGCAACCTTCTTCTTGTAGACGTTGTTGGGCCTCAAAGTGCAGAGGTTTGTAGGATAGTAGAAAATGGATGACCTAAGGTTTACCAATCCGTGGGAGGCGTACGATGAAGATGGTCTCTTTCAAGCAACCCTGCAACCAAATAACAAAGAGTCTCTTGTGTCCCCAACACACCCAATACAATGGCAAATTGTATAGGTGCACTAGTTAGGCGAAGAGATGGTGATACAAGTGCAATATGGATGGTAGATATAGGTTTTTGTAATCTGAAAATATAAAAACAGCAAGGTAGCAAGTGGTAAACGTGAGCATAAATGGCGTTGCAATGGTAGGAAACAAGGCCTAGGGTTCATACTTTCACCAGTGCAAGTTCTCTCAACAAGGATAACATAATTGGATCATATTACTAGCCCTCAACATGCAACAAAGAGTCACTCCAAAGTCACTAATAGTGGAGAACAAACAAAGAGATTATGGTAGGGTACGAAACCACCTCAAAGTTATTCTTTCTGATCGATCTATTCAAGAGTCTGTAGTAACGTTCAATCTATCATAGAGTTCGTACTAGAATAACACCTTAAGACGCAAATCAATCAAAACCCTAATGTCACCTAGATACTCCATTGTCACCTCAAGTATCCGTGGGCATGATTATATGATATGCATCACACAATCTCAGATTCATCTATTCAACCAACACAAAGTACTTCAAAGAGTGCCCAAAATTTTCTACCGAAGAGTCAATACGAAAACGTGTGCCAACCCCTATGCATAGATTCCCAAGGTCACGGAACCCGCAAGTTGATCACCAGAACATACATCAAGTGGATCACACCATATCCCATTGTCACCACAGATAAGCACATGCAAGACATACATCAAGTGTTCTCAAATCCTTAAAGACTCAATCTGATAAGATAACTTAAAAGGGAAAACTCAATCCATTACAAGAGAGTAGAGGGGGAGAAGCATCATAAGATCCAACTATAATAGCAAAGCTCACGATACGTCAAGATTGTGCCATCTCAAGAACACGAGAGAGAGAGAGAGAGAGAGAGAGAGATCAAACACATAGCTACTGGTACATACCCTCAGCCCCGAGGGTGGACTACTCCCTCCTCGTCATGGAGAGCGCCGGGATGATGAAGATGGCCACCGGTGAGGGTTCCCCCCTCCGACAGGGTGCCAAAATTGGGTCTAGATTGGTTTTTGGTTGCTACAGATGCTTTCGGCGGCGAAACTCCCGATCTAGGTTATTTTTCGAAGGTTTCAGTATTTATAGGATTTTTTGGCGTAGGGCACAAGTCAGGGGGGCTTCGGGCTGTCCACGAGATAGGGGGGGCGCCACCACCTCGAGTGGGCGCGCCCCCCATCCTAGTGGGCAGCCCGTGGCTCTCCTATCCCAACTCTTTTACTTCGAGGGCTTCTTTTGGTCCAGAAAAAATCATCAAAAATTGGCACGTCAATTGGACTCAGTTTGATATTCCTTTTCTGTAAAACTCAAAAACAAGGAAAAAACTGAAACTGGCACTGAGCTCTAGGTTAATAGGTTAGTCCCAAAAATCATATAAAAGTGTATATAAAAGCCCATAAAACATCCTAGAAGGATGATATAATAGCATGGAACAATCAAAAATTATAGATACGTTGGAGACGTATCAGCATCCCCAAGCTTAATTCCTACTCGTCCTCGAGTAGGTAAATGATAAAAATAGAATTTTTAATGTGGAATGCTAACCAACATAGTTTTCAATGTAGTTCTCTTTTTTGTGGCATGAATGTTCAGATATGAAAGATTCAAGACAAAAGTCTATATTGACATAAGAAATAATAATACTTCAAGCATACTAACAAAGCAATCATATCTTCTCAAAATACTATGGCTAAAGAAAGTTATCCCTACAAAATCATATAGTCTGGCTATGCTCCCTCTTCATCACACAAAATATTCATATCATGCACAACCCCGATTTCAGCCAAGCACTTGTTTTCATACTCTATTCTTTCAAATCTTTCAACTTTAACGCAATACATGAGCGTGAGCCATGGACATAGCACTATGGGTGGAATAGAGGTGGTTGTGGAGAAGACAAAAAGGAGGGAGATAGTCTCCAATTGACTGGGCGTATCAACGGGCTATGGAGATGCCCATCAATAGATATCAATGTGAGTGAGTACTACCTCTTGAGCTTGCGTTGTATTCCCTCGAAGAGGAAAGGTAGATGCAGCACAGTAGCGTAAGTATTTCCCTCAGTTTTTGAGAACCAATGAATCAAACCAGTAGGAGACCACGCGCGAGTCCCTCGCACCTGCACAAACAAATAAGAACTTCGCACCCAACGCGATAAGGGGTTGTCAATCCCTTTACGGTCACTTACGAGAGTGAGATCTGATAGAGATGATAATTATATTTTTGGTATTTTCGGTTTAATAAAACAACAAATAAAGCAAGAAAAGTAAAGTAGGTGTAGATTGATATGTTGAGAATAGACCCGGGGGCCATAGTTTTCTCTAGTGGCTTCTCTCATGATAGCGATATTCTATGGCGGGTAAACAAATTACTCTCGAGCAATTGATAGAAAAGCGAATAATTATGAGACTATCTAGGCATGATCATTGTATATAGGCATCACGTTCGAGACAAGTAGACCGACTCCTGCCTGCATCTACTACTATTATTCCACACATCGACCGCTATCCATCATGCATCTAGTGTATTGAGTTCATACGAACAGAGTAACGCCTTAAGCAAGATGACATGATGTAGAGGGATAAACTCAAGGGATATGATGAAAACCCCATCTTTTTATCCTCGATGGCAACAATAAAATACGTGCCTTGCTTCCCCTACTGTCACTGGGAAAGGACACCACAAGATTGAACCCAAAGCCACGCACTTCTCCCATTGCAAGAACTATAGATCTAGTAGGCCAAACCAAACCAATAATTCGAAGAGACTTGCAAGGATATTATGAGCACACATAAAAAGATCAAAGAATAACCAAATATCTTTCATAGATAACCTTGATCATAAACTCACAATTCATCGGATCTCGACAAACACACCACAAAAAGATATTACATCGAATAGATCTCCTAGAAGATCAAGGAGAACTTTGTATTGAGATCCGGAAAGAGAGAAGAAGCCATCTAGATACTAGCTATGGACCCGAAGGTCTGTGGTAAAATACTCACAACTCATGGTGAGGGCGATGATGATGATGATGATGAAGGCCTCCGTGATGGATCCCCCTCCCGGAACAGCCTCCAAGATGGGATCTCCACGGCAACAGAAGCTACGGCGGTGGAATTAGGGTTTTCTCTCTGCGTATGGAGTTTCTGGGGTACGTAGGTATATATAAGAAGAAGGAGGGCACCGGGGGCCGTGTGGGCCAGCCTTGAGGCAGGGGGCACGCCCTGGGAAGGGGTCGCGCCCCCCACCCTCGAGGGAAGCCCAGCTGTCCCCTGACTTGGTCCTGACGCTTTCCGTGCGTGATTTTCTCCAAAAATATCTCTCGCGAAGGTTTCATTCCGTTTGGACTCCGTTTGATATTCCTTTCTGCAAAACCCTGAAATAGGCAAAAAACAGCAATCTGGAGTGGGCCTTTGGGTTAGTAGGTTAGTCCCAAAAATGATATAAAAGTGAATGATAAAGCCCATTAAGCATCCAAGACTTCATAAATAATAGCATGGAACAATAAAAAATTATAGATACGTTGGAGACGTATCAAGCATCCCCAAGCTTAATTCCTGCTCGTCCTCGAGTAGGTAAATGATAAACAAAAGAAATTTTGATGTGGAATGCTAACCAATATAGTTTTTCAATGTAATTCTCTTAATTGTGGCATGAATGTTCAGATCTGAAAGATTCAAGACAAAAGTTTATATTGACATAATAAATAATGATACTTCAAGCAATACTAACAAAGCAATCATGTCATCTCAAAATACTATGGCTAAAGAAAGTTATCCCTACAAAATCATATAGTGTTGGCTATGCTCCCTTATTATCACACAAAATATTCATATCATGCACAACCCCGATTTCAGTCAAGCATTTGTTTTCATGCTCTATCTTTTCAAACCTTTCAACTTTCACGCAATACATGAGCGTGAGGCATGGATATAGAACTATGGGTGGAATAGAGGTGGTTGTGGAGAAGACAAAAAGAGGGAGATAGTCTCACATCGACTAGGCGTATCAACGGGCTATAGAGATGCCCATCAATAGATATCAATGTGAGTGAGTAGGGATTGCCACGCAACGGATGCACTAGACCTAATATATGAATGAAAGGTCAACAAAAGAAACTAGTGGGTGTGCATCCAACTTGCTTGCTCACGAAGACCTAGGGCATTTGAGGAAGCCCATCGTTGGAATATACAAGCCAAGTTCTATAACGAAAATTCCCACTAGTATATGAAAGTGACTAAGCATGAGACTCTCTACAATGAAGATCGTGGTGCTACTTTGAAGCACAAGTGTGGAAAAAGATAGTAGCAATTGTCCCTTTTTCTTTCTCTTTTTTTTATTTTTATTTTTTATTTTTTGGGCCTTCCCTTTTTTTCCTTTGGCCTTTTTGTTTGCAGAGGCGCTTTATAGATTTAGTCTGTCCTCCCATGGGACAATGCTCTAATAATGATGATCATCACACTTTCATTGCAACACGAAATTACAACTCGATACTACAACAACAAAGTATGACTCTATGTGAATGCCTCTGGCGGTGTACCGGTATGCGCAATGAAACAAGAGTGACATGTATGATAAATTATGCATGGTGCCCTTGCCATAAATACGATGTCAACTACATGATCATGCATGGCAATATGAAAATATGATGCGTGTCATATAAACGGAACGGTGGAAAGTTGCATGGCAATATATCTCGGAATGGCTATGGAAATGCCATGATAGGTAGGTATGGTGGATGTCTTGAGGAACAATATGGTGGCTGTTTTGAGGAAGGATATATAGTGGGTTTATGGCACCGATGAAAGTTGCGCGGTACAAGAGAGGCTAGCAATGGTGGAAGGGTCAGAGTGCGTATAATCCATGGACTCAACATTAGTCATAAGAACTCATATACTTATTGCAAAAATCTACGAGTCATCAAAACAAAGCAATCAACGCACGCCCCTAGGGGGGAGGTTGGTAGGAGTTAACCATCACGCGCCCCCGACCTCCACACAAAGGTTGACACTCTACAAATACCTCATGCTTTAACTTAGTCACACAATGGTTCACCATACGTGCATGCTACGGGAATCACTAACCTTAACACAAGTATTTCTCAATTTCATAATAACTCCACTAGAATGACTCTTATATCACTATTCCCATGTCTCAAAACAATTATCAAGCATCCAACATCTCTTTCTATTCAATGCACTTGATGTGATTTTTTTTACTATATTGACATTGGATGTTTATCATGTGAAGACTAGTTTGTTTAGCCTAAACACTTCACCATGCTGTTTTAATAGACTCTCAAATAGATATAAGTGAAGCATGAGAGTTCAACAATTTCTACAAAATATTACCACCACCATGCTCTAAAAGATATAAGTGAAGCACTAGAGCAAAAACTATTCAACTCAAAAGATATAAGTGAAGCACATAGAGTGTTCTGAAGATTTCTAGGCCATATTTAACTCTCTCAAATAGGTGTGTCCAGCAAGGATGATTTTGGCAATCTAAAAAGCAAATACTCAAACTATACAAGACACTCCAAGCAAAATACATAACATGTTGCGAATAAAAATATAGCTCCAAGTATAGTTACCGATGGATGAAGACGAAAGAGGGGATGCCTTCCCGGGGCATCCCAAAGCTTAGGCTTTTTATTATCTTGAATTTACTTGGGGTGCCATGGGCATCCCCAAGCTTAGGCCTTTGATACTCCTTGTTCCATAGTCCATCAAAACAATACTCAAAACTTGAAAACTTCACAACACAAAACTTAGACAAAAATTCTCGTGAGCTCCGTTAGTAAGAGAAATCAAACCACTACTCAAAGCTACAGCAAGGATTTCATTCTTTGTTTTTATTGGTGTTAAATCTACTATACTCCAAGTTCTCTATGGTTCATATCCTCCAATATTACTCATAGATGCATCAGAATAAGCAAACAACACACGAAAAACAGAATCTGTAAAAGACAGAACAGTCTGTAGTAATCTGCAGGGTTCGCCTACTTCTGGAACTCCAAAAACTTCAAACTAAATTGGTAAATTTGCACAATTTGTCTACCAAATAGCATAAAAAATAATCAACTAAAAAGCACGCTCCAGTAAAATCTTAAGTCTACTTTAGCGAGCGCTAACGATTCTGTTTTTTACAGCAAGATCATATAAAGTTCACACAAGTCTTACCAAAGGTTCTACTTGGCAAAAACACTAAACAAAACATGAAACTGTCACACCCTGAATTTTGTAACATGTTATTTGCATCAATGAAGCATGAAAATTTGGACCAACAAATTTTTTTGGCATCATTTGGCTTTTATTTGAATTGAGTTTTTCTTCATGTGCTTTTTCATGTGTTCATTAAAGTCAACTATTACCTCTTGTAGAATTCATCTCCATACCCAAAACTTCTGCCCAATGATCATGCCAAGTGTTATATAACAGTATAGAATTTTCGTACAAAATTAATTTGGCCAAAATGTATTTTATAAATTTAGTTTTCCAAAAACCCCTGAATAGAGATTTGCACTGCAAGTACTTGATTTAGGGTGAGAAAATTATTTCAAAAAGTATATTTGAGACCTAGTAGTCATAAGACTCCTAGAAACCACAAAGATATAATTTTAAAAGTTATTTTCCTATTTTATTTAAAAGCTTTTTCTTAAGGCCAGAAATGGTCTTTAATAGGGAAAAATTATTTAACTATTTCAAAAATATTTGCCAAAATTCAGGGAGACTCAGAGGACATATATTGTCCATATATAAGAGTTTCAACACTTGGTCATGTTCAAAATAATGGGCTAATCCCTCTTAAACCCTTTCTGGATATTTCAAGCTTTTGAAATATTTACAAAGGAAATATTCTCCAAAAATTCTATGGAAATTCTATCATGTCATATATGACATATATGATGATCTTGCCAAGTCCCATGCCCTGGGAAGCAAGAAAACATCCTCAAAACCCTTCATAACCATTCTGTCCATATTTGAAGTTTGAGCAACTTTACATTGCCAAACTTGTCCAAATGCTCTCAAATTTGGTGCACATGCTAGAAATGCCTAATAAAGCATCTAGACCAAATGGCACAAGATTTCGAATAGAGCAACTTGATCAGAACACCCCAAAACCCTTTCTGTTCAAATGCAAATTTGAACAACTTTACATTACCAACTTTTTACCTGGAGCTTCAAACTTTGTGGACATGATCTATACCCCAAATGATGAAACTACACCAAGTGGTGCATTAAGGGGAGATGATTAGCTTGACTCAAACAAGATGAAGCCATTTCTGTTGATTTCTAGGGTTCACCAAAGTTACATTGGCTAGTTTCTTCAAATGAGCCCAAATTTGGTGAAGCACCCTATTTTCATATGTCATTCAATCCTGTTAAGTGTCATGGCAAGTGGAGATCATTTGGTTGACCAAACACTGATCAAGCACCTTCTGCAGAATTACTAAAACCCTCTTCTTGATCACTTTCACCTTTTACCTTGGCCTCAACTTTCTACCACATGTTCAACCAGTTACTAGCTACCTCCAGTAACTTCCCCAGGACCCCAGCTCCATGATTGAGGGGTAAAAACCCTAGTTCACCCTGCTGGACAGCCATTTCTCACCAAGTTACCAGCTTCCTCTCTCTCTCTCTCACAGCATCTCCAGAGCATCCAAGGCCACAGGCCATTTCTTTACTCCTCCCTTGACCTTCTAGACAACCTTGGGCACGTTGGACATGACCAGAGCGGCGAGGGCACGAATGTGCCAGCCATTCGGGCGCTCTGGAGCACGCTACAGTGCGCCACCGCACTGTAGCTTCGCCCAATCAGCTGCCCCCGACAGCCTCGGGCCTCCCCCTCGCGCCTCTCAACGTGCCTCGACGTCCGCAGCCCCCACCGGCGCTGTCCCCCTCCTCCTGCGCCCTCCAGTAGCCGTCGCCACACGCGCACCGGCCGCCCGCGATGCCCACTCCTCGGGCTCGCACGCGCGCATGGCCTGGAAGCTCCCCCGCTCCTCCTCTCTCTTCTAATGGACGTAGGGATCGTCCAGCAACTCTGCAGACTCATTCCCATCGCCTCCCGTGCGCTGTAGCGTCGAGCAGGAGCCCGCCGGCGCACTGGACCACGGGGCTCCGCCGTTCCCCTATAAATAGGACCCCCCCCCCCGAGCCTCTCCAACAGCACCAGCAGCTTCTCCTCATCCCCAGCATCACTCCAGCACCACTAGTTCATCCCCAGAAGGTTCCAGTGCTCGAGATCGACCGGAGCTCTGCCGCGTCGGGCCGCCGGTGATCTCGCAGTATAGGCCTCCTCTGCCCTTCTCTTTGCCTGATCTAGAACCGCCGTGCACCACTGACCCTTTCCCCTCATTTTCCCCTCTCTGTGGCAGTTGGAATCGGCCGGAGCAACGACCTCCCGAAGCTCCTCCGCCGTCCCACCTCGCCGCCGGCGAACCCGACCTCCCCGGCGTGCCGCACCACCACCCCTACCTCCGCAACACAACGGTGAGTCCGTTCCTGCCCTCCGTTGCCGTCGCCGTGGCCGGAATCAACGCCGGTGAGCTCGCCGTCGCCGTGGCCGTGAGGTTGGAGATGACAGGCGGGCCCCGCCTGTCATCCTCACCCCTCTCTCCCCCTCCTCTCAGCCACTGACCGCCGGGCCCCGCCCGTCAGGTTTGAAAACCTGACGTGCACGCGCTGGCACCCGTGCGGCTGGGCTGGTTTGCCCTGGGTTGTGCACTGTGGCCCCTCTGGCCCAGTAGCACAGGGGCATTTCTTTTTATTCTTTCTCTAAATATTTCAAACATTTTTATAGAAATGAATATTGGTCCAAATGAAATAATTCCAACTCCTAAATTATTTTAATATTCCAACCTATTTAATGGTGTCACTTTCACTCACATCCATGAAACTTTTCTGTTTTGTTCAAATTTAAATTCAAATTTGAGCAATAAAACTCCTGTTCTAAAATCATTAGATTCCATTCTGTTACTCCAAAACTCCAACTAAGAATTTTCCCCATCTTAGAAATCCCTCTAGTATTTAACAAAAATAAGTTGACATTTTCCTGAGCACTTTGATTTTTCTGTTTTATTTGTGGTCTTATTTTTTCGTTGTTATTATGCGACGTATAGATACCGTATTTGACGAAGTTGCTGAAGAAGGAGAAGGAGAAGGATTTGAAGACTTTGAAGACCAAGCCAATCCAGGCAAGCAGCCCTTTGACCATGATACACTTGTTCTCGTAACCCATTTGTTTCCGATGCATAATGATAGGGTTACGATGGTGACCTAGTTGAAACCACCACATGATGCATGCTTTACTCTTGATCTTGCTATGTGCTAGATGGCATGCAAATAGTTAGTGATGATGCTTAGTGATGCATGGGTGATTGAACCTTCGTGGTTGGAATCTTTGCATGAACCCATCGGGTGCCCCTAATGCCCGAGGGTGATGTTGAGTTAGGTCATCACTTGAGGAAGAAGTGATGTGCCGGTAAATCTTGTGCATGGGTGAAATAATGGATTAGATTTATGTGTGACTACCGTCCCAACCAAACATGTGCAACCACACTACCCCTTATGGGACGGGGCTTTATTGATTACTTAGGTCGATACTAGCATGGTGCCCGCATTACTAGTGACGGGAAGACTTGAGGTCTTTCACGGGACGGGGTCGTGCTTGGATAGACGGCCATGACTGTTTTTACAGGGCACCGGACACACCGTTGGTCCCTTCGGGTACGCGTGACATTGAAATTAGGGCAAGTCCCGTGATCTATTGTTTGTACTCGAGGGCCGTGTACCAACGAGTGGACTCTATGTTAGTGTCGTCTAAGGAAAGATAATGACCGGGTGCTTCCCTCGAGTACTTGAGGTACTGCGGGATCGTGGATGACACGAAAGCTTCCCGGATCTTGTGGGTAAAGTGCGCAACCTCTGCAGAGTGTAAAACTATTCGAATAGCCGTGTCCACGGTCATGGACAGTTGGGTGGTGCTACTTAAACTATGTCCAGAATTTTACTTCATCGGTGAAAGTATGTGTGTGATGAGTCAAGGTGGTGACTTGACTCGATGTATTGAATCATATTCATGTTGATATCCGTAACCTGTCTTCAAGGTTACGCGAGTTTATTGATGCATAAACTTGATGGTAGAATATTTATTCTAGCCCTCTGCTAGATTGTTCATTATTGTTCAATTGCATCGTTACTTTGAACCACATCATAGGTTGCTTGCGAGTACGTTCAAAGTACTCATTGGCTTGCCACTGGTTATTTAATTGGCCAGGCATGGAAGAACAGGAATATGGTGAAGAGTTCCTTGGAGACGAACATGCGAACTAGGACGCTATCCCAGTCAGAATGCCTGTAGGGTTAAGGCAGATGGCATGGGTTCTACCTATTATCGAAGACTTCCGCTATTTGAGTTATTTGCTATTCAGCCCTTGAGGCTTTATCTATGTAAGACTTGGCCATAATGGCCATAATTTGTGTAAGACGATATGTATGGATGTAAGACTCTTGTTATTCAGCTTCTGTGTGTTCAGTGAGCATTGATCTCTGGGATCACTGTACACGTGCATTCGGTGATCTCGACTTCTAAGTCGGGGTCCCCACAGAGCTAGTATCAGAGCCAACCTGACTGTAGGAAGCCTTAGTTAGCATGGGCGTTAGTTAGATGAGACCCCTTTTTTCAAAAACCTTCTGAACCTCTCTTCTTTTCTAAACCTGAGATTTCATCAGCTTATTAACTCCTCCTATTCCACCTTTGTAGATGGCCGCCGTACCCGAAGAGCACCTGACCACTGGGTTTCCCTTACTTCTCGAGGATAGCCTCCAGGAGTGCCAGTTCCATCGAGCGCCCATCCTCACCTACCTTGAGCTTTGGGTTAGCGACACTGAGGTGGAGTACCATGTGGAAGTGATCGTGAAGGAAAACGATCCTCCCACAAGTTGGTTCTTCGAGGGACCCCAGATGGCAACACTACCTCTCGCTGTCGAGGCTGCTGCACTCAAGCCACTAACCCGTCTCCGCGAGCTTCTTCCGGAGATGGCAGCCAAGATGACAACTCGCTTCTTACCTTACCGGAAGGAAGGTGAAGAAGAAAGCAGCGCACTAGCCCCTCCACTGAAGGAAGGACTCTCGCTTCGGTTCCAGACCTACTTCAGTCTATGTGCCGACAGCTTGGCACAAGACTTGGCCTCGGAATCGATGAAGCTTCGAGAAGAACTTCACAAGACCAAGGCACTTCTTCGTCGAGCTCAAGAGAAGACAAATAGGATCAAGAAGGAAGGAGCACCTTCAGGACAGTCCGCTATCGCATATCGAGGCGGAAGGCCCTCCGAGGATGTATCTTCCAAGAATGAAGAACCACCTCGGCGACGCCGGATGACGGCAAGAGAATATCGCAAGCTTTTCCCTGCACCACCGACAAAGCACCGTCGTATCCAACTCCTTCACTCCCCCACACCCTCAAGTGACAAGGGGGCCCAGACAGATGAAGACAAGGAGGAAGACCCAGAAGAGCCGGAATACGCGACCGAGCATTCCGCCGCTTAGGCATTATTCGCTACTCGGATATGCCAGTTGTGACCTCTACGGTAGGATAGGTCGTGTAACCCTTATGCGCAGTCGAGTCCTTGTATGGTTCATATGAAACCATCTAGTGTTTACTTTTGTTGTGTCTGGATGTATGTCGTATTCTTCCTTCGGGAATGTGTAAACGACTACATCACCCATTTGGATTTTAATGAATGTGTTTTGGCCTTTCGGCCCTTGCATGATTTGATTAGTGTCACACCCACCCCCTTACTAGGCACCCATCTATCTTGATTTCCCTCTTCCAAGTCATGAGACCTTTTACCGCTCCAACAGGATGCCTGTTGTAACTCGTACTGGTACCTCTACCCAGCAGCCTGAAGCCGGAGCATCCGCTCAGTCAGAGGCAGGCCACGACCAAACCAACGACCAAGCTCCACCACTACCTCCTCCGAACATGGACATGGCTCAGCTTCTCCAAGCTTTCCGATAAGAACGCCAAGCCAACACTGCAGCCCTCCAGCTGATTGCTCAAGCTGTCACCAACAACCGCCAGCCGGCGGGGAATGGCAATGGACGTTCCATGTTGGCAGAGTTCAAGAAGCATGCACCGCCAACCTTTATCGAGACTGCTGAACCCCTGGATGCAGACGACTGGATCCGCTCCATTGAGGAAATACTGGAACTAGTCGGATCCACCGAAGACCGTGAGAAGGTGGCTTATGCAGCCCACTGCCTCGGGGGGACTGCTAGAGCTTGGTGGGATGGATTCAAGGTCATGCATGCTGAACAAGACATCACTTGGGTCAACTTCAAGGCAGAATTCCGCAAGGCCCACATTCCTTCTGGAATCATGGCTATCAAAAAGCGTGAGTTCTGAGCCCTGAAGCAAGGAAGTGGCACTGTCAAGGAGTACATGCAGAAGTTCAGTGTTCTGTCAAGGTATGCCCCTGAAGATGTCAGCACTGATGCTGCAAAAAGGGAGCGCTTCATGGAAGGCCTCAATCAGACTCTGCAATACTCGCTTGTCGTGTGCGACTGCCCTCCCTGACCTGGTAAACAAAGCACTTATGCTTGAAGACAAGCGGCGTGCTTTGGAAGACACTCGCAAGAGCAAGATGGTCAGTAAGGGAAGTTCCAGCAACCAGAAGCCTCGTCCGTGGCAGTCAGCCCCGGCCAAGCCAACCTATCAGCAACCAAGAGCTCCTGCACCTCGTGCCAACCCTCAGCCTCAGCAGTATGCCAACCCAAGGCTAGCTTTCAACCCCAATACCAGTGGTGGCATCAAGATCAACAATCCAAACCAAGTCACTTGCTTTGGATGTGGTCAGTCCGGACACATCTCCAGGGTGTGCCCCAACAAGAAGCCTGATGCCCCGCGCCCCAATGCGCAGAACCAGGAACAAGGCCGCAGGATGCCACCAAGGAACCCAGCTCCTCACAATCCACCTAACCATGGGAAGGGGCGTGTGAATCACGTCACTGCTGAAGAAGCCCAGGAAGACCCGGACGTCGAGCTGGGTACGTTCCTTGTCAACTCAGCACCTGCAACTGTCTTGTTTGATTCTGGAGCAACGCATTCATTTGTCACTCAAAGATTTGCATTAAAAAGTGGCATGACCCCTACACCCCTGAATAACCCTATGGTGGTACAAACCCCCGGAGCCGAGATGAGAGCCAAGATAGGCTGCAAAGGAGTCAGTATTACCATTAACGGTGTAGATTTCCTAGCAGACCTCATCGTCCTGAGATCACAAGGCTTGGATGTGATCCTAGGCATGAATTGGCTCAGCAAGCACCAAGGCTTGTTAGACTGTGCCAATCGGACAGTCACTGTGACCAATGACCAGGGAGTCAAAGTCAAGTTTGCTCCCAACTCCTCTTCCGCTCAAGCCGCTCAAGTCAACTGTCTGTCTGAAGTTGGGCTAGAGCAAGTACCGGTGGTATGTGAGTATCCTGATGTCTTTCCGGATGAACTACAGGGAATGCCCCCTGACCGTGACATTGAGTTCATCATCGAGCTCGTGCCCGGAGCAGGACCCATCTATAAGAAGCCTTATAGAATGGGGACGAAAGAATTAGCCGAGTTGAAGAAGCAGCTGGAAGAGCAGCTGAGGAAGGGATTTATCCGCCCAAGTGCCTCCCCTTGGGGATCTCCTATTCTGTTTGTGGCAAACAGGGACGGTACCATCCGCTTATGCATTGACTATCGTTCCCTCAATGAAGTTACAATCAAGAACAAATATCCGCTTCCCAAGATCGAATATCTGTTTGATCAGCTCAGCGGAGCCAAGGTGTTCTCCAAGATCGACCTCAGATCTGGGTACTACCAGCTGAAGATCAGACCCCAAGATATTCCGAAGACGGCATTCGTAACCAGATATGGCATGTACGAGTGCACGGTCATGTCCTTTGGTTTAACCAATGCCACAGCTTACTTCATGTATCTCATGAATAAAGTCTTCATGGAATATTTGTACAAGTTCGTTGTTGTCTTCATTGATGACATTCTTGTCTTCTCGAAGTTGGAGGAAGAACACGAGCAGCATCTGAGGATGGTCCTAGACAAGCTTCGGGAGCACCAACTGTATGCCAAATTCAGCAAGTGTGAGTTCTGGCTGCATAGAGTTGGATTCTTAGGTCACGTCTTGACCGAAGAAGGATTATCAGTTGATCCCGCGAAGATCGAAGTTGTGACCCAATGGCAATCTCCAACGACCGTCAAGGAAGTCAGAAGCTTCCTCGGACTTGCGGGCTATTACCGCAAATTCGTGGAAGGATTCTCTAGCATTGCACGGCCAATGACTCAGCTCCTCAAGAAGGACAAGAAGTTCGAGTGGACGCCAAAATGCGAAGAAAGCTTCCAAGAGCTCAAGAAGAGATTGACCACCGCCCCAGTTCTGGCAACACCTGATATTCACAAGGAGTTCGTGATATATTGTGATGCCTCTCGAACCGGATTGGGAAGCGTTCTGATGCAAGAAGGCTGAGTCATAGCATACCTCTCCAGGCAGCTACGACCCCATGAGGAGAACTACGCTACTCACGATCTTGAGTTAGCGGCAGTAGTTCATGCCTTGAAGACATGGCGGCATTACCTCCTAGGGAAACGGTGTGAGATATACACAGACCACAAAAGTCTGAAGTACATTTTCACCCAAAAGGAATTGAACATGAGGCGGCGAAGATGGTTGGAACTCATCAAAGACTATGACCTCAGTGTTCAATATCACCCCGGGAAGGCTAACGTGGTGGCCGATGCCTTAAGCAGGAAGGCTTGCTCTTTGAATGTCATTATTCAAGAAAGGCAGCCAGCCTTGTTTAAGGAACTCGAACAATTCAGTTTGGAATTGGTCACCTCTGGATTTCTGGATCATTTGGAAGTCAGACCGACCCTGATGGACGAAGTCAAGAAGGCACAAGATGGACACGCAAGCATTGAAGGCATCAAGAAGAATATGAAGCTAGGCAAGGCCCCAGGATTCTCCAAAGACGAGCACGGGATTGTTTGGTACAAAGGCCGCGTCTGCGTACCAAACAACACAGAGCTGAAGAACCTGATTCTGCAAGAAGCCCACGACACTCCGTATTCCATCCACCCCGGAGGAACCAAGATGTATCAAGACTTGAAGGCACAATTCTGGTGGCACGGGATGAAAAGAGAGATTGCAACCTATGTTGCAAAGTGTGATGTGTGCCAAAGGGTCAAGGCTGAATATGAGCGACCTGCTGGATTGTTTGAACCACTCAAAGTTCCTGAGTGGAAGTGGGATAAAGTCGGAATGGACTTCATCACTGGACTACCAAGGTCGAATAGAGGACATGACTCTATCTGGGTCATAGTCGATCATTTGACCAAGGTGGCCCATTTCATTCCTGTCAAGACCACTTATGATGGCAACCGGCTGGCAGCTCTCTACATCGACCGAATCGTAAGTCTTCACGGCGTTCCCAAGGAGATTGTGTTAGATCGAGGAACCCAGTTCACCTCAAGGTTCTGGAAGAAGTTCCAAGAGGCCTTGGGAACCAAGTTATCTTTCAGCACAGCTTTCCACCCACAGACCGGAGGTCAGACAGAACGAGTCAATCAGATTCTCGAAGATATGCTCCGAGCCTGTGTCTTGGCATATGGAGCCAAGTGGGAAGATTGTCTCCCTTTTGCCGAGTTCTCCTGTAACAACAGTTACCAGTCGAGCCTGCAGATGGCCCCATTTGAGGTGTTGTATGGACGCAGATGTCGCACACCCCTCAACTGGTCAGAGACTGGAGAAGGACTAGTCTTTGGACCGGATATTCTTCGCGCAGCAGAAGAGCAAGTCCAACTAGTCAGAGAGCGTTTGAAGGCAGCCAAGTCAAGGCAAAAGAGCTATGCTGACACTCACCGTCGGGACATGAGTTTCCATGTCGGGGACCATGTGTACCTGCGGGTAACTCCTCTGAAAGGAACCAAGCATTTCCACGTCAAGGGGAAGCTCGCACCAAGGTTCATCGGACCCTTTGAGATCACTGCACGACGAGGAGAAGTGGCTTACCAGTTGGAACTACCACCTGAGCTATCCGATGTGCACAATGTATTCCATGTGTCACAACTCCGGAAATGTCTCCAAGTTCCAGACAAGCCCAATCTCTACAAGGATGTTGATCACCAAGCCATTGATCTGCAGCCTGATTTGACCTACCGCGAGAAGCCCATTCGCATTCTGGACGAAGCAGAACGACGGACGCGAAGCCGTACCATCAAATACTTCAAGGTCCAGTGGAGCAACCACACCGAAGCAGAAGCAACCTGGGAACGTGAAGACTATCTTAGATCCGAGTTTCCCGATCTCTTTTAAGACCTAGTTTAGGAATCTCGGGGACGGGATTCTTGTAAGGGGGGTAGGTCTGTCACACCCTGCATTTTGTAACATGTTATTTGCATCAATGAAGCATGAAAATTTGGACCAACAAAATTTTTGGCATCATTTGGCTTTTATTTGAATTGAGTTTTTCTTCATGTGCTTTTTCATGTGTTCATTAAAGTCAACTATTCCCTCTTGTAGAATTCATCTCCATACCCAAAACTTCCGCCCAATGATCATGCCAAGTGTTATATAACAGTATAGAATTCTCTTACAAAATTAATTTGGCCAAAATGTATTTTATAAATTTAGTTTTCCAAAAACCCCTGAATTGAGATTTGCACTGCAAGTACTTGATTTAGGGTGAGAAAATTATTTCAAAAAGTATATTTGAGACCTAGTAGTCATAAGACTCCCAGAAACCACAAAGATATAATTTTAAAAGTTATTTTCCTATTTTATTTACAAGCTTTTTCTTAAGGCCAGAAATGGTCTTTAATAGGGAAAAATTATTTAACTATTTCAAAAATATTTGCCAAAATTCAGGGAGACTCAGAGGACATATATTGTCCATATATAAGAGTTTCAACACCTGGTCATGTTCAAAATAATGGGCTAATCCCTCTTAAACCCTTTCTGGATATTTCAAGCTTTTGAAATATTTACAAAGGAAATATTCTCCAAAAATTCAATGGAAATTCTGTCATGTCATATATGATATATATGATGATCTTGCCAAGTCCCATGCCCTGGGAAGCAAGAAAACATCCTCAAAACCCTTCATAACCATTCTGTCCATATTTGAAGTTTGAGCAACTTTACATTGCCAAACTTGTCCAAATGCTCTCAAATTTGGTGCACATGCTAGAAATGCCTAATAAGGCATCTAGACCAAATGGCACAAGATTTGGAATAGAGCAACTTGATCAGAACACCCCAAAACCCTTTCTGTTCAAATGCAAATTTGAACAACTTTACATTACCAACTTTTTACCTGGAGCTTCAAACTTTGTGGACATGATCTATACCCCAAATGATGAAACTACACCAAGTGGTGCATCAAGGGGAGATGATTAGCTTGACTCAAACAAGATGAAGCCATTTCTGTTGATTTCTAGGGTTCACCAAAGTTACATTGGCTAGTTTCTTCAAATGAGCCCAAATTTGGTGAAGCACCCTATTTTCATATGTCATTCAATCCTGTTAAGTGTCATGGCAAGTGGAGATCATTTGCTTGACCAAACACTGATAAAACACCTTCTGCAGAATTACTAAAACCCTCTTCTTGATCACTTTCACCTTTTACCTTGGCCTCAACTTTCTACCACATGTTCAACCAGTTACTAGCTACCTCCAGTAACTTCCCCAGGACCCCAGCTCCATGATTGAGGGGTAAAAACCCTAGTTCACCCTGCTGGACAGCCATTTCTCACCAAGTTACCAGCTTCCCCTCTCTCTCACAGCATCTCCAGAGCATCCAAGGCCACAGGCCATTTCTTTACTCCTCCCTTGACCTTCTAGACAACCTTGGGCACGTTGGACATGACCAGAGCGGCGAGGGCACGAATGTGCCAGCCATTCGGGCGCTCTGGAGCACGCTACAGTGCGCCACCGCACTGTAGCTTCGCCCAATCAGCTGCCCTCGACAGCCTCGGGCCTCCCCCTCGCGCCTCTCAACGTGCCTCGACGTCCGCAGCCCCCACCGGCGCTGTCCCCCTCCTCCTGCGCCCTCCAGTAGCCGTCGCCACACGCGCACCGGCCGCCCGCGACACCCACTCCTCGGGATCGCACGCGCGCACGGCCTGGAAGCTCCCCCGCTCCTCCTCTCTCCTCTGATGGACGTAGGGATCGTCCAGCAACTCCGCAGACTCATTCCCATCGCCTCTCGTGCGCTGTAGCGTCGAGCACGAGCTCGCCGGTGCACTAGACCATGGGGCTCCGCCGTTCCCCTAT
>LR738711.1:233566860-233609595 GCA_902687465.1 Secale cereale | reverse complement strand
TCCAACAGCACCAGCAGCTTCTCCTCATCCCCAGCATCACTCCAGCACCACCAGTTCATCCCCAGAAGGTTCCAGTGCTCGGGATCAACCGGAGCTCCGCCGCGTCGGGCCGCCGGTGATCTCGCAGTACAGGCCTCCTCTGCCCTTCTCTTTGCCCGATCTAGAACCGTGGTGCACCACTGACCCTTTCCCCTCATTTTCCCCTCTCTGTGGCAGTTGGAATCGGCCGGAGCGACGACCTCCCGAAGCTCCTCCGCCGTCCCACCTCGCCGCCGGCGAACCCGACCTCCCCGGCGTGCCGCACCACCACCCCTACCTCCGCAACACGACGGTGAGTCCGTTCCTGCCCTCCGTTGCCGTCGTCGTGGCCGGAATCAACGCCGGTGAGCTCGCCGTCGCCGTGGCCGTGAGGTTGGAGATGACAGGCGGGCCCCGCCTGTCATCCTCACCCCTCTCTCCCCCTCCTCTCAGCCACTGACCGCCGGGCCCCGCCCGTCAGGTTTGAAAACCTGACGTGCACGCGCTGGCACCCGCGCGGCTGGGCTGGTTTGCCCTGGGTCGTGCACTGTGGCCCCTCTGGCCCAGTAGCACAGGGGCATTTCTTTTTATTATTTCTGTAAATATTTCAAACATTTTTACAGAAATGAATATTGGTCCAAATGAAATAATTCCAACTCCTAAATTCTTGTAATATTCCAACCTATTTAATGGTGTCACTTTCACTCACATCCATGAAACTTTTCTGTTCTGTTCATATTTAAATTCAAATTTGAGCAATAAAACTCATGTTCTAAAATCATTAGATTCCATTCTGTTACTCCAAAACTCCAACTAAGAATTTTCCCCATCTTAGAAATCCCTCTAGTATTTAACAAAAATAAGTTGACATTTTCCTGAGCACTTTGATTTTTCTGTTTTATTTGTGGTCTTATTTTTCCGTTGTTATTATGCGACGTATAGATACCGTATTTGACGAAGTTGCTGAAGAAGGAGAAGGAGAAGGATTTGAAGACTTTGAAGACCAAGCCAATCCAGGCAAGCAGCCCTTTGACCATGATACACTTGTTCTCGGAACCCGTTTGTTTCCGATGCATAATGATAGGGTTACGATGGTGACCTAGTTGAAACCACCACATGATGCATGCTTTACTCTTGATCTTGCTATGTGCTAGATGGCATGCAAATAGTTAGTGATGATGCTTAGTGATGCATGTGTGATTGAACCTTCGTGGTTGGAATCTTTGCATGAACCCATCGGGTGCCCCTAATGCCCGAGGGTGATGTTGAGTTAGGTCATCACTTGAGGAAGAAGTGATGTGCCGGTAAATCTTGTGCATGGGTGAAATAATGGATTAGATTTATGTGTGACTACCGTCCCAACCAAACATGTGCAACCACACTACCCCTTATGGGACGGGGCTTTATTGATTACTTAGGTCGATACTAGCATGGTGCCCGCATTACTAGTGACGGGAAGACTTGAGGTCTTTCCCGGGACGGGGTCGTGCTTGGATAGACGGCCATGACTGTTTTTACAGGGCACCGGACACACCGTTGGTCCCTTCGGGTACGCGTGACATTGAAATTAGGGCAAGTCCCGTGATCTATTGTTTGTACTCGAGGGCCGTGTACCAACGAGTGGACTCTATGTTAGTGTCGTCTAAGGAAAGATAATGACCGGGTGCTTCCCCTGAGTACTTGAGGTACTGCGGGATCGTGGATGACACGAAAGCTTCCCGGATCTTGTGGGTAAAGTGCGCAACCTCTGCAGAGTGTAAAACTATTCGAATAGCCGTGTCCACGGTCATGGACAGTTGGGTGGTGCTACTTAAACTATGTCCAGAATTTTACTTCATCGGTAAAAGTATGTGTGTGATGAGTCAAGGTGGTGACTTGACTCGATGTATTGAATCATATTCATGTTGATATCGGTAACCTGTCTTCAAGGTTACGCGAGTTTATTGATGCATAAACTTGATGGTAGAATATTTATTCTAGCCCTCTGCTAGATTGTTCATTATTGTTCAATTGCACTGTTACTTTGAACCACATCATGGGTTGCTTGCGAGTACGTTGAAAGTACTCATTGGCTTGCCACTGGTTATTTAATTGGCCAGGCATGGAAGAACAGGAATATGGTGAAGAGTTCTTTGGAGACGAACATGCGAACTAGGACGCTATCCCAGTCAGAATGCCTGTAGGGTTAAGGCAGATGGCATGGGTTCTACCTATTATCGAAGACTTCCACTATTTGAGTTATTTGCTATTCAGCCCTTGAGGCTTTATCTATGTAAGACTTGGCCATAATGGCCATAATTTGTGTAAGACGATATGTATGGATGTAAGACTCTTGTTATTCAGCTTCTGTGTGTTCAGTGAGCATTGATCTCTGGGATCACTGTACACGTGCATTCGGTGATCTCGACTTCTAAGTCGGGGTCCCCACAGAAACCACATCTAATCAGAGGCTAGATGCAATATTTATTCCCTAACAACAACAAAAGCAAAAAACATAAAATTTGGTTGCCTCCCAACAAGCGCTATCGTTTTACGCCCCTAGCTAGGCACGATATTTCAATGATGCTCACATGAAAGACAAGGATTGAATCACAAAGAGAGCATCATAAGACATATGACAAACACATCTAAGTATGACATACTGCCTATGCATAGGCATCTTATAGGAAAACAAATTACCAAGACAAGCAAGATCTAGCATATGCAAGAAAGGAAAAAGAAACAATAGCAATCTCAACATAACAAGAGGTGATTTAGTAACATGAAAATTTCTACAACCATATTTCCCTCTCTCATAATGATTGCATGTAGGATCATGATCAAATTCAACAAAATAGCTATCACATAACATATTCTCAACAAGATCCATATGCATGCAAAGTTGACACTCTTCCAAAAGAGTGGGATTAACATTAACTAAAGTCATGACCTCTCCAAACCCACTTTCAATATTATTGCAAACATTTTTATCAATCTCATATTCATCATGGGGCTTAAATAAATTTCCAAGATCATAAGAATCACCCCAATCATGATCATTGCAACAAGTAGTGGGCAAAGCAAAATAAGCATCCCGAAGCTTAGGGTTTTGCATATCATTAGCACAATTGACACTAATAGAATTTATAATAACATAATTGCAATCATGCTTTTTACTCAAAGAGCTATCGTGAATAAATTTATGTTTTTCTTTCAATATTTCGTCAAAAAATTTGGATTCATAAATTTCAAGCAAAACCCCATTAAGATAATCTAGTGTAGTCAACTCACTAGCAATAGGTTCAACATAATTGGATCTCTTAGAGAGATTAGCAAGTGGATGAGGATCCATACTTTAGCAAGCGGAGATGCAAGCTAATTGAGGGCACATAGCACACGAGCAAACAAGAGGCAAGCGAACGAAAAACACATGGTGGAAGAAGGGCAAATAAAACGGCAAGGGTGAACTGGGGGAGAGGAAAACGAGAGGCAACTAAATGTAATGCAAAGGATAAGGGTTTGTGATAGGTACTTGGTATATGATTTTTGCGTAAGCCTCCCCGGCAACGGCGCCAGAAATTGGCAAGTTGACAGGATGGCAAATCTTGACTTGACTTGGCGTGAGTCTCCCCGGCAACGGGGCCAGAAATTCTTCTTGCTACCTCTTGAGCTTGCGTTGTATTCCCTCGAAGAGGAAAGGGAGATGCAGCACAGTAG
Source organism: Secale cereale (assembly GCA_902687465.1). Classification (NCBI taxonomy): domain Eukaryota; kingdom Viridiplantae; phylum Streptophyta; class Magnoliopsida; order Poales; family Poaceae; genus Secale; species Secale cereale. The sequence continues at coordinate 233,605,881 of LR738711.1, read as the reverse complement.
CGTAAGTATTTCCCTCAGTTTTTGAGAACCAAGGTATCAATCCAGTAGGAGACCAAGCGCGAGTCCCTCGCACCTGCACAAACAAATAAGAACTTCGCAGCCAACGCGATAAGGGGTTGTCAATCCCTTTACGGTCACCTACGAGAGTGAGATCTGATAGAGATGATACTTATATTTTTGGTATTTTTGGTTTAATAAAACAACAAATAAAAGCAAGAAAAGTAAAGTAGATGTAGATTGATATGTTTAGAATAGACCCCGGGGCCATAGTTTTCTCTAGTGGCTTCTCTCATGATAGCGATTTTCTACGGCGGGTAAACAAATTACTGTCAAGCAATTGATAGAAAAGCAAATAATTATGAGACTATCTAGGCATGATCATTGTATATAGGCATCATGTCCAAGACAAGTAGACCGACTCCTGCCTGCATCTAGTACTATTACTCCACACATCGACCGCTATCCAGCATGCATCTAGTGTATTGAGTTCATACGAACAGAGTAACGCCTTAAGCAAGATGACATGATGTAGAGGGATAGACTCAAGTGATATCATGAAAATCCAATCTTTTTATCCTCGATGGCAACAATACAATACATGCCTTGCTGCCCCTACTGTCACTGGGAAAGGACACCGCAAGATTGAACCCAAAGCCAAGCACTTCTCCCATTGCAAGAACTATAGATCTAGTAGGCCAAACCAAACCAATAATTCGAAGAGACTTGCAAGGATATTATGAGCACACATAAAAAGTTCAGAGAAGAACCAAATATCTTTCATAGATAACCTTGATCATAAACTCACAATTCATCGGATCTCGACAAACACATCGCAAAAAGAGATTACATCGAATAGATCTCCTCGAAGACCGAGGAGAACTTTGTATTGAGATCCAGAGAGAGAAGAAGCCATCTAGATACTAGCTATGGACCCGAAGGTCTGTGGTAAACTACTCACAACTCATGGTGAGGGCGATGATGATGATGATGAAGGCCTCCGTGATGGATCCCCCTCCCGGAACAGGCTCCAAGATGGGATCTCCACGGGAACAGAAGCTACGGCGGTGGAATTAGGGTTTTCTCTCTACGTATGGAGTTTCTGGGGTACGTAGGTATATATAGGAAAAAGGAGGGCACCGGGGGTCGTGTGGGCCAGCCTCGAGGCAGGGGGACGCGCCCTGGGAAGGGGCCGCGCCCCCCACCCTCGAGGGAAGCCCAGCTGTCCCCTGACTTGGTCCTGACGCTTTCCGTGCGCGATTTTCTCCAAAAATATCTCTCGCGAAGGTTTCATTCCGTTTGGACTCCGTTTGATATTCCTTTTCTGCAAAACCCTGAAATAGGCAAAAAAAACAGCAATCTGGACTGGGCCTTTGGGTTAGTAGGTTAGTCCCAAAAATGATATAAAAGTGAATGATAAAGCCCATTAAGCATCCAAGACTTCATAAATAATAGCATGGAACAATCAAAAATTATAGTTACGTTGGAGACATATCAGTGAGTAGGGATTTCCATGCAACGGATGCACTAGAGCTAAATATGTATGAAAGCTCAACAAAAGAAACTAAGTGGGTGTGCATCCAACTTGCTTTCTCATGAAGGCCTAGGGCATTTGAGGGATCCCATCGTTGGAATATACAAGCCAAGTTCTATAATGAAAATTCCCACTAGTATATGAAAGTGACTAAACATGAGGCTCTCTACCATGAAGAACAGGGTGCTACTTTGAAGCACAAGTGTGAAAAAAGATAGTAGCAATTATCCCTTCTCTCTTTTCTCTCATTTTTTTGGAGGGCTTTCTCTTTTGTTTTTTTAGCCCCTCTCTATTTTTTTGGGGCCATCTCTTTTTTTATTGGCCTTTCCTCACATGGGACAATGCTCTAATAATGATGATCATCACACTTTTATTGATTTACAACTCGATATTAGAACAAAGTATGACTCTATATGAATGCATCCAGTGGTGTACCGGGATGTGCAATGAATCAAGAGTGACATGTATAAAAAATTATTCATGGTGGCTTTGCCACAAATACGATGTCAACTACATGATCATGCATGGCAATATGACAATATGAAGCGTGTCATATGAACGGAATGGTAAAAAGTTGCATGGCAATATATCTCGGAATGGCTATGGAAATGCCATGATAGGTAGGTATGGTGGCTGTTTTGAGGAAGATATATGGTGGTTGTTTTGAGGAAGGATGTATAGTGGGTGTATGGTACCAGCAAAAGTTGCGCGGTACAAGAGAGGCTAGCAATGGTGGAAGGGTGAGAGTGCGTAATATCCATGGACTCAACATTAGTCATAAGAACTCATATACTTATTGCAAAAATCTACGAGTCATCAAAACAAAGCAATCAACGCATGCTCCTAGGGGGAGGTTGGTAGGAGTTAACCATCGTGCGCCCCCAACCTCCACACAAAGGTTGACACTCTACAAATACCTCATGCTCTAACTTCGTCACCTAGCGGTTCACCATACGTGCATGCTACGGGAATCACTAACTTTAACACAAGTATTTCTCAATTTCATAATAACTCCACTAGCATGACTCTAATATCACTATCCTCATATCTCAAAACAATTATCAAGCACCCAACTTCTCGTCATATTCAATGCACTTAGTATGAAAGTTTTTACTACATTGATATTGGATGACTATCATGTGAAGGCTAGTTTTATAGCCTAAGCACATCACCATGCTGTTTTAATAGACTCTCAAATGGATATAAGTGAAGCTTGAGAGTTCAACAATTTCTACAAAATATTATCACCACCGTGCTCTAAAAGATATAAGTGAAGCACTAGAGCAAAACTATTCAACTCAAAAGATATAAGTGAAGCACATAGAGTGTTCTATCAATTCCTAGGCCATATTTAACTCTCTCAAATAGGTGTGTCCAGCAAGGATAATTGCGGCAAACAAACAAGCAAAGACTCAAATTATACAAGACGCTCCAAGTAAAACACATATCATGTGGTGAATAAAAATATAGCTCCGAGTATAGTTACCAATGGATGAAGACGAAAGAGGGGATGCCTTCCCGGTGCATCCCCAAGCTTAGGCTCTTGGTTGTCCTTGAATTTTACCTTGGGGTGCCTTGGTCATCCCCAATCTTAGGCTCATGCCACTCTTTGTTCCATAGTCCATCAAAGCAATACTCAAAACTCGAAAACTTCGCAACACAAAACTTAGACAAAAATCTCGTGAGCTCCGTTAGTATAAGAAAACAAACCACTACTCAAAGGTACTGCCATGAATTCATTCTTTGTTTATATTGGTGTTAAACCTACTGTATTCCAACTTCTCTATGATTCATACTTCCCAATACTACTCATAGATGCAATGAAATAAGCAAACAACACATGAAAAACAGAATCTGTCAAAAACAGAATAGTCTGTAGTAATCTGCAGTTTTCGCATACTTCTGTAACTCCAAAAAATTCAAACTAAAATTTTAAAAGTGAGGAATTTGTCTATTAATCATATGCAAAAAGAATCAAATAAATAGCACACTCCAGTAAAATCCGGTGACCATTCTAGCAAGCGCTAACGATTCATTTTTTCACAGCAAGATCATATAAACTTCACACAAGTCTTCCCAAAGGTTCTACTTGGCACAAACACTAATTAAAACATAAAACCACATCTAAACAGAAGCTAGATGCAATATTTATTCCTAATCAGAAGCAAAAACAAAGAAACTAAAATAAAGTTGGGTTGCCTCCCAACAAGCACTATCGTTTAACGCCCCTAGCTAGGCATGATGATTTCAATGATGCTCGCATAAAAGATATGAATTGAAACATAAAGGGAGCATCATGAAGAATATGACTAGCATATTTAAGCCTAACCCACTTCCTATGCATAGGGATTTTGTGAACGAACAACTTATGGGAACAATAATCAACTTGCATAGGAAAGCAAAACAAGCATAGCTTCAAAATTGTAAGCACATAGAGAGGAAACTTGATATTATTGCAACATGTAGAAGCATATGATCCTCTCTCATAATAATTTTCAGTAGCATCATGAATGAATTCAACCATATAATCTTTTCAAGATCTACTTGCATAGAAATTTTACTACTCCCATCATAAGAAAAATTCTTCTCATTCATAGTAGTGGGAGTATCATAAGAGACTTGAATACTATAGATTGTTTCCACATTAAAAGAGTAATGTTCAGAGAAAGGGTAATCATAATCATGACAAGTTTTATAAATATAATCATCACTACTTCTTATAGCATAAGTGGCATCACAATAATCATCATAAATCGGAGGCATGCTTTCATCATAATAGATTTGCATATCAAGACTTGGGAGGCTAAAAATATCATCTTCATCAAGTGTAGCATCCCCAAGCTTGGGACAAACATTAATTGGAGCAAATAAATTCTCAAATATATCATTCTCATCAAACATAGCATCCCCAAGCTTGGGCCTTCTCATATCATAGTCATAATCACTCTCATCATTAATAGTATGGATAGCACCGATAGTATAGCAATTATCATCATCACAATGAGTAATAGAAGCAACATCATTTGGGAGGGATGCCTTTTTGTCTTTGCTTCTCCGTCTTTTCTTTTTCTTCTTCACATTAAATATGGGTTTAATCTTCTTTTTGGAGCTCCTTATTAATGAGATTGGTAGAATAGGAGGTCCGCCTCGTTACCTGATTCATCATAGGAAATAATAGGAGGATATTGGGAATTCTCTTCCCTTTCATTAGTATTCTCTTCATCTCCTATTTGTTTTCTTGTCTTAAGGTAATTGGAAATATAAGGATTTTCAATGCAATTCACCGCACAATACATATATATTTCCTCTATATCAAAATCAAGAAGTTTATCAAGATTAAATCATGGAAGATGCTTAGTTCTACATTTGATTTCTTCATAACCCAAAAGCAAGATAAGTTCATTATGATGTGCAAGGGAAATCAAGTCATCACAATTTTTGGATACAATTCGATCATGAAACAATTCACATTGGGTAATGAAATGACCACGTTCATTGCAAAGTTTACAAGTACGGCTAAGATATTTTAAATTTTCAGCACAATCATCTAGCATATGTAGCAACCATTTAGTTTCTAAATACTTATGCCTCTTGCAAAATCTATCTTCTCTATTTGGTAGGTACTTGCAAACTCTATGCACTCCACAAAAATTAACATGCTTATAAGAGATATTTTCATCATGACTAGTGCAATCATCATTAGTATCATGGATATTCAAAGGATTCACACTAACAATATTGCAAGCATGCTCATCATTCAAGTCTTTAGTGCCAAGCATTCTATGTAATTCTTCTTCTAGTACTTGAGCACAATTTTCCTTTCCATCATTTTCATGAAAGATATTAAAAAGATGAAGCATATGACATAACCGTAATTCCATTTTTTTTGTAGTTTTCTTTTATAAACTAAACTAATAAAACAAGAAACTAAAAGATTCGATTGCAAGATCTGAAGATATACCTTCAAGCACTAACCTCCCTGGAAACGGCGCCAGAAAAGAGCTTGATGTCTACTACGCAACCTTCTTCTTGTAGACGTTGTTGGGCCTCCAAGTACAGAGGTTTGTAGGACAGTAGCAAATTTCCCTCAAGTGGATGACCTAAGGTTTATCAATCTGTGGGAGGCGTACGATGAAGATGGTCTCTCTCAAGCAACCCTGCAACCAAATAACAAAGAGTCTCTTGTGTCCCCAACACACCCAATACAATGGCAAATTGTATAGGTGCACTAGTTCGGCGAAGAGATGGTGATACAAGTGCAATATGGATGGTAGATATAGGTTTTTGTAATCTGAAAATACGAAAACAGCAAGGTAGCAAGTGGTAAACGTGAGCATAAACAGCGTTGCAATAGTAGGAAACAAGGCCTAGGGTTCATACTTTCACCAGTGCAAGTTCTCTCAACAAGGATAACATAATTGGATCATATTACTAGCCCTCAACATGGAACAAAGAGTCACTCCAAAGTCACTAATAGCGGAGAACAAACGAAGAGATTATGGTAGGGTACGAAACCACCTCAAAGTTATTCTTTCTGATCGATCTATTCAAGAGTCCGTAGTAACGTTCAATCTATCATAGAGTTCGTACTAGAATAACACCTTAAGACGCAAATCAATCAAAACCCTAATTTCACCTAGATACTCCATTGTTACCTCAAGTATCCGTGGGTATGATTATACGATATGCATCACACAATCTCAGATTCATCTATTCAACCAACACAAAGTACTTCAAAGAGTGCCCAAAAGTTTCTACCGGAGAGTCAAGACGAAACTGTGTGCCAACCCTTATGCATAGATTCCCAAGGTCACGGAACCCACAAGTTGATCATCAAAACATACATCAAGTGGATCACGTCATATCCCATTGTCACCACAGATAAGCACATGCAAGACATACATCAAGTGTTCTCAAATCCTTAAAGACTCAATCCGGTAAGATAACTTCAAAGGGAAAACTCAATCCACTACAAGAGAATAGAGGGGGAGAAGCATCATAAGATCCAACTATAATAGCAAAGCTCGCGATACATCAAGATCGTGCCATCTCAAGAACACGAGAGAGAGAGAGAGATCAAACACATAGCTACTGGTACATACCCTCAGCCCCGAGGGTGGACTACTCCCTCCTCATCATGGACAGCGCAGGGATGATGAAGATAGCCACCGGTGAGGGTTCCCCCCTTCGGCAGGGTGCCGGAACGGGGTCTAGATTGGTTTTCGGTGGCTACAGAGGCTTTCGGCGACGGAACTCCCGATCTAGGTTATTTTCCGAAGGTTTCAGTATTTATAGGTTTTTTGGCGTAGGGCACAAGTCAGGGGGGCCTCCGGGATGTCCACGAGATAAGGGGGCGCCACCACCTGGAGTGGGCGCGCCCCCCACCCTCGTGGGCAGCCCGTGGCTCTCCTGGCCCAACTCTTTTACTTCGGGGGCTTCTTTTGGTCCAGAAAAATCATCAAAAACCGGCACGTCAATTGGACTCTGTTTGATATTCCTTTTCTGTAAAACTCAAAAACAAGGAAAAACAAAAACTGGCACTGAGCTCTAGGTTAATAGGTTAGTCCCAAAAATCATATAAAAATGTATATAAAAGCCCATAAAACATCCTAGAAGGATGATATAATAGCATGGAACAATCAATAATTATAGATACATTGGAGACGTATCAGACTTGTGTTTCATCAAGTAGATATACCCATACCTACTCAAATCATCTGTGAAGGTGAGAAAATAACGATACCCGCCGCGTGCTTCAACACTCATCGGACCGCATACATCGGTATGTATTATTTCAAATAAGTCATTAGCTCGCTCCATTGTTCCGGAGAACAGAGTTTTAGTCCTCTTGCCCATGAGGCATGGTTCGCAGTATCAAATGATTCATAATCAAGTAATTCCAAAAGACCATTAGAATGGAGTTTCTTCATGCACTTTACACCAATATGACCTAAACGGCAGTGCCACAAGTATGTTGCACTATCATTATCAAATTTGCATCTTTTGGCATCAATATTATGAATATGTGTATCACCACGATCAAGATATAAAAAGGAATAGACCATTTCTCAAGGGTGCATGACCATAAAAGATATTACTCATATAAATAGAACAACCATTATTCTCTGACTTAAATGAATAACCGTCTCGCATTAAACAAGATCAAGCGATAATGTTCATTCTCAACGCAGACACCAAATAACAATTATTAAGGTCTAAAACTAATCCCGAATGTAGATGTAGAGGTAGCGTGCCATGCCGATGGCGATCACATCGACCTTGGAACCATTCCCAACGCGCATCGTCACCTCGTCCTTAGCCAATCTTCGTTTATTCCGCAGCTCCCGTTTTGAGTTACAATTATGAGCAACCGAACCAATATCAAATACCCAGGAGCTGCTACGAGCACTAGTTAGGAACACATCAATAACATGTATATCAAATATACCTTTGTTCATTTTTCCATCCTTCTTATCCGCCAAATACCTAGGGTAGTTCTGCTTCCAATGACCACTCCCTTTGAAGTAGAAGCACTCAGTTTCAGGCTTAGGTCCAGCTTTGGGTTTCTTCACAAGAGCAGCAAATTGTTTGCCGTTCTTCTTCCCTTGCTTTCCTTTGCCTTTTTTCTTGAAACTAGTGGTCTTGTTAACCATCAACACTTGATGCTCCTTCTTGATTTCTACCTCCAGCGATTTCAGCATCGCGAAGAGCTCGAGAATTGTCTTATCCATCCCTTGCATATTATAGTTCATCACGAAGCCTTTGTAGCTTGGTGGCAGTGATTGAACAACTCTGCCAATAACACTCTCGGTGGAAGATCAATTCCCAGCTGAGTCAAGTGGCTATGATACCCAAACATTTTGAGTATGTGCTCACTGACAGAACTATTCTCCTCCATCTTGCAGTTATAGAACTTATTGGAGACTTCATATCTCTCAACCCGGGCACTATCTTGAAATATCAATTTAAGCTCCTCGAACATCTCATATGCTCCTTGACGTTCAAAATGTCTTTGAAGTCCCGGTTCTAAGCCGTAAAGCATGGCACACTGAACTATAGAGTGATACGTCAACAATGTATCTATAATTTTTTATTGTTCCATGCTATTATATTACCTATTTTTGATGTTTAATGGGCTTTATTATACACTTTTATATTATTTTTGGGACAAACCTATTAACCCAAGGCCCAATGCAAATTGCTGTTTTTGCCTATTTCAGTGTTTCACACAAAAGGAATATCAAATGGAGTCCAAACAGGATGAAACCTTCGGGAGAGTCATTTTTGGAACAAATACAACACAAAAGACTTGGAGTACACGCCAGGGAAGGAACGAGGCGGCCACGAGGGCAGGGGGCGCGCCCAGGGGGGTAGGCGCGCCCCCACCCTCATGGGCCCCTCATGGCTCCCCTAACGTGCCTCTTCCTCCTATATATACCTACGTACCCTAAAAACATCGATGAGCACCATGAAACCCTAATTCCACCACTGTAACCTTTTGTACCCGTGAGATCCCATCTAGAGGCATGTTCAAGAGCTCCACCGGAGGGGGCATCGATCACGAAGGTCTTGTACATCAACACCATAGCCTCTCCGATGAGTTGTGAGTAGTTTACCACAGACCTTCGGGTCCATAGTTATTAGCTAGATGGCTTCTTCTCTCTCTTTGGATCTCAATACAAAGTTCTCCTTGATCTTCTTGGAGATCTATTCGATGTAATTCTTTTTGCGGTGTGTTTGTCGAGATCCGATGAATTGTGGGTTTATGATCAAGTTTATCTATGAACAATATTTGATTCCTCTCTGAAATCTTTTATGCATGATTTAAATATCTTTGCAAGTCTCTTCGAATTATCAGTTTGGTTTGGCCTACTAGATTGGTAGTTCTTGCAATGGGAGAAGTGCTTAGCTTTGGGTTCAATCTTGTGGTGTCCTTTCCTAGTGAAAGTAGGGGCAGCAAGGCACGTATTGTATTGTTGCCATCGAGGATAAAAAGATGGGGTTTACATCATATTGCATGGGTTTATCCCTCTACATCATGTCATCTTGCTTAAGGCGTTACTCTGTTCTTATGAACTTAATACTCTAGATGCATGCTGGATAGCGGTCGATGTGTGGAGTAATAGTAGTAGATGCAGAATCGTTTCGGTCGACTTGTCACAGACGTGATGCCTATATACAATGATCATGCCTAGATATTCTCATAACTATGCGCTCTTCTATCAATTGCTCGACAATAATTTGTTCACTCACCGTAGAATATGCTATCTTGAGAGAAGCCACTAGTGAAACCTATGGCCCCTGGGTCTATCTTCATTCATATTAATCTTCCATCAACTATTTACCTTTACTTTACTTTTACCTTGCAATCTTTACTTTCAATCTATAACAAAAATACCAAAAATATCATCTTATCATCTCTATTAGATCTCACTTTTGCAAGTAGCCGAGAAGGGATTGACAACCCCTTTATCGCGTTGGTTGCAAGGTTCTTATTTGTTTGTGCGGGTACGAGGAACTTGCGTGTAGTCTCCTACTGGATTGATACCTTGGTTCCCAAAAAAGAGGGAAATACTTACGCTACTTCGCTGCATCACCCTTTCCTCTTCAAGGGAAAACCAACGCATGCTCAACAGGTAGCAAGAAGGATTTCTGGCGCCGTTGCCGGGGATACTTACGCCAAGTCAAGTCAAGATTTGATCTCCCGTCAACTTGCCAATTTCTGGCGTCGTTGCCAGGGAGATCTACGCACAAGTTATATACCAAGTACCCATCACAAACACTTATCCCTCGCACTACATTATTTTCCATTTGCCTCTCGTTTTCCTCTCCCCCACTTCACCTTTGCCTTTTTTTCGTTCGCCTTTTTGTTTGCTTGTGTTGCCATGTGCCTTCTATTAGCTTGCATCTTCGCTTGCTAAATTATGGATCCTCATCCACTTGCTAATCTTTTTAAGATATCCAATTATGATGAACCAATTGCTAGTGAGCTGCGTGCACTAGATTAGCTCTATGAGGTTTTTCTAGAAATTCCTGAGTCCGAAAATTGTGTTGAAGTGTTGAAAGAAGAATATTATAAAGTGATTCACGATAGCTCCTTGAATTAAAAGCATGATTGCAATGATGTTATTATAAATTCTATTAATGTCAATTGTGCTAATGATATGCAAAACCCTAAGCTTGGGGATGCTTATTTTGCTATGCACACTACTTGTTGCAATGATCATGATTGGGGTGATTCTTCTTATGATCTTGAAAATTTATTTAAGAATCATGATATATATGAGATTGATAATGTTTGCAATAATATTGAAAGTGGGTTTTGAAGAGTGTCAACTTTAGATCCCACGTATTTGGAGAATGTTCAATCTTATGAAATTTTTGATAAAAGTGGGTTTGGAGAGGTCATGACTTTAGTTAATGTTAATCCCACTATTTTGGAAGAGTGTCAACTTTGTATGCATGTGGATCATGTTGAAAATATGTTTTGTGATAGCTATATTGTTGAATTTGCTTATGATTCTACATGCAATTATTATGAGAGAGGAAAATATGGTTGTAGAAATTTTCATGTTACTAAATTACCTCTCGTTATTTTGATATTGCTATTATTTCTTTCTTCTTCCTTGCATATGTTAGATCTTGCTTGTCTTGCTAATATTTTTCCCTATAAAATTCCTATGCATAGGAAGTACGTTAGACTTAGATGTGATTTTCACACGCTATATGATGCTCTTTTTGTGCTTCAAGACTTGTCTTTCATGTGAGCATCATTGAATTGTCAAGCCTCTCTTAATGGCTATAAAGAAAGAGCTTGTTGGGAGGCAACCAAATTTTATTTTTGTTTTTTGCTTTTACTTCCGTTTAGGAATAAATAATTCATCTAGATTTTATTTAGATGTGGTTTTGTATTTTAATTAGTGTTTGTGCCAAGTAGAACCTTTGGGAAGACTTGGGTGAAGTCTTTGTGATCATGCTGTAAAAAACAGAAACTTTAGTGCTCACGAGATTAGCTACCATTTTTTACTAGAGAGTGTTTTTTAGTTTATTCTTTTTGCAGATGATTAATAGACAAATTCCTCAGGTCCCCCAATTTATTTCAGAATTTTTAGAGTTACAGAAGTATTCGAAAGTTACAGATTGCTACAGACTGTTCTGTTTTGACAGATTCTGTTTTTCGTGTGTTGTTTGCTTATTTTTATGAATCTATGAGTAGCATCGGGGGGTATGAATCATAGAGAATTTTGAATACAGTAGGTTTAACACCATTATAAATAAAGAATGATTTCATTACAGTACCTTTGAGTGGTGGTTTGTTTTCTTATACTAACTGAGCTCACAAGATTTTCTATTAAGTTTTGTGTTGTGAAGTTTTCAAGTTTTGGGTAAGCATTTGATGGACTATGGAACAAAGAGTGGAAAGAGCCTAAGATTGGGATGCCCAAGGCACCCCAAGGTAAAATTCAAGGACAACCAAAAGCCTAAGCTTGGGGATGCCCCGGGAAGGCATCCCCTCTTTCGTCTTCGTCTATCGGTAACTTTACTTGAGACTATATTTTTATTCACCACATGATATGTGTTTTGATTGGAGCGTCATGTATGATTTGAGTCTTTGATTTTTAGTTTACCATAATCATCCTTGCTGTACACACGTTTTGAGAGACACACACATGAATCGCAATTTATTAGAATGCTCTATGTGCTTCACTTATATCTTTTGAGCTAGATAGTTTTGCTCTAGTGCTTCACTTATATATTTTAGAGCACGGCTGTGGCTTTATTTTATAGAAATTATTGATCTATCATGCGTCACTTATATTATTTTGAGAGTCTTTTGGAACAGCATGGTAATTTGCTTTGGTTATAAAATTAGTCCTAATATGATAGGCATCCAAGATGGATATAATAAAAAAAATCATAAAAGTGCATTGAATACTATGAGAAGTTTGATACTTGATGATTGTTTTGAGATATGAGGATGGTGATATTAGAGTCATGCTAGTGGAGTAATTGTGAATTCAAGAAACACGTGTGTTAAAGTTTGTGATTCCCGTAGCATGCACGTATGGTGAACCGTTATGTGATGAAGTTGGAGCATGATTTATTTATTGATTGTCATCCTTTGTCTGGAGGTCGGGATCGCGCCATGGTTAACTCCTACCAACCCTTCCCCTAGGAGCATGCGTTGAATACTTTGTTTTGATGACTCGTAAATTTTTGTAATAAGTATATGAGTTCTTTATGACTAATGTTGAGTCCATGGATTATACGCACTCTCACCCTTCCACCATTGCTAGCCTCTCTAGTACCGCACAACTATCGCCGGTACCATACACCAACCATATACCTTCCTCAAAACAGCCACCATACCTACCTATCATGGCATTTCCATAGCCATTCTGAGATATATTGCCATGCAACTTTCCACCATTCCGTTTATTATGACATGCTTCATCATTGTCATATTGCCATGCATGATCATGTAGTTGACATCGTATTTGTGGCTAGGCCACCATGCACAGTTTTTCATACATGTCACTCTTGATTCATTGCACATACCGGTACACCGCCGGAGGCATTCACATAGAGTCATATTTTGTTCTAGCTTCGAGTTGTAATCTTTGAGTTGTAAGTAAATAAAAGTGTGATGATCTTCATTAATAGAGCATTGTCCCAGCGAGGAAAGGATGATGGAGACTATGATTCCCCCACAAGTCGGGATGAGACTCGGGACGAAACAAAAAGAGAAAAAAAAGAAAAAGAAAAAAAGGAGGCCATAAAAAAGAAGAGAAAAGGCCCCAAAAAAGGAGAAAAGAAAAAAAGGGAAAAATGATAGAAAAAGAGAGAAGGGACAATGCTACTATCCTTTTTCACACTTGTGCTTCAAAGTAGCACCATGATCTTCATGATAGAGATTCTCCTATGTTGTCACTATATCCATGGCTCACGCTCATGTATTGCGTGAAAGTTGGAAGGTTTGAGAAAATTGAAGTGTGAAACAATTGCTTGGCTGAAACCGGGGTTGTGCATGATTTAAATATTTTGTGGGATGAAGATAGAGCATAGCCAGACTATATGATTTTGTAGGGATAACTTTCTTTGGCATGTTATTTTGAGAAGACATGATTGCTTTGTTAGTATGCTTGAAGTATTATTCTTCTTATGTCACTATTAAACTTTTGTCTTGAATCTTTCGGATCTGAACATTCATGCCACAATAAATAAAATTACATTGAGAATTATTTTGGGTAGCATTCCACATCAAAAATTCTGTTTTTATCATTTACCTACTCGTGGACGAGCAGGAATTAAGCTTGGGGATGCTTGATACGTCTCCAACGTATCTATAATTTTTTATTGTTCCATGCTATTATATTATCTGTTTTGGATGTTTAATGGGCTTTATTATACACTTTTATATTATTTTTGGGACTCACCTATTAACCCAAGGCCCAGTGCAAATTGCTGTTTTTTTTTGCCTATTTCAGTGTTTCGCAGAAAAGGAATATCAAACGGAGTCCAAACGGAGTCCAAATGGGATGAAACCTTCGGGAGAGTCATTTTTGGAAAAAATACAACACAGAAGACTTGGAGTACACGCAGGGAAGGAACGAGGCGACCACAAGGGTAGGGGCACGCCCCCCACCCTCGTGGGCCCCTCGTGGCTCCCCTGACGTGCATCTTCCTCCTATATATACCTACGTACCCTGAAAACATCGAGGCGCACCACGAAACCCTAATTCCACCGCCGTAACCTTCTATACCCGTGAGATCCCATCTAGGGGCCTGTTAGCTCCACCGGAGGGGGCATCGATTACGGAGGGCTTCCACATCAACACCATAGCCTCTCCGATGAGTTGTGAGTAGTTTAACACAGACCTTCGGGTCCATAGTTATTAGCTAGATGGCTTCTTCTCTCTCTTTGGATCTCAATACAAAGTTCTCCTCGGTCTTCTTGGAGATCTATTCGATGTAATTCTTTTTGCGGTGGTTTGTCGAGATCCGATGAATTGTGGGTTCGTGATCGAGATTATCTATGAACAATATTTGATTCCTCTCTGAAATATTTTATGCATGATTTAAATATCTTTGCAAGTCTCTTCGAATTATCAGTTTGGTTTGGCCTACTAGATTGGTAGTTCTTGCAATGGGAGAAGTGCTTAGCTTTGGGTTCAATCTTGCGGTGTCCTTTCCCAGTGACAGTAGGGGCAGCAAAGCATGTATTGTATTGTTGTCGTCGAGGATAAAAAGATGGGTTTTACATCATATTGCATGAGTTTATCCCTCTACATCATGTCATCTTGCTTAAGGCGTTACTCTGTTCTTATGAACTTAATACTCTAGATGCATGCTGGATAGCGGTCGATTTGTGGAGTAATAGTAGTAGATGCAGAATCGTTTTGGTCTACTTGTCACGGACGTGATGCCTATATACAATGATCATGCCTAGATATTCTCATAACTATGCGCTCTTCTATCAATTGCTCGACAGTAATTTGTTCACCCACCGTAGAATATGCTATCTTGAGAGAAGCCACTAGTGAAACCTATGGCCCCCGGGTCTATCTTCATTCATATTAATCTTCCATCAACTATTTACCTTTACTTTACTTTTACCTTGCAATCTTTACTTTCAATCTATAACAAAAATACCAAAAATATTATCTTATCATCTCTATCAGATATCACTTTTGCAAGTAGCCGAGAAGGGATTGACAACCCCTTTATCGTGTTGGTTGGAAGGTTCTTATTTGTTTGTGCAGGTACGAGGAACTTGCGTGTAGTCTCCTACTGGATTGATACCTTGGTTCTCAAAAACTGAGGGAAATACTTACGCTACTTTGCTGCATCACCCTTTCCTCTTCAAGGGAAAACCAACGCATGCTCAAGAGGTAGCATAGAGTAGCATCAGATCGAGCTTGCCAGATATTCATAACATCTGCTTCAGCTCCTGCAGAAGGTGCCTCACCTAGCGGTGCATCAAGGACATAATTCTTCTGTGCCGCAATGAGGATAATCCTCAAGTAACGGACCGAGTCCCTGTAGTTGCTACCATCATCTTTCAACTTAGCTTTCTCTAGGAACACATTAAAATTCAAAGGAACGGTAACACGGGCCATTGATCTACAACATAGGCATGCAAATACTATCAGGACTAACTTCAAGATAAATTAAGTTCAATTAATCAAATTACTAATGAACTCCCACTTATATTAACATCCCTCGGGTTATCTAAGTGATACATGATCCAAATCAACTAACCCATGTTTGATCATCACGTGAGATGGGGTAGTCATCAATGGTGAACATCTCTATGTTGATCATATCTGTTATATGACTCATGTTCGACCTTTCGGTCTCCAGTGTTCTGAGACCATGTCTTTACATGCTAGGCTCATCAAGTTTAACCCAAGTATTATGCATGTGCAAAAACTATCTTACACCCTTGTATGTGAACGTAGAGTCTATCACACCCGATCATCATGAGGTGCTACGAAACTACGAACTTTAGCAATGGTGCATACTCGGGGAGAACACTATTATCTTGAAATTTAAAGAAGGGATCATCTTATCATGCTACCGCCGTTCTAAGCATAATAAGATGCATAAAGGATAAACATCACATGCAATCAAAATATGTGACATGATATGGCCATCATCATCTTGTGCTTTGGATCTCCATCTCCAAAGCATCATTATGATCTCCATCGTCACCAGCTCGACACCTTGATTTCCATCGTTGCGTCGTGGTCGTCTCACCAACTATTGTTTCTACGATTATTGCTAACTCATAGCGATAAAGTAAAGCAATTACATGGCGCTTGCATTTCATACAATAATTAAGAGACAACCATACGGCTCCTGCCGGTTGTCGATATTATGAAACATGATCATCTCATACAATAACATATAACTCATCACGTCTTGACCATATCACATCACAACATGCCCTGCAAAAACAAGTTAGATGTCCTCTACTTTGTTGTTGCAAGGTTTACGTAGCTGCCACGGGCTTCTAGCAAGTACCATTCTTACCTACGGCACAAAACCACAACGGTGATTTATCAAGTTTTTTGTTTTAACCTTCAACAAGGACCGGCCGCAGTCAAATTCGATTCAACTTAAGTAGGAGAAACAAACACTCGCCAGCCACCTTTATGCAAAACAAGTTGCATGTCTATCGGTGGAACCAGTCTCATGTACATGGCCATGTAAGGTTGGTATGAGCCGCCTCATCTTACAATACCGCCGAAACAAAATAAGATGTTGGTGGTAAGCAGTATGACGATCACCAGCCACAAATTTTTGTGTTTTACTCAAGCATATCATCTATGCATAGACCTGGCTCATGGTGCCACTGTTGGGAACTTTGCATGGAAAAAAAATCTACGCACACGCAATGATCTATCCATGGAGATGTATAGCAACGAGGGGGAGTGTAACGCCCCGGACACACCCGTCGGCGGTCGTTACTCCTGGCGGGATCTAGACTGGCCCCACATATCAATACTAGTCTTTTCTGCGCACTTTGTCCTCACTCGTGCGCACCCGGGAGCAATTTCCCGGTCGGTCACCCATCCCGAACTACTCCAAGCTGAGCAGGCTTAACTTTGGAGTTCTATCTGAATGGGCTCCCGGAAAAGAAGGAATTCCTTATTGATATGAGTAGTCTATCATCCCTAATAAGCTAGGCCATCACATACACCCCCACTCAGAGGATTCGACGTCCTCGTCGGGCCACAGGAACGTTCCCTCTTGGTACATACGTCTGTGCATCCAGTCCGATACATGTGCCATGCCGTGTGCCATGACGGGTCACAAACGTCATGAACAACATGACCGCGCACCTGTCCGCAAACATCCGTGTAACCGTGAGGGTTGGCTCTGATATCATCTTGTAACGCCCTGATACGTCCAAAACGTATCTATAATTTCTGCTTGCTCCATGCCTCTTTTGGGTGATATTGCTATGTTATTTATACACTTCCATACACTTTTGATCATATTTGGACTAACCTATTAACTCAGTGCACCCCAGTGCCAGTTTCTGTTTTCGGCTGTTTTTGTATTTCAGGTTTTCACATTACGAGAACTGCCAGAAAAATCCAGAAAAATTATATAAAAAATCAGCGTTCCGGAAGCTTCCATGCGGCCAAAGTAGGGCCGAAGGGGACCCACAGGGGCTCCAGGCGGCCTGCCCACGCGGCCCGCCTGGCCGCGCCGGGGGGGGCGCCTGGGCACCCCTGACCCCCTCTGATGCCCCCCTTTGGCATATATTTACACCGTGTCGCGGAAACCCTGATTCCGGACCCCTTTTCTCCAGACGCGATTCCGATCTCCGCCGCCATCGCCATCAAGCTTCGGGGGACCAGAATTCCTGCGCCGGCACCCTGCCGGGACGGGGAAGTGCCCCCGGATTCATCTCCATCGACGTTGCTTCCTCCCTCCATGATGCGGGAGTAGTTCCTCCTCGGGGCTGAGGTTCTTACCAGTAGCTATGTGGTCAATTCTCTCTCCCATGATGTGATCTTCGTTGTGATCATAGGCTATGTTAATCTAGGGTGATCCCATGATATTTCCCCTTCCTCTATGTATTGGATTGATGTACTCACTTGTCTTTATCTAGTATAATCCCCGAGACCAAGGTGACAGCGGTCTATTGGACATGGATTAGAACAATATTTTCATGAGTGATTTCCTCTCTTGTGTGTTGATTGAAGATTGAGAGTCTCTTGGTGCTTGTCTTTGACTATCCTTTAGATATGTTGTGGTGATTGTGGGACTCTCTTTGGATGGCCGCGGTGACATTGGGAAATCCTTAGATTGAGAACTACGAACTTTGAGGTGTGCTTTTGTAGCCCTACATAATTCTCGTCCTCTCTTGACCACGAAGGAATGACCTCCGAGTGTGTCCCCTTTGCATGTTTTATGGGAAATATCATGTGATTCGATTATGTTAATGTTGTTGGGAGTTGCCACTAGTGAAAGTATGAAGCCTAGGCCTTGTTTCCACCATTGCAATATCATTTGTGCTCACATTTACCACTTGTTTGCTTGCTGCACTTTTTATTACAGATTTATATTACTTTGTTTTGCCATCCATATCACTTGCCATTTAACATCTCTTCGCCGAACTAGTGCACCTATACATCTAACAAGTGTATTAGGTGTGTTGGGGACACAAGAGACTTCTTGTATCTTAGTTGCAGGGTTGCTTGAGAGAGACCATCTTCAACCTCTACTTCCCTGAGTTCGATAAACCTTTGGTCATCCACTTGAGGGAAATTGCTGCTGTCCTACAAACCTCTGCGCTTGGAGGCCCAACATAGTCTACAAGAGTAGAAGCGTGTGTAGACATCAAGCTATTTATGGCGCCGTTGCCGGGGAGGTGAGCGCTTGAAGGTATATCTTTAGATCTTGCAATTAAATCTTTTTGTTTCTTGTTTTTATTTCACTAGTTATGCTTATGGACAACCTTGCTATTGGATCGTTGCTTGCGGGAAGACGCCCCACACCTGTGGTGGTTGCTCATCCCCCTACTGAAATTGTGCCCTATAAAATACCAGCTGGTATTATCGATCATGTTTTGGCTAATCATTATGCAGGAGACAGGCATCCCGGTGAACACTTGCTATATCTGTCACAACTATGTTCATTATTTAAGCTTGCAGGTGTATCAAGGGAGTTTGTCATGAGGAAATTGTTCGCCGTATCACTTATAGATAAAGCTTCAGATTGGTATAAGCTTCTCGATAACTCGCACTTGCTTGATTGGCAAGAGCTTATGTCTCTCTTTTACTCCAAGTTTTATCCTCTTCATGAAGTCCATGAGAATAGGAACTATGTTTATAATTTCTATCCTCATGACGGAGAGAGCATAGCTCAAGCTTGGGGGAGACTGAAAACGTTAATGCTAAAATGTCCTGACCATGGGCTCCCCAAAGATATGATTATTACTAATTTCTATGCGAGGCTTTCTCGACAGGATAAAGATTTGCTCGATGCTTCCTCTATGGGTTCTTTCACAAACGAAAAGATTGATGCTAAATGGGAACTCCTTGAAAGAATTCAACGCAACACTGAAGATTGGGAGATCGACAAAGGTAAAGAGTCAGGATATGTGGAGAAGCTTCATCTCCAACCACTCCCTCCTAAGGTTAAGAAGAAGAAAAAGAAGAGGAGGAGGAAGAGGAGCAAGAAAGAAGAAGAATGGGTATCAACCTGGCCTGAGCATATTCCTCCCATCAACTTTTATCCTAACGGTTGTAAGTTTAAAGAAGAAGGTGAAGTTTATTGCCTTAATTATCATCTTGATGATACGTCCGTAGGTACTATTGAAGATGATTTTGATTATGATATGTATGTTACTTATTGTGATTGGGAAAATGATGATAATGCTACTTATGATCTTGAAAATCTTTTTGGTACCAACTCTGAAAGTGATAATATGGGAAGCTCTAAGCTTGGGGATGATAGGGTTTCAAATCCTTTACCCACTAGTGATGTGATAATTGATAATTATTTTGCTAGTAAGAATAAAGACAACATGATTACAAATATAGTTGCTAGCAATGATAATGCTCTTCTCTACTATGATGATGTTATAACTCCAATCTATAGTGATTATAAAGGTACCTATGACATAAGGAGAAATTATCCTTATGAAACTTGTCATAATCATGGAGGGAATTACTCCCTTGTTGAACACCACCCTCCTAATACACAATTAATCTATAGTGTTCAAGTTGTTTATGATAGTCCTACTCCCACTATTACCAATGAGAAAGATTATGCTTATGTGGAGAGTAAGAGTACCTTTTGCATGTGGATCATGGTAACAATGCTTTATGTGATGCTTATATTGTTGAGTTTATTCATGATCCCACTGAAAATTATTATGAGAAGGGAACATATGCTTGTAGATATTTCAATAATATCAAGTTCCCTCTCTTTATGTTGAAGGTTTTGAAGCTACACTTGTTTTGTCTTCCTATGCTTATTGCTTTGTGCTTCAATGAATTATTCTATTGCAATATTCCTATGCATAGGAAGCATGTTAGGCTTAAATGTGTTTGGTATTTGCTTCTTGATGCTCTCTTTTGTTCTTCAGCTCTTATTCTTACGAGAGCATCATTAAAGTCTTATGCCTAGCTTAAAGGCATAAAAGAAAGCGGTTTTGGGAGGCAGCCCACAATGAATAAAATTTTATTTTGCTTTTGCTGTGTCTTGATGTTGTTACTACAGTAGCATCATCATTGTATCTTTACTTTTCAACTTTGTGCCAAGTGTAGCCTCTGATTGCAAGAAAGTTCAAAAGTTGTGGCGTGCTGTCCAGGAAACAGATTCTGTCCTTGGATAGAAAAATTCGTATAAAATCACCAGATCATCTTTTTGGTCTGAATTTTTTCGACAGCGTGATCTATATAATTGTATTTCGTGCGTCTGTTCTGAGTTTTTTTATTAGAGTTGCAGAAGTGTCCCGAACAAATCAATTACTACCTGCTGTTCTGTTTTTCACAGATTCTGTCCTGTTTTACTTTTCCTTCATTTTGCAAACCAAGAGCTTGCTTTTTCTTTGCAAAAACCTTTTCGCAATCTTGAGAAACAATAGACCTTCAAGAATATCTTTATTTCCAGCAAGGTATAATTATTTTATTATGGGTACTAACCTCGCTAATCAGATTATGATGAGTTATGTATGAAGGGAGTTTTCAAGTGTGCGAGGGAAGATGATAAAAAGATTCAGGAGTGTCAAGCGCTCAAGCTTGGGGATGCCCCCATGCACCCCCAGAAAATATTCAAGGAGACTCAAGCGTCTAAGCTTGGGGATGCCCCCGTGCATCCCCTTCTCCATCAACATTATCAGTTCGTCTTTCGTTCCACTATATTTTAATCACTTCATGTGTTATGTGCTATGCTTGGAGCGTCTTGCTTTTAGTTTTCTTTAGTTTTTCATAACGAGTCGGAACTCAGCTTTCTTTATGTGGGAGAGAAACACGCTCCACTTCTACCTAGAACATAACATAGAATTTTCATGTCTATCCTTGCTGTGTGTGTTCTTTGTCTTTTAATAGCTACTATCATGTTCAGCTCTTAGCTTTCATGCTTATCTTTTCAAAGAGCATTTGTTTAGTTGGTTGCTTGAACTCTCTTTAATTACCATGCTCACCTTATTAAGAGAGTTTGCTTCCGTTGCATTGGTTGATATGTGTATGATAAAGATGCTACGTGCATGATGGCGCTTAGTAGTTCATGTTTTCTTATGGTCAGTCTCAAATAACTGGGGGGTTCCCAATGTGTTATTGGAGTACCAACATGATTTGTTTGCCTATGATGTGGTATGGTTTAGTAATATCTTCCTTCGAGAATTTATTTTGATTGACTTGGCGTATGCTCACGCATATTTAAGACTGTAAAGAAAGTCTGTCAAGCCTTGATGATCTTTTGTTTCTGAGTAGCGATATAACTACCAGGCATGATTCAATGTTGCTTTGTCGCTCTGCATGATTATGACTGTCATTGCTCTCTTAGTTGGTCGCTCCCAGTCTTTTGCTAACCTTCGCCTGTACTAAGCGGACTGACTGCTTGTGCATCCACATCCTTTAATCCAGTTATGCCATATGAGTCCACCATACCTTCCTACATGGTATTTACCTGCCATTCCTAACGGAGACTTGCATGTGCCATCTCGAAATTATTCAAAGAAAAAGCATTCTTATTTTGTGCCTCTGTTGTAAGTTCATGAGGAAGTAGTGGTTAATTCATGACCTTTTTAAGTTGGACAAGCTTCACCTCGGGATTGCATGTATAATGTGCAAACCCATAATACGAGAAGGAACTGACATTGAGTGCACCCGGCTCAAAAAGATAATATAACAAACAAACCCTCCTTCACGCTTTGTTCATGAGAAATCAGAAAACTTTGGCAGTGATAAACAAAGGAGATTAAGAGGATGTGATCGTCCTCATTCGGGAGCCGTTCCTCAAAACTTGTCCATCTCGAAAAGTGATTGAGTTGTCTGCTAGCATTCGTTGACGAAACATGCATGATCTAAAATAAATTATTACCTCTGTTTTAAAACCAAGAGCTCTGGTACATGTTTTTTCTTTGTTTCCGACTATGGGTTTTCAACCTTGCCAACAAAAGCCACGGTTCGAGAGTCTCCACCTTCTTTTAAAAGCACCAACTACTGAGAGCATGATTGTCATTCTGAGTGTAATGTGCATTGTCCCAAAGTAGCATTGTCTTTTGCATGATTGTGATATCGTTTATTCTGAAATCATTGTATCTAGTCATCACTTAAACCTTGGAGGTGCCCCTGCATTTATGTTTTGCTTCACTAAAGGGGGCAAGCTAGATATCACTTTATCATATTTGCACATCATGTTCATTACAAATCTATTTGATGTTTCAGTATCATATTGTAAAACTTTCAGTTCTTTGTGATTTTCTCATGAGGCAACTTAATTACTATAGATTCATTGTCTCAGTAAGCTTTTGTCATGTGACTATGAAAAAGTCCTATATGGTTAATAGCATGTCACCACAAAAATTATTCTTGTTATCATTTACCTACTCGAGGACGAGCAGGAATTAAGCTTGGGGATGTTGATACGTCCAAAACGTATCTATAATTTCTGCTTGCTCCATGCCTCTTTTGGGTGATATTGCTATGTTATTTATACACTTCCATACACTTTTGATCATATTTGGACTAACCTATTAACTCAGTGCACCCCAGTGCCAGTTTCTGTTTTCGGCTGTTTTTGTATTTCAGGTTTTCACATTACAGAACTGCCAGAAAAAATCCAGAAAAATTATATAAAAAATCAGCGTTTCCGGAAGCTTCCATGCGGCCAAAGTAGGGCCGGAGGGGACCCACAGGGGCTCCAGGCGGCCTGCCCACACGCCCCCCCCTGGCCGCGCCGGGGGCGCCTGGGCACCCCTGACCCCCTCTGATGCCCCCTTTGGCATATATTTACACCGTGTCGCGGAAACCCTGATTCCGGACCCCTTTTCTCCAGACGCGATTCCGATCTCCGCCGCCATCGCCATCAAGCTTCGGGAGACCAGAATTCCTGCGCCGGCACCCTGCCGGGACGGGGAAGTGCCCCCGGATTCATCTCCATCGACGTTGCTTCCTTCCTCCATGATGCGGGAGTAGTTCCTCCTCGGGGCTGAGGTTCTTACCAGTAGCTATGTGGTCAATTCTCTCTCCCATGATGTGATCTTCGTTGTGATCATAGGCTATGTTAATCTAGGGTGATCCCATGATATTTCCCCTTCCTCTATGTATTGGATTGATGTACTCACTTGTCTTTATCTAGTATAATCCCCGAGACCAAGGTGACAGCGGTCTACTGGACATGGATTAGAACAATATTTTCATGAGTGATTTCCTCTCTTGTGTGTTGATTGAAGATTGAGAGTCTCTTGGTGCTTGTCTTTGACTATCCTTTAGATATGTTGTGGTGATTGTGGGACTCTCTTTGGATGGCCGCGGTGACATTGGGAAATCCTTAGATTGAGAACTACGAACTTTGAGGTGTGCTTTTGTAGCCCTACATAATTCTCGTCCTCTCTTGACCACGAAGGAATGACCTCCGAGTGTGTCCCCTTTGCATGTTTTATGAGAAATATCATGTGATTCGATTATGTTAATGTTGTTGGGAGTTGCCACTAGTGAAAGTATGAAGCCTAGGCCTTGTTTCCACCATTGCAATACCATTTGTGCTCACATTTACCACTTGTTTGCTTGCTGCACTTTTTATTACAGATTTATATTACTTTGTTTTGCCATCCATATCACTTGCCATTTAACATCTCTTCGCCAAACTAGTGCACCTATACATCTAACAAGTGTATTAGGTGTGTTGGGGACACAAGAGACTTCTTGTATCTTAGTTGCAGGGTTGCTTGAGAGAGACCATCTTCAACCTCTACTTCCCTGAGTTCGATAAACCTTAGGTCATCCACTTGAGGGAAATTGTTGCTGTCCTACAAACCTCTGCGCTTGGAGGCCCAACATAGTCTACAAGAGTAGAAGCGTGTGTAGACATCAAGCCCCGGACACACCCGCCGGCGGTCGTTACTCCTGGCGGGATCTAGACTGGCCCCACATATCAATACTAGTCTTTTCTGCGCACTTTGTCCTCACTCGTGCGCACCCAGGAGCAATTTCCCGGTCGGTCACCCATCCTGAAACTACTCCAAGCTGAGAATGGGCTCCCGGAAAAGAAGGAATTCCTTATTGATATGAGTAGTCTATCATCCCTAATAAGCCAGGCCATCACAAGGAGAGTGTGTCTACATACCCTCGTAGACCGTAAGTGGAAGCGTAAGACAACGCGGTTGATGTAGTCGAACATCTTCGCGTTCCAACCGATCAAGCACCGAACGTACGGCACCTCCGCGTTTAGCACACGTTAAGCTCGATGACGTCCTCGACCTTCTTGATCCAGCAAGACGGTGAGGTAGTGGATGAGTTTCGGAAGCACGACAGCGTGGTGATGGTAATGGTGTCGCGATCTCCACAGGGCTTCGCCTAAGCACTACGAAAATATGACCGAGTGAGCAAATGGTGGACGGGGGCGCCACACACGGCTAATACAATGTTGTGTCTCCTTGTGTGCCGCCCCCTCCCCACATATATATAGGTGGTGTTGGGGAACGTAGTATTTCAAAAAAAATCCTACGATCACGCAAGATCTATCTAGGAGAAGCATAGCAACGAGCGGGGAGAGTGTGTCCACGTACCCTCGTAGACCGAAAGCAGAAGCGTTTAGTAACGCGGTTGATGTACTCGAACATCTTCGCGATCCACTTGATCAAGTACCGAACGCACGTCACCTCTGCAATCTGCACACGTTATGCTCGGTGACGTCCCTCGTACTATTGATCTAGTTGACGCCGAGGGAAAGTTTCGTCAGCAAGACGATGTGGTGACGGTGATGATGAAGTTACTGATGCAGGGCTTCGCCTAAGCACTACGACAATATGATCGAGGTGTGTAACTGTGGAGGGGGGCACCGCACACGGCTAAGAAATCAACTTGTGTGTCTATGGGGTGCCCCCTCCTCACGTATATAAAGGAGGTAGGGAGGAGGAGGCCGGCTTAGGAGGGGCGCGCCAAGGGGGGAGGGTTCCTACTCCTAGTAGGAGTAGGTTTCCTCCTTTCCTAGTCCAAGTAGGAGAAAAAGGGGGAAGGAGGAGAAGGAGAGAAGGAAGGAGGGGGGCGCCGCCCCCTCCCCTTGTCCAATTCGGATAGGGGCAAGGGGGTGCGCGCCACCTCCTGGCCAGCCCTCTCTCATCTCCACTAAGGCCCATGAGGCCCAATAGCTTCTGGGGGGGGGGGGGTTCCGGTAACCCCCGGTACTCCGAAAAATACCCGATACACTTCGCAACCCTTCCGGTGTCCGAATATAACCATCCAATATATTAATATTTATGTCTTGACCATTTCGAGACTCCTCGTCATGTACGTGATCTCATCCGGGACTCCGAACAACCTTCGGTACATCAAATCACATAAACTCATAATACAAATCGTCATCGGACGTTAAGCGTGCGGACCCTACGGGTTCGAGAACTATGTAGACATGACCGAGACACATCTTTGATCAATAACCAATAGCGGAACCTGGATGCTCATATTGGTTCCTACATATTCTACGAAGATCTTTATCGGTCAAACCACATAACAACATACGTTGTTCCCTTTGTCATCGGTATGTTACTTGCCCGAGATTCGATCATTGGTATCATCATACCTAGTTCAATCTCATTACCGGGAAGTCTCTTAACTCGTTCCGTAATACATCATCTCGTGACTAACTCATTAGTCATTTGCTTGCAAGGCTTATTATGATGTGTATTACCAAGAGGGCCCAGAGATACCTCTTCGACATTCGGAGTGACAAATCCTAATCTTGATCTATGCCAACACCACAAACACTTTCGGAAACACCTGTAGACCATATTTATAATGACCCAGTTACGTTGTGACGTTTGATAGCACACAAGGTGTTCCTCCGGTATACGGGAGTTGCATAATCTCATAGTTAGGGGAACATGTATAAGTCATGAAGAAAGCAATATCAATAAAACTAAACGGTCATAGTGCTAAGCTAATGGATGGGTCTTGTCCATCACATCATTCTCCTAATGATGTGATCCCGTTGATCAAATTACAACACATGCCTATGGTTAGGAAACTTAACCATCTTTGATTAACGAGCTATTCTAGTAGAGACATACTAGGGACACTCTGTTTTGTCTATGTATTCACACATGTATCAAGTTTCTGGTTAATACAATTCTAGCATGAACAAAATACATTTATCATGATATATAAGGAAATATAAATAACAACTTTATTATTGCGTCTAGGGCATATTTCCTTCAGGTGGGAGGGGAGGGGAGGCAGCCAGGGCGCCCTAGGGTTTGGCAGCCACCCCCTAGGGGCCCTGCCTTGCCCCGGGCCCCCCTTTCCTTCTATGAAGAAGGGGGAAGGAAAGAGAGGGGAGAGGGAAGGAAGGGGGAGTCCTACTCCACACTTTCCTTTTCCTTCCCCTCTTTCCTTCTCCTCCACAAGGGCTGGCCACTATAGGGGCGCACCAGCCCCTTGTGGGATGGTGTGTTCCCTCTCTTGGCCCATAAGGCCCATAGCTTTGCCGGGGGTGCCCGAAACTTCTTTTTAGTGACCCGATAAGTACCTGGTACCCTCCGAAACACTTACAGTGTCCAAATACCATCGTCCTATATATCAATCTTTATCTCTCGACCATTTCTAGAGTCCTCGTCATGTCCGTGATCTCATCCGGGAATCCGAACAACATTCAGTCACCAAATCACATAACTCATATAACACTATATCGTCAACGAACATTAAGCGTGCGGACCCTACGGGTTCGAGAAGTATGTAGACATGATCGAGACACCTCTCCGGTCAATAACAATAGCGGAACCTAGATGCCCATATTGGCTCCTAGATATTCTACAAAGATATTTATCGGTCGAACCATTGTGACAACATACACAATTCCCTTTGTCTGTCGGTATGTTACTTGCCCGAGATTCGATCATTTGTATCTCTATACCTAGTTCAATCTCGTTACTGGCAAGTCTCTTTACTCGTTCCGCAATACATCATCTTGTAACTAACTCATTAGTGATTTGCTTGCAAGGCTTCTTATGATGTGTATTACCTAGAGGGCCGAGAGATACCTCTCTGGTACTCGGAGTGACAAATTCCAATCACGATCCATGCCAACTCAGCAAACACCTTCGGAGATACCTGTAGAGCATCTTTATGATCACCTAGTTACATTGTGATGTTTGATAGCACACAAGGTATTCCTCTGGTATTCAGGAGTTGCATGATATCTCATGGTCTAAGGAACATGTATTTGACATACAAGAAAGCAGTAGCAATAAACTGTATGATCAAATGGTAAGCTAACGGATGGGTCTTTTCCATCACATCATTGTCCTAATGATGTGATCTCATTTATCAAATGACAACTCATGTCCATGGTTAGGAAACCTTAACCATCTTTGATCAACGAGCTAGTCTAGGGACACGGTATTTGTTTATGTATTCACACATGTATTTAAGTTTCCGGTCAATACAATTCTAGCATAAATAATAAACCTTTATCATGAATAAGGAAATATAAAATAATAACAATGTTATTATTGCCTCTAGGGCATATTTCCATCAGTGCAAGATGGAAGAGATATCACGAGGCTTGGAGTTATACGCCGGATTGGGGACGGAGCCACTACACATATTTGGTCTCGGAACTGGATACCTCGGGGTGGCCTCTTCAAGCCAATTACCTCTCTGGTTGATACACCGCCACAGAAAGTGTGCGAACTGATTGATGCTACGAACGCATGCTGGAATGGGGAGCTTGTCCGCCAAGTGTTCCTACCTTTTGACACTGAATCAATCCTCAAGATTCCCATATGCACCTGACAGTAGAGGACTTTTGGGCTTGGTCCAAGGACCCTCGAGGTATTTTCTCAGTGAGGACAACATATGATATGATTTATCATGTGAAAATCGGGAGAGAAACATGGCTGGATGGAACTATACACTCCTCAAATCCTGATCTTGAACGTAGGGGCTGGTCATCGGTGTGGAAGCTACAAGTGCCATCAAAACTAATGGTATTCACATGGAGGCTCGCCCATCGCTCATTACCTACCGAAGATGTTCTTCACCACTACAACATGACCCCTGCTCATGTTTGTGCCATATGTGGGGCGGAAGATAACTGGCGGCACGCCTTGCTTGATTGCAACTTATCGCGGAGTGTATGGGCACTAGCAAATGAGGAGCTAGTCCAACACATGTGCATGAACAAAGATGACAATGCTAAATCTTGGTTGTTTGCTACGAGTGACTCCTTATCAAAGCAGGAATTTACAGTTTTGGTAACTACTCTACGGACAATCTCGTTTGCAAGGCGGAAAATCATTCACGAAGGAATTTTTCAAACTCCGTTCGCGACACATGCTTTCATTGACAGGTTTCTTGATGATCGACAATGCCTGTCCAAGCCTTCTCCAAGTGTGCAGACACCAGATCGCCCTCGACCGACAGGGTGGATTCCATTACAGGGTCACGCGAAGATCAATGTTGATGCAGCGGTGGCACGATCCAAATGGTTCGGAGCCGTTGGAGCAGTATGTCGGGCATATCAGGAAATTTCCTGGGAGCTTCAGTGGGTGTGTATGGACACATCGGGGATACACATGTACTAGAAGTTTTGGCAATCAGAGAAGCCCTTGCGCTAGCAGATAATATATACATCCACAAAGTTTCGGTTGCTTGAGATTGCAAGAATGCTGTGGAGGCAATAGAGAAGGGAACCTCAGCTTCATATGGTGCAGTTGTGCTCAAAATTGAGCAGGCGTCTAGAGCGTTCATCCCTTGTGTTATCTCTCATGAATTTAGAACTTCGAACGTAGAAGCTCATAAATTAGCAAAGCATGCTTTAACGCTAGGGATCGGCCGCCATGTTTGGTTATGCCACCCTGGAGATCTTTGTTTCGTCCATGTAAACTGTGTGACGGGTGAATAAAGCTTTGCTATTTGTCTCAAAAAAAAACTTATCGAAGAAGGGTAGAGGTATTTAAAGTTCAAGAAGTAGGCATTGATCCAAAAAAAAATAGTGAAAATCTAGGCTGGAGAAATGCACCAGAAGTCTTAACGTTTCCTCAACAATTTGAGGGGCCTACCATTTGTATATTCCATTAAATATTTTGACAACCTTTGATCCAAAAAAGTCATCGGAACATTTGAACATAGGATCTAATTTAAAAATCTCGCTGTGATGAATTTAATAGTGAACATTTTCAATCGCACCCATAGTTTGAGATACTGCAGGACATTTTGAATTTTCAAAACGAGAAAGAATCTAGGCTGACATCGGACTCCTTTGCCTGTAGTGCACGCATGCAACAAATGACTAGAGTATTTGGTGGTTCCCTAAAAACCTACTGTTCATCATACTATGTCACAATTCATAGATGTGATTGATTACTATTTCATGGTCGATCTTATTATTGCTTTTGCCACTACCGAATTCTTCAACATTAGGAGAACACCAACACAACAAGGTCCAGCGTACACAAACTAACACCTTGGCTGGATGCCGCCTCTCGCCCTCAGCCTCTCCCTGGCAAACTCGCCAGAGACCGGCATTCGCCGGTGCCGCGCCGCCACGAAGCCATGTGACCCTTGATCATGTGCCTTCTCTGTCTGGGCAGGTTTGGCGGGGGAGTCCTCCTGCTGCTGTTGCGGCTCATCGCTCTCAGCGGCCTCCTCCACCGAGCTGCTCCAGCCAAACTCCATCATGCGTTGTTGGTAGCACTTCATGGCCACCACCAGCATGAACACTGCAGAAACATGTCAAGTATACACGGTTAACGTTCTTGTCAAAGATGCCATGTGATCATGCACGGGTACAAGTGATTACCAGCCCAGACACGAGCCACCGTGGAGGAGACGTTCCAGACGAGGGTGAAGACGGCTGCGACAACCGCCTTCTTGTGGGAGCAAGACTCCCATGCATCCCTGAACCTCTCCAGCCAAAACTTGCCTGGCATGCATTGACAGCAAAGAAATTAAGTAAGTAAAATTACACAGCAAAGAAGGAGCAAATTAATTTCTAGAACATGTCCGTAATTTCATCTGATGTTTCCCTCTTTCTT
Organism: Secale cereale; assembly: GCA_902687465.1. Classification (NCBI taxonomy): domain Eukaryota; kingdom Viridiplantae; phylum Streptophyta; class Magnoliopsida; order Poales; family Poaceae; genus Secale; species Secale cereale. The sequence continues at coordinate 233,575,126 of LR738711.1, read as the reverse complement.
TATTTCTTTTATGAGAATGGACTATGGTTCCTCGTGTCTTACATATTTTGGACATTCAGATATAACTGGCCACCAGGATGAAGCACACAAGTATAGTTTTTTTTAAAAAAAAACTAGCGCACACAAGTATAGTTGGATCGATAGAACCAATGTAGTCGGTGTCACTTAGGGAAACGATGGAACTTCATGATATATGTTTCTTCATCTTCAACTGAACATTTTCTCATTTGGAAAGCAAAAGAAAAACTTAGGCTTAATGCAATGGTTGGTAGTCAACGGCATCAACTACTAGATCTAGCCAGTATATCGAACTTCTTTGCTGTATATGCCTGAATGGTTGTCTGTTCAAAATCTAATTTTCGGTAAAGATAATACAAGATGAGTACAAAAAAAAAACGAATAGTGAGCAAAAAAAAAAGTGCACATATATATGTTTGGACAGCGACAAGCTATCTAACACCTTAACAAATCAGTAAAGTCACTAATGGACTTGATGACTCTGATAGAATCGTTAAGCTATCTATGATGCAACATTTATCATCACAATCAACTTCATCATATGAAACAGTAGGTCACACAACTATAAACTGCTGGCCTGAAGATCTGTGGCGCTCCGCGATGGCTCCACTTCCAGGCAGTGCCTCTGGCGGCCGAAGCAGTGGCAGTTATGGTAAAACAAATCATTCATAACATACCTAATATTTTACAGGATCAGCTAGCACTACTATAGATTCATTACTGTTATTGATGGTTAGAGTTGGTGAACAAACAGAGGCCCTAGGGACCACAAAGGAAGGTGGGGATTAGATCTAGAGAGGGGACGTTTGTTTGGATGGGATCTGAGTGCCAACACTAGACATGCAAAAATAGGACAAAGCTAGGAGGAAACTTTCAATACTGATAGTATGTATGCATTACCCAAAAAAACCATAGTTGAGACTTGAGAGGCCAACATTTCGTGAGTCTAGCTTGGCAGATGGTTGACAAGTGTACTATAAGTCACTCCTCACCTGGAGACCCGTGTCATATGAGTAATGGTTCAGTTAGTGCTTAGTGGCCAATTAGTGAGTTTATGTTCAATATAGTTTAGAAGATAAGGCAAAGCTTTTTCAAAAGATAGAAGTTTTATTACCCCGCCCTCTGCACCAACTAAACTAAGGGTGCATATATCCAAACCATTACAAAATAAAATTATGTTGTCAGTTCAAAAGCTGACACAACTAAATCAATCCTATTTTAGTTAGTAACATGTGACAAAGTTTTTCAGTCACTAAATTAATCCATAACGACACCAATGACGCGAGACCCATATCAACACCAATAATGAGACCAACGGTAGGAGTTGGTGAGATTCTTTTCACTTTTTCGTAAACTCTCCTAAAGGTTTTGTCAAGAAGATGTAAGGTTTGTCGTTCACTCATGCTTCGTCCAACTTTACCTATGTTCATCCTTCCTCTACCCGTTTTAATTTGTTTCCACTTATCTCTGGTTTTCACTGTTTCTTTCTTTCTAAAAACCGCCTTAAGTGCTCCACCTCTTACCGAGGAATCTCTCCTACTTACAAAGACACAAGATCGTCTCTCGTCTGCGTGTCCTTCATACAGCTTTACTCATGTTCCCTCTTCCTCTTTCTGTTTTGATTTTTTTTTCCCACCTAAATCCTTCGTACAGCTTTAATCATGTTCCCTCTTCCTCTTTCTGTTTTGATTTTCTTCCACCTAATCTCTATTTTTTCACCGGTTTCCCCTAAAAAACCACCTCAACTGCCCTGCCTCTAGTTTTTTGGTAAGCCAATAAATGCTTATCAAACAAGTGTTAGAAAACAAAATCTATTTTACACAATTACATGAATATAGGACAGATAAATCACAGGTTAACGTACAAGAATATTTATATCTCCGTTGCAACGCATCACAATTATCTAGCGAAAAGCAGACAAACTGTCGGTTGCGTGCAGCATCTACCGTGCAATTTCATGTCGTTGTACCACCGCATCAACGACACCTCCCACGTGCAAAAGGCAAAGAAAATAACCATGCATGCTCCCTCTCCCACGCAAAAGTTACCTCTGGGCCTATATAATTAACTTTTTCCAACTTTTTCTCCAAAGCTAAAAGTTACCGAATCAGTAATACTGTCTACATCATCCGTGAACCTGGGTTTAGCTGGCCTCTTAATTTATTAGCTAATGTATATATACTTTTACTCGGTAGTTTTGGTTGTATATATATTTTTACCTTTTTTTAGACAATTTTTTTTACCTAATAGTACATATGCAAGCACAAGTACCCATATGGCAGAATAAGGAATGCTGACAGCACAAGACGTAATTAAATCTAGTACCACTCATGCTATAGTGGAGTACTACTGGTACTAGTACATACACACACGGATGATAAAATTAACACTTGGGGTAGTGTAGTACTGTCGTGATAAAATTCTTCTGTCCTGCTCACAATTTACATTGCACGTTAATTTTACCTAGTCCTTTACCTATGCACATGCTGCCACTGTACCAAGGGGACCAGTAAAAAATAGTGTAGTACCATGTTGCAGTGGACGAAGCTTGGATCCAACAACCACAACCATATTAAAAAGCAAAGCAGCTATCCCCATGGAAAAAATGTAAGGCATACAATAACACCAAATTAATCCTAATGGTTGAAATTCGCAAGGAACATTTCAGCGAGGTGAGTAAGTTGCTTTGTGCGTGGCATTTTGGTCGGAAAATGCGAAGATATTATTAACATATAAAAGGAGAGCTTTCGTTGCAAAGATATTATTACCGTATCTGGCGAGCTGCGTGGAGTAGGAGGAGCACACCTTGGGAATGGTGAAGATGCCAAAGAACACTGCAAAACCACCAACGGATACAGGCACAAAAAAGTCAGTAACAGCACTAGTTGATGCTTGTGGTCCGTCCTAACACTCATATATACGACTAAAGCTAGGCTGTGTGCCAGAAGAATGTAACCTGCATTTTTCTAAGAAAATGCCCATACATGCATGCATCAATGATTCATTTCCCCTTCAGTTTCTGAACATTCGTTCAGCTTACATGGTGAAACCAAGAACAGAAGATGCTCCACAGGGCAGAGATGACTAGACAGAGAAAGAAGGATGCGTACCCAGTTTGGCCAGGGTCCAGAGGGTGACAAAGTTACCACACCGGGCCATTGCAAACAGCAGCAGCGCCAGCTGCAGCACATGCGTCGCTCTGTCAGTACAAATCTAGAGACGCATTCATGCACTATGCTGCCGGTAGTAGTACATTCTTTTTTACCTTCATGGTGGTTGCTGGCTCGCCGGAGAAGAGGGACCTGAGGTTCAGGAGCACCTCGTTGACGTAGGGCAGCACCAGCCTCAGCAGCCGGACGGCATCCTCCTCACCTACCAGGTAGTGGGACCTCTCACTACTACTCTCATCATCACACTCCACACTCTCACCTCTGCATCCATTTCAACACAAAGGTGGATTAATTAGTACTCCTACTACTCCCTCCCGTACGATTTAGATACATCAATTTCTGGGACAGAGGGAGTACTCCACAAGGAGGGAAGTTTATGCAGGTAAAACTGATAGGAGAATTTTTGTTACCTGTGGAGTAAGGATTTGCCAAGGAATCTCAGACCAAGGTAGACCAGGCCTAGATACGAAGCTGCTGTTATTGTGCTGTGTGATTGAGAAATTTTAAAGGGATGTTTAGACAATTTACTGCTAAAATATTGGTTTCTTTGCCGCTTCAGAGTAAGATTAGATTACAGCACTAACTTACTTGAAGTTTAGGTCTTTGGCATAGGAGCAGGAGATGAGCGAAAAGGTCCCAAATCCAAACACAAATGCAGACTTTGACACATCTCTCCACATTACCAAATCCACTGAAATAAACAAAGGAAAACCATCAAATCTATTTTTTTATAAACCTGAAAGAAGAATAAAAGCGCCAAACAGGTACAACTTCTAAAGCGCGTAGTACAGCACTAACCAATGTTCTGCATTCTTCGATTGCTTGTGCTAACAGCTGACGGCCTGCCCTGAATCTCCTCATACTCTTCTTCCTCTTTAGAACCAACAAAAATGCATCCATAATAAACCACCAAATAAAAAGAAGACCAAGAACCGAGAAAGAACGGCCGAACAGGCAAATGGCACTCACCAGGGGGAGTATCGTCGACAGGCTCTTGCTTCAGGACTCGTCGACCTATTACCGGCGAAGCTTTCTTCTCTGAACAACACCAATTATTTCTCCTTTTTTTTAAGTAGCCGATTAACACTACCAAATTGCATTCCAAACTTCTCTTGGAAAAATCACAACAAGTTACCTGGAGAAGTTCTTGCCGGCTCTGGGTCCGTCCTGTGAATTACCACTGGAGTCGGTTTCTTCTTCACTGCATTTTGGGACGACCGAGAAAGGAAGTCAGGAAAAATGGACTAAGAATTCACATGGATTAGCACCGTTCTGCATACAGGGACGAGAAATTCACCTGGAGGGGTCATGGGCTCTGGGTTCATCGCCCGGAGATTGACAGCCGCAGCAAGTTTCACCGGCTCTGGATTGGCTGCTCTCTCATCTTCAGTCGGTGCTGCCACAGTCCTGATCGCTCCTGCACTTGCACAGATAATCCCACCATCACAACACAAGAAGAATTGCCAAATCGAGAACGAAAAGGAAAAAAGCAAAATCCGAATTTGCTCTCACTTTTTGTCGGTGGCGCAAGATCTTGTTCGTCCGCTGCAACATGACGCCAAATCAAGATCGCATTTGCAAAATTGGTTCATCAAGAAAGGAATCAGACGGAAACAATCAACGAATTTATTCTTGCCTTGATTGGGAGCTGTCGCCTGATCAGTTTCGTCCTCGTCAATGCCCGTCTGATCTTGATCTAGCACCTCCTCCTCCTCCTCCTCTGCTTCCAGCTCTTCCTCCCACTCCTCCTGGTCCTCCTCTGCCTCCTCTTCAATATCCTTGGGTTGCGGCAATGGTGCCTTTTCCACAACCTCCACCACCACCACCTCTTTCACCTCTGCCGCCAGCTTCTTCTCCGGCGTGGTGACCCTCGCCACCGCCCGCTTGGCCACCGCCCCCGTCGCCGCCGCGTCGGAGCGCGACTTGCGCAGCTCCCCGATCGCCGTGACCGGCTCCGACGCCTTCCAGTTCCTCCTCTTCTTGGCCGCCGCGGCCGTCCCCGCGCCGGCACCCGCGCCGCCGCCGCCGTCGCTTTGGTTCCGTCGCAGGCGGCTGTACACCCGCATGCCCTCCTCGTCGGCGTCGTCGGCGCCTTCGCTGAAGACCTTGACGCCGCCCTTCACCTCGTCCATCTCCATCCGCGTCTCCCACACCGACGCCGCCACGGGAGACCGCCTCGGGACCGTCAGGCGCCTTCTCGTGCTGGCCGCGGCGGCCCCCGGCTGCTGCATTCTTCTAGATTAGCAGTTCTGATCAGCTCTGCCGTGGTGTCTGTGCTCTGCTAGTGCTGTCGGCACTAACAATTCCCCCTCCTCTGCTCCGCCTGGTTGCTCGCACTGCCTTGCTCTGCACTCTCTCTCTCTCTCTCTCACTGTATGAATCTCTAGTGTGTCAGAAAGAGGGGTCGCAAGGGTGCAGGGGAGCTCACTCGGACGGTGGTGCGTGGCTTGGCCGTGGGCGTGGGCGGACAACAGCAGCTCGATCTGGTCGGAGTAAGCAGGGGGAGTGATGCGTGCGGTGCGGTGAAGGGATCGAGCAGGTGAAAAAGATGAGATTCGGTCTGACGTGGTGGGCTCCTGCTTAAGGCCCAACGTGGTGGTGAGAGACTGAGAGGTGAGCCTCTGGTATGGTCGGTTGGTGACACGGCCTAGTGGTGCGAAATCATTGCCTCAGCTCGCCGCCGCACCCATGATGGGCGAGAAGGGAGCCTCCATGGGCTAATTTTCGTGCTTTGATCGGGCGAGAAGGGAGCCTCCATGGGCTAATTTTCGTGCTTTGATATTTTTCGAAACTTATTCGAGATCTAACCCTACTTCGTAAAAATTTCGGGATCTGATTCTTTTCTTACCGCCAAGGCTTCTGGCGGTAGGGTATAATAGCCTACCGCCAAAGCCCCTGGCGGTAAGGTATAACAACCTATCTTCAAGACCCCTGGCGGTAGGGTTGTTTTTTTCCTAAGTACGAAAAACAATGCATTCTCGCACCTACCGCCAAGGCCCTTGGCGGTAGGATTGTACAGGCTACCGCCAGCCTGTTTGGCAGTAGGGATGTTTCCTACCGTCAAGTCCCTTGGCGGTAGACTGTTATACCCTACCGCCAGGGGCCTTGGCGGTAAGAAAGGGTAAGATCCCGAAAATTTTACAAACTAGGGCAGTTCTCGATTTACTTTCAGAAAAATGGTCAAAACACGAAATTTTGCCGCCTCCATGAACACGAAGTTTCACAGCCCATTGTCAGGACATTTATTCATTGAGCGGTACTTGCAAAAGTTACATATGCTGCCAAAGCGGCCGGACAGATGTGCAGCTAATATGGCACCAACCCAGCGAGATGCAGCGTGGCTACCGCCGAGTTTGGGGGAGGTGAAACTGAATGCTGATGCAACGGTTGCTCTTAGAGTGGTTCTTGGGAGTAGTATCAAAAAAAGAGTGGTTCTTGGGAGCGTATGTGGTTGTCTTCCCAAGTGTGATGGAGCCTACTACTCTCCAGGCATGAGCGCGCAGAGAAGCACTCTTGACCGGTCGGCCTCCATTGCCCCGGCCAGGTCGCGGGTTATTAAAAGGCCTAAATCTCTTCGACGGGCACCAATTATCGTAAAATTTTCTACTATGCAGTTGCTATTTTACTTTGGTTAACACTGGAACAGTCTTCAACACAAGGGAAATGTGGTTATTGGTCATGTTTAACATCGCCTCTTGCTATATATATACCTTACTAATGAAGGGATTGATTCTTCTGCTCGTCCGTCATGGAAATTGTCCATAGAGTTGTAAAATATTACCCATCAATGCCACCTATAAGTGGGGGAAAAAATCTCGCACGGGGGAATCCCCCCGTTTGGGACGGCTCACGCAGTAGGGACCTCCTATACGGAGCTCTGCACGGTGGGAGAAGAAGTGGTGTGCCCATTTGGGTTGACCCATGTGCGGGCGGCCCATTTTTTATTTTCCTTTTCTAACTTCCGCTTTCGTATTTTTCTACTAAAAAAAATTCTAATTTAAATAAATTCAGTATTTTCAAATAAATGTTCAATAAATCAAAAAAAAATGGATTAGAAAATGATCATCATTTTATAAAAATTGTTCGCATATTCTAAAAAAAAAATTTGTAAACAAAGATTAGGGAAATTAAAATATGTTTATGATTTTGAAAAACAATGTAATAAAAATGTTAATAGAGTTGCTTAAAATGTTCACCAATTCAAAAAGTTCATGAATTTTGAAAAATGTCCTAAAGAATCAAAAATTGCAATAAAATTTTAAAATAATTTATTGATTCACAAAATGTTTGCTCATTCAAAAAATGTTCATTGAATCAAAAAAAATGTTCATGAATTCCGAACAATTTTCCACCAATTTCCAAAAAAATGTTCATCGATCCTAGAAATATTCACGGATCAAAATAAATGTTTAAAAAGATGTTCACAATTTAAGAAAATATTTGCAAATAGTATGAAATATTCATGATTTCATGAAATTGTTCGCGAATTTGAAAAAATATTCACAAAAAAAAGAAAAGGAACAAAAAGAAGAGGAAAGAAAATAGAAAGGAAAAAATGAAAGAAAAATAAAAAAGGATCGGGGAAGGTTCTAGAACCTTCCTAAAACTGTGTGGAAGAAATTGGTAAATGGGTCAGCCTAAAATAGGGTCAAAGATAGGAGGGAATGCACGCTAGGGCGCGATCTACGCTCCAAATAGGAACCCCCCATGCAATAGCGGCTGAAAAAACATGCTTCAATTACACTGCGTTCAGATGTCTGAATTGGACCCATCGAATTGGATATGGTATTAACTACCTGCCAATTCAGACGTTCGGATGTATACCGAATCGAGCAGACTGAAACGGGCCAGATACAGAGCCGAATCAGCCTATATGTGTGCAGCCCTCCCATGATATGGAGGTCTGACCCTCCAATTTGGGTTGAATTGGCAAGTCCCGCAAAACAAAACATTTCGAGACAGGTCTCGCTCGTGACTGCCTTTCCTCCCCGCGCGAGACGCACACCCCAGCCCCCCAGCCGGCGGCAGCACTAGTATGAATCCCCACGCCATGGCCCTCCCCCCTCCTCTCTCTAGTG